>CM042141.1:121458476-121488958 GCA_023376005.1 Doryteuthis pealeii | reverse complement strand
ACAAGAGAGGAGATAGAGAGAGAGAGATGGAGATAGAAAGAAGGAGATGGGAGGACAGAAAGAAAAGAGAGTAAGAAAGAGACATACAGAGAGATGTGTACACAAAAGAGAGAGCACACACACACAGGTACACGAGAGAGAGAGAGAGGAGAGAGAGAGAGAGAGAGAGAGAGAGAGAAGAGAGAGATGAGTAGAAAGAAGGAGATGGGAAGAGACAGAAAAAAAGAGAGTAAGAAAGAGACATACAGAGAGATGTAACACAAAAAGAGAGAGACACACACACACAGGTACACGAGAGAGAGAGAGAAGAGAGAGAGAGAGAGAGGAGAGGAGAGAGAGAGAGAGAGAGAAGAGATGGAGTAGAAAAGAGGAGGATGGAAGAGACAGAAAGAAAGAGAGTAAGAAGAGACATACAGAGAGATGTGTACACAAAAGAAGAGACACACACCACAGGTACACGAGAGAGAGAGAGAGAGAGAGAGAGAGAGAGAGAGAGAGAGAGAGAGAGATGGGTAGAAAAGAAGGAGATGGGAAGAGACAGAAAGAAAAGAGAGTAAGAAAGAGACATACAGAGAGATGTGTACACAAAAGAGAGAGACACACACACACAGGTACACGAGAGAGAGAGAGAGAGAAGAGAGAGAGAGAGAGAGAGAGAGAGAGAGAGAGAGAGAGATGAGTAGAAAAGAAGGAGATGGAAGAGACAGAAAGAAAGAGAGTAAGAAAGAGACATACAAGAGAGATGTGTACACAAAAGAGAGAGACACACACACAGGTACACGAGAGAGAGAGAGAGAGAGAGAGAGAGAGAGAAGAGAGAGAGAGAGAGAGAGAGAGAGAGAGAGAGAGAGAGAGAGAGAGAGAGAGAGAGAGAGAGACATATGGCCTATTTAATTCCAAATCTTGATTTTTTAAAATATACAACCTTGTTCAAATTAATTGAAACAACAGGTATTATTTATCTGATTTTTTTTTAGATGAGGATTGATGTGTATAATTTTGATTTTTCGGACTGTTGTCCTCATCTTTAGAGTGGTATATAAAAACACAACGTTTATCCTCCAGTCTTTCTCAGGTGTTCCCAATCTATCCGAGCATAGCAATGAACCAGCCTGGGAAATCATTTTGAATAGTTTGACTGTTGATCAAAGAAGACGTCGAAGAACTTTTGATGATCTCATACAAATAATAGTTTCTGCACGCTTATCAATCCAAGATACGTCGTCACACGGGAGAGGTTACTGTACCAAAATCGACCTACCCTATTGAACAATGCTAAGAAGAGACTTTTTCTGATGGATGCTCCAGAAAGATTAATGCAGCTCTCATGGGATTTTATGTGATTAAAACCAGGACTCATTTTATCAACAGGGCCCAGTCATACTCCTCACAGAATCACACATCTCAAATATAAATCAAATCTTCATAATTTTTGCCTAAATATCAAGAACCGGTGATATTTGATGAGCATATATATATTGACTTTGTCGCTAAGGTTTTTACTTTCGTAGTTTCATCCGGACAAACGTGATAAATTCCACTCCTTCATTCATTGTCTGTTTGTGAGCTCGTTTATGACTTTTCAGCCTTGGCAGTAACTTGCATATCTTAGAACCAATTTTGCACTTATGACAATCTGTGTTGACTGAGACGACAGGCATACTTTAGTGCAGCAGGAGCATGGAAAATGTTCCTATTGGGAATCAGAGTGCGACATGGGAGAGACGACAATTGCAGTCGGATTGCTCTCATGGGATCTTATGTGATTGACGAGAACTCATTTTATTAACAGGGCCCAGCCATACTCCTCACAGATTCACACATCTCCAAGATTGGCCGGTTTTCTGCATGCTATCTTAAGTTTTTTTTTTCCGGTCCACCCTGGCTGCTTCAAACAGCTCAGTAACCCTGTATATCGCATCCCTCCACTGTGCATGATCGGATGTCAGGGACTCCCAATTATCGACGGGAATACCAAAATATGTCAGACTCTCCTTAACACTGAAACCGTTCTTTGGGGCTTGTGTTGGGGTCGTTTAGCTACATACATACATACATACATACATACCAACTTCCTTTTATATATAGATAATGCCGATAATATCTACTAATCTTAGGTTACATATTTACCCAATCTCACCACACGAGCAGGATGCGACACAAGGTCAATTTTTAAGCTCAGTTTAACAGGTTTGAATTCAGATTTTCCCTTCTCCTAAACCGTTTTCCATATCAAGATTAAAAATTCAAGTCTGTCCTACTATTTACTCACAGGTGGACCGAGAATAGTTGGATTCATACCTTATTGCATGAGTATTAGTGCTATTAGTGATTTTATGATTACTACTACTCAGACATGTTTGTCTTCTTCAATCGTTGAATCGAATCTAGAAATAATAAAGGGTGTAATCTTATCTTTTTATCTATTTATTTCTTTTTAAATCACTACCAAAATAAGATAATTAAGAACTCGAACTAGTATACACTCGAACGTAAGAGAATTGTAGTCAGAAAACGTATTTTAAAATCGGGACAAAAAAACAAACAGGCGACTCGATTTCAAATCCTGGATTAGAGTGTTTACATTTCACATAGCACCTTAGTAAAGTGTTTCAGAGATGGAAAACTATGAGTCCAAACTCCGCTTAAGAAATTGACCTTGAATCACATCCTACTGGTACGGAGTGGTTGTTATATATATATATATATATATATATATATATATATATATATATATATATATATATATATATATAATAATATAATGAATATATATATATATATATATATATATATTATATATATATATATTATGATCTATACATTTAATGGGTGATTTATTACCGTCAGTTTCAAAGCATTATATACTTGTTGTCAGATAAATCGCCTTCCAAGTGACATCCAAATGAATATACGTTAGAAATAGCGTTCTCGCTTTATTTGACCGCGTGTCACCCTCGTGCGTCTGTGATGCGAAAATAACACTCAGAAGGATTTTTCCTTTTTAGGTGGTTGATTTTCTGTTGTTAATTTTTCAGTCAAAGAGTTTAATAAAAAAAATTCTTTCTGTGTGGGCAAACTCTGAATATTTCCGATTTTGTATTTACATTTCTTTTTCTTTGTAGAGCATAGTTCACATCTCTTGGTTCTATTCATATATGGTTTGGTTTGTTCTAAAATCTTCCGCTCCATTTTATATGAGGTCCCTTGATCTTTGTACTTCCATACGTGGTTTGCGAGCGTTGTAGCCGCCCTCCTTTTCTCGTTCCTGAATGATTCGTTATGCGATTAGAATCTCTGTTTAAAATCCCCTTGGAGCATTCCCACATATTTCCCATGTTTTGGGTTAGCCAAGGGCAGCAGGTTTTATTGTCGCTTCATAGATTACGGATTACACGCTGCATTTTTGTTTTAGCGGACACTCTTTCTTAATTCTACAGGAATATGTGGGGGACATCTTTAGTTTTAGATCTGGATGTTATTATGGATTTCATGGATAGCCTACAGGAGTAACTGTTTTTTATTGTATTTCTGTTAAAGATTGTATGGTATTTATGTTGGGGAGGGAAATTTCTATCAATTAATTCTAAAAATTTTCTGCCTACATTAGTTCTAAAATTTAATGAATATGGAGGTGTAAACCAAATATTTTTTCTTTTCCTGTTTTTAGATTTATTAGAAGTTGTTGTGTTTAAAAATTCCCATATATATATATATATATATATATATATATATATATATATATATATATATACATTATATGAGGTCCCTTGATCTTTGTACTCCCATACGCGGTTTGCGAGCGTTATAGCAGCCCTCTTTTTCTCGTTTCTGAATGATTCATTATGTGAATAGAATCTCTGTTTAAAATCCCTTTGGACCATTCCCACATATTTTTCGCTGATTTTGGGGTGGATATATATATATATATATATATATATATATATATATATATATATATATGGGAGTAAATATGGAAATTAAATCCGACAATATAAAGAAAATTTGAAAAAAACAAGTGTTCCGAAAATGGGATGAATTTAATAATCGATGTTTAAAACATTTCGGTTACATTGAACCTTCATCAGGATGTCTCTTGGGGTGAAGAAAATGATGGATGTTTTTATATGTGACAGATGAAAATCTTTTTAGTTATGTAACTGTATTTGATCAGCGTTTTATTTTTAAAAGGCAAGTCGCGATCTACTCATGCGAAGGTGTCATGACGCGTGACGCCACTCGAAGAAATGCAAAAGACGAGAAAAAGTATTAATGGACTGATTATTTTTAAGAGAACATAGGGAAATAAAGTGGGAATGATAACTAAATAAATAATTAAATGAAGCCTGGTATTTAGTAATTATTTAACATTATTTAACTAGAAACGGAGATATAATAAATAATACATGTCGGTTATTAAGGGAACAAAGTGGGAATGATAACTAAATAAATAATTAAATGAATAAATAATTAAATGAAGCCTGGTATTTTGTAATTATTTAACACTAATTTAGCTAAAAACGGAGATATATTGAAAAAACCATGTCGATTATTAAGGGAGGGCAAATGCGAAATTGCAGAGGCTTCAAAAATCTGTCGTAGTCTTTTGTTGTGAATATGGGCTAATATTGTGGCATCATTGAAATTAAAGTTATGATTAGTTTCAGACATATGTTGGAGGAGGGTGTTCTGAAAATTGCCCAATTTAATATCACGTTTGTGCTCATATAAACGCTTCTTGAGAGTTCTTGCTGTTTCCCCAATGTATTTTTTGTCGCAATCTTTACATGGAATTGCGACTTGCCTTTTAAAAATAAAACGCTGATCAAATACAGTTACATAACTAAAAAGATTTTCATCTCCTGTCACATATAAAAACATCCATCATTTTCTTCACCCCAAGAGACATCCTGATGAAGGTTCAATGTAACCGAAATGTTTTAAACATCGATTATTAAATTCATCCCATTTTCGGAACACTTGTTTTTTTCAAATTTTCTTTATATATATATATATATATATATATATATATATATATATATATATATATATAATGTTGTTCTGGTTCCAACGGGAGAAAATTCAATATTTTATAATAAAAAAAAAAGGAAGGTCCGCAAAATGTATTTTGTTCTCAGAAAAAAAAATGTAATTCTTTTTGTTTTACATATGCAACACGTGTTTCAGATCTTCTGGTATCTTCTTCAGGCTTTGATTGATAATATTATCGAGCTACCCGACTGCAATTATTGTCTCTATCATGCCACACTCTAAGACCCAGCATGATCCCCAACACGAGGACAGTGATGAATATACAACACCTGTCGACGCAGTCAACACCAATCATTATGTGTGTCAGATATGTTCAAGGATATGCAGGACTTTGGCGGGATTAAAAAGCCATGAACGAGCCCACAAGCGGACAATGGTGAAGGAGTGTCAGTCGTCTGACAAGACGTTGCGCACATTATGTCCGGATGAAACTACGAAAATAAAACAATTAACGACATGGTAAATATATATACACATTCACTAATACCAGAGCTTGCATTTTGTACAAAAATAATAAAGATTTTATTCATATCTGGGAAGATATTTTAAAAATAGGATTTGAATAGTAAAAGAAGGGAAAGTCACTGGTGGCGTTTGTGATTAAAACATAAACAAATCAATTACGTAAAACTAAAACATTCAATGGATCTGCGATACTAACTTTTTATTATCCCCCCCTCTACCCAGAAACCGCTGGGTAGCCGCTTCTAGTACCTAAATACATACAAGGCAAATAAATACACAACGAGGACAGCATAGAAAAATAATAAGATCAATAAAATTTGATTAATCCACGGATTAGTGTCTGCACGTAAAATATAAGAGTGCATCAAGTGCATTTAGATGAGGCTTGATAATTTGTATTATTTAGATTTTTTAAAACTTTTGTCCTCATCTTTATTGTTACTAGCAAATATATGCACCCTCCGGGTGCAAGTATTTAAGTTTTAACATAATAAAAATATCATATTAAATTAGAAAGGCTAATGAAACTGAATAAGAATGCAGATAAAAAGATTTGGAACAGAGGGGGTATGATTGAAAAATAGAAAAACTTTGAAACTAACTCTTCTATCATTTTCCGTTACTCCCGTCTTTCATTGGTAAATTTTCCTAATTTAACTGTTTAGTTAAAATAGGAAGTAAAGAATAATATTAGTTATTTCTTCTTGTTAGGGGATTTCTTTTAAGATTTATTGAAGAGATGTTTGCTCATATTCATTAAGATAAAACCAAACAATTAGAAATCAATAATACTAAGCATATATTTATTAAAATCAAATTTTTAAGATCAATATGCAAATTAGCCTTCCCATTCATACTGTAAACCACTATTTTGTTGTATACATAAATACAATTGCATGTTATTAGTATGTAGATATGGTCAACAGTGGCTTCGGCCTCTGGACCATTGATATGATTAACGGCGTCGATCCCAGGGGGCCATCCCCCCAGGCAACACCTGCCCCCTCGATTTAAAGGGGCAGGGCTGGGTTTATTGCCCAGCGCCTGAGGCGCCCCCCTTGAGGGGGAATGCCGACGGGATCGACGCAATTTTTTCACCCGCCACTCCATGAGCTTCGGCTTGTGGGTGGTCCCACGTTAATAGGGACTTTGTGCCTGACCCGTACAAGTGGGGTACGCGGTAAATGCAGTATGTAGATATGGTCAACAGTGTAAGTAATGTGAAACAATTTTATTAATAATTGAGGTATAAATAAAAATAAAATCATGGTAAATGTGATGTAAATAACAAAGGGAATTGTGACTTGTATAGTAATATAGTTTCGGTTACAGACAGACAAACCCACAATCTCCATTATAAGATATACACAACGTTTAGTATTCATTTTTTTAAATCATTTTTTTTAATTAATTTTTTTTATCTATTTAACCCATAGATAGGATCTAACATGTATAACCATTTCGAGTCAGAGTGGACCTAGGAGCAATGGCAACGAAGGAGTACTCCACGCTCTCCAGTGTTTCCGAATAGGAACCTCACCACTAGGTGCTAGAGCTTGACGTGACCAGCCGATCGATCGGAGGGGGTCCTCTCTGTCCGTACGTCTAGCCTAAGTAAGGGTCAAAGTAGAGTGTTTCACGTCATGGACTGCTCAACCGTCACGATTCCGTTCGGAAGCATCGCGGGTTGCCACCAACGGCCAATGGGTGATTCCATTGGGAGGAAGATTTTACTCCTCTGCAGGGGTGTAGTAGACGTATTCTACAACCCCAGCCGACTAGGCTAACACCCACAAGGCATTTATCGTACAATACTATCAATATATTAATATTCATGTTCCTTAATTGTACGACAGTTATCATCATGCAAACACCCTCTCGTTAAAAATGAGACCGTCCAAATCGTCCAAGATGAAATGCAAAAATGTAAATCCTGAATATCTGGTGTCGCTTATCCGCCGAATTCTTATTTCTTGTGAGCGTCGTCAACTCAGCTTAATGAAGAACCATTCAATTTTTATTAGAAAGAAATATGGGGAAAAAGGACATGCTACACAGAAAAAATATAAGAAAGAAAGAAAGAAAAAATGAAAGAGAGTAGAGAAAAGATAGAGAAAGGGGTGAGCGCACGGAAGCGATAATCCTAATCTGTTTCAATCGAACATGAGAAGGCAAGAAAAAAATAGTGATAGAGAGATAGAGTTAAATCAAGATTATTACACTTTTTTACATATTGAACTATTTAGAAATAGCTGTTGAGTAAACATATCAAACGTTGTAATAATTAAATCATTATACTATGGTATATCCACAGGTCCTGCTAGTATGATCATATTTTACAATTAACACATATTCTTTACCCTACAAAGACACACCCACGAAAACACTTGAGAAAACTTACTACGACATTCAGGTTTGTAAATTTTGTAAACGGATAGAGGACGCTTATAAATACAAAACTTTATCCATTGCTGGTCAAGTAGTGTGTTCATTCTTTCTTTCTGCCTACCCCCCTCTCTCTCTCTCTCTCTCTCTCTCTCTCTCTCTCTCTCTCTCTCTCTCTCTCTCTCTCTGTTTCACCCACCTATATCCACATTCACTCATAGAGTACTTATTCTTTTCCGCTCTCTTCCCCCCCTCTCTCTCTCTCTCTCTCTCTCTCTCTCTCTCTCTCTCTATCTATCTATCTATCTATCTATTTCTCTCTATTTCTCTCTCTCTCTTTCTCTCTCTCTCTCTCTCTTTCTCTCTCTCTCTCTCTTTCTGTTTCACCCCACCTATATCCACATTCACTCATAGAGTACTTATTCTTTTCCGCTCTCTTCCCCCCCCTCTCTCTCTCTCTCTCTCTCTCTCTCTATCTATCTATCTATTTCTCTCTATTTCTCTCTCTCTTTCTCTCTCTCTCTCTTCTCTCTCTTTCTCTCTCTCTCTCTCTTTCTGTTTCACCCCACCCATATCCACATTCACTCATAGAGCCTTTATATTCTTTCCTCTTTCTGTCCCTCCGTCTCTCCCCGCCCCCATTCTCTTTCACCTCCCTACCACATCCTCATTCACTTTAGAGTGACTTTATATCTTTTCGCTCTCTTTCTCTCTTTCCTTTCTTCTTCCGCTTCGTCTCTTTCTTTCATATCCGGATATAAACAATTTTGGTGTCCGTGTACATATAAAGGCCGAGCACGACTGCCCAGATCATCCTTGTCTTCGCTGTTGCTGCTACTGCACCTGTAGAAGATTAATTCAGATCCTTTCTTGGATACAGCAACTTCGCAAAGACAAACAGAAAATGAGTCCTCCTATTCGTGATATCCAGCCGACTATTGATGAAGTCTACCAGGCCCAACGATCAATGAAAGGCATTGTACTTCGAACACCCCTTGTGCCGCTCAACATAGACTGGCCCCATGCAGAGGTAACAACAAACGTTTCTATCCAATTGTCACACAAAAAATATTATTGTAAATCTTCTTACTTTTGGTTTTACTTTGTTTTGTTTTGTTTTGTTTAACGGCATATAAACCCTGTGGGTCATTTAATGCCATTTTTGTATATATGATTTGTAAGGTAAATTTGTAAGGTGGTAGGTAAATAGTTTATTTTTAAACAAACTGTTAGAGTACGAGACAACAGTTGGTAATTAATTTTGATTTACAGGTGTATTCTTGTAGAACTCATTTTTAATCTATTTAACCTATATATGGGACCCTAACAGGTACTACCACTACGGGTCAGAGTGGATCTGGGAGTAATAGCGATGAAGGGATACTTCACGTTGCCCATAGATTGAAACTCACAAAATATATCAAGGTGAACCTTGTTATTTTGATTTAGTTTGGTTGGGTTTGGTTTGGTTTAACGGCATATAAACCCTGTGGGTTATTCAATGTCAATTTGTTGTATATATGATTTGTATGGGAATAGTAAATAGTTTGTTTTAAAACAAATTCTTAGAGTACGAGATAACAGTTGGTAATTAATTGTTTTAAAGGTGTTTTCATAGAACTATTTTTTTTATCTATTTAACCAATAGATGGTACCCTAACAGGTACTACCACTCCGGTTCAGAGTGGACCTGGGAGTAATCGAAATGAAGAGATACTACACGTTGCTCATAGCTTGAACCTCACCACTTGATGCAGTTTTATGTTATACCCAGAATACTAAGATCCTCGGCCACCGCCTTCTAGCACATATATGATAAAAAGGATTGGGGATTTTCTATAAGAACAATAGGGTCGGTATAATCATATAGGTGCTAGGGATTGACATGATCAGCCGATTGATCGCAGGGGGCGTCTCCGACAGCCCGTCTAGCCTAAGTAAAGGGTCAAAGTGGAGTGTTGCATGTCATAGACTGCTCTGTCACCAGGATTCCGCCCTTAAGCATCACGGGTCGCCACTCACAACCAACAGGTGGTTCTTTGGGGGAATTCTATCCCACTGCAGAAGTATTATCGGTGTATTCTATAGCCCAGGCGGCCTTGTTTTTTTTGTTATGATTAACTAGTTAATTTTGTAGATCATGAGCTCCGTACTCTTGGCCTTGTGCCTTATCTAGACAACGTTTTGTTTTTAGTTGTTGTTTTTGTTCTTTTGTACCTTTTCGGGGCGTAAGGGTAAGTAACTAGGTATTTATCCAATCTGTTCGCCATAGGTAGGATATGAACACAGGTCACAAACATGGGGCATTCAGCGAGGATCGAACTCGCTATTCTGTAGTAATGGTTCTGTGAGACTAGCTTGCTAACCATAACACAACGATGGAACACTCTATCTTGCCCATCTCGTTCGCTCCAGGTAGGATGTGACTCAAAAGTCGCAAGTATGATGCATCCAGAGAAGATCGAACTTGCTATTCTGGAGTAATAGATCTGCGAGACTAGCTTGCAAACCAAACTCAGAGATCTGTTACCTGTGAGTAGTGAGTAGGATCACTACTTTTTCCATACTTGTGACCTTGAGAAATCTTTCCATCGTGGTGTAATGGTTGGCAAGCTTGTCTCGTAGATCCATTTTTACTTAATAGCGAGTTCGATCCTCGATGGATGCCTCATATTTGTGACATTATGTAACCTCTGGGTGAACGTGTTTGGTAAATACTTGCTTGTGATCTAAGCTACGTTATTCGTGCTGGGATTAAAGTCTAGTATCTGGACAATTACCGCAATCATGGTTTTATTATCGTTTAATTGATTGATTTTAACGGCATGTCGACATATCTGGGGTTATTTTATACTCAGAGAGTAGCGAATTGCGTTAACTCTACGTTCAGATTTACATTTTGAATGTGATTGTTTCTTAATGTTTTTTGTTGTTGTTGTTGTTTTGTTTTGTTTTTTTGTTTGTTTTTTGTTGTTTGTTTTTTTGCACACGGTCAAAATATGAATGACTTTTAAACAGATCTATTTAAACTATAAAATGGTACCCCTAACAGGTACTACCACACCGAGTCAGTGGAACTGGAAGTAATGGTAGTGAAGGTGTTTCCTACACTCTTCTGATCTCCAACTACGTTATTCGGGCTAGGATTAAAGTGTGGTATCTGAAAAAATTGCTCCAATTGATTCATTATTTTCTTGAAATTTACAAACAAATTTAACAAATACTTTTTAAAAAAGCACGGCAGCTCTGGATTAAAAATAAAAAGTAGAAGTTCAGACTTTTACTGAATATGTTGATCAACTTTTGAATTGTAATGGGAAACATTAAGATATATTATCTATAAAAATTGAAGGGTCTGAACTTATTAGATCACAATGCCACAGGAAAAAATGAATCTTGGTAATCTCAATCTTTTGTCGTCTGGGTCTTCTGTACCAATTTACGCTGTTTTAGCGTGCCGGCGTCAGGCGAATTTCCGGCCCAACTTAGATATTTTCCGAGTCGTGTTTTGTCACTTTTTGTTGGCAAATCAATGAAAATATTTTACACCCACCCCAGATGTTTTATCCGCAAATCAAATTAGATATTTTACACTTCTCCCTTTAAAAAAAAAATTTTTCGATTGAATTTATACAAATTTCAAATCTCAGAGACAGAGCGTACGATATGAAAATTGTTTTGAAATTTGAGTAAATTTGAGAAATTTGTAAAAATTCAATTGTAATTTGTACAAATTCAATCGAAAAGAAGATTAGGGTGGTTGTAAAATATCTACATTGATATGCGGATAAAAATCGGCGACTCTCAACTATTTATTCCATCTCCTTATATTGTACGTGAGTCGCGTCAGAGCACCTATAGTCTTTGCTTGGAAATAAATTTCGTATAGGGTAGACTTTCTTTTTTTTTTTTTTTTTTTTGGTCACAAAGATCCTAATTATTAAACTTTAATATCAAGTAGAATGTAACACAAGGTTAATTTCTTAATCGTAGTTTAACAGGTTTGAATTCAGAGTTTTCCTGCTCCTAGACTGATTGTCTAACCAAAGTAACAGAGTCCAATCTATCCTATTATTTATCCATAGATGGAGGGAGAGTTGGATACATACCTTTCCCACGCCATCTGAAATGCAAACCACCTCGTCTAGGATTTGAACTCGCCTCGCCGTGTTCTTTGGACGATGGCCACTACAGCACGTGACTACGCTAATTGAATATACATTTCCAATAGAAAGCAGATTCCCGCTCATTTGGTCTTGTGGGTTGTTATTTTCTTTCGTCAAAATATTGGGTTGGTGCATAATTATTACGGGCTTTTTTTTTATCAACAAATTTTATTCATCGGTAAAAATTAGGACAGGTTCGATTTTGTTGTCACCGGAGAGTTCTTGAGGGACTCACCGAGACAATTTCCATACTTTTCCGAGCTTTTTGAGACGACTAACGATGGTCGAATGGTTAACATTGAAGTCTTCGGCCAACATTTTCGTTGTCAAACTTTCGTCCTCTTCCAAGGCTGCCAAAAGTGCCTGGTTGTTGAAATTCGATGGTCGACCTCTTCCTTCTTCATCTGTGAGGTTTGTATCACCCGATTTGAACTTCTTGAACCATCTTTTAACTTGGCTTTTGCTGATTGTTCCTTTACCAAAAAGTTTATTGAGATCGCGTAATGGCTGTGTTGCATTCCAACCTTTCTCGAAGCGGTAGAGCATAATATGACAAATGGGGATATGATTTTCTATATGCAATCTGAAAAGAGAGGATTATTTTTATGAAACAAATTAAACAAACTGTTATTGTTATTGTTACCGGCAAGAATATGCACCTTCCGGGCGTAAGTAATTAAGTTTTAATGTAATGAATATATCAATTAGAAAAATAGGAACGCATATAAAACATTACACTTATTTTAATCATATCTTAAATGGTTACTAAATAAATCATTCATAGGATTGATTTTAATACGTTGGAGAATAAAACAATAATATTAGAGATCAATAACGCCGAGTAATTATTTATTAAACCTAGTTTTGTTAAAACCAGTATGCAAATTCACCACATTATATATCATTGTTTAGTGATATATAAGACACATTCCAGGATTTTAAACGCACTAATAACTTGAGCTGTTTTGAGGCAAATCTTTCATAAACGTATCGTTAATAAATAAGATTTATTCTATGTATTAATAATTTTAACAATAAATTAAATACTCATTTATAAACTTATGCAATTGTTGAGGGTTTTGTCATGTAAACAGTGATGTAGTTTCGGTTACAGATGTTACATAATTCGTGGGTAGTCTACGGATTTTGTCTGTAAGTGTAGTAAGATTTAGATAACGGTATGGTAAATGAAAAGTTACCATTAACCGTTAAAAAGTTATTGACACAAGTTCACCTTTCCTGACCTCGACGTTGATTACTGATTGGCTGAAGGCGAGTGTGAGAAGGAAACTGACTTTGTTAGATTCTGGCCGTTAGTCAAATGACTAGACGTGATATGGTATTCTGTCCGAAGATACCAACTTCTCCCGCGCGGTTATAAACCCTTTTGGGCTTCGTGTTTTAATAAAGACGTATTGTAAAATAATCAAGCAACGAAATGAGCACAGACAACCCAGCTCAGCAAAAGGAAGGAATCAGCCCAGAAAGAAGATGGCCGCCGACAAGATAAACCACATAAGACATCATCTCTTCCTCTCTCTTCTCGCCATTTATATACCCGATATGAAGTGGTTATATAACACAGACAGACACCGAATCTCTATTATAATAAGATTTTTGAATTAAAAAAAAAAGGCCGCAATAATTGTGCACCACCCAATATTTTGCACTTTTGTGCAGAATAGGGTCATGACCTCGATGTTTTTTGGTGGTTCTAGTTCATCTTCATGTTATCGAAGAATTAGAACGTGCATGATATTTATTTTTCTTACGTGGTTTCTTTTTCTTTTTTTTCCTTTTTGTGCAATGGTTTGAGGTGAATTTATACGTTGTCATTGATATTTTTGTCAGTGTGTATCCAGTGTAATAATACACCACTGCTACTATGAAATAAGTGTATGCTCATCAGGTGATATAATGCATACACCTGGACAGACGTAAACAAATCTTCGATTGTATTGCAGTATAAAACGAAGACAGTTTAAATTACATTCCAAGAAATTGGGCTCTTATCTTAAAAAAAATAAGAAGCTCACTCGGTTGATTTTTTTGCTTTTATTATTTTTTATTTAGTTGTTTTGTTTTTATTGAGAGCTAAAATGTAAGGTTAGAGCGAGCTTCAGGTACGCTTATGTTAATAAGTTCACAAAAAATTTATTGCACAAAAGAAAAATAATACAGCGGTCGATACATTGTGGTTTTATACACTACAATGAAGATGAATACAACAGTCCGGAAAAATTAAAATCGTCAAGCCTAGCACCTATATGATTGCCCAACCCTATTGCCCTTATGGCAGCCCCCACCCCTTTTTATCATATGGGTGCTAGAAGGCGGTGGCTGCGGGTCTACATGTCCTGGGAATGACGTTAAACTCTATCTGATGGTGAGGTTCCAGTTTTGGAGGTTTGGGAATGTGGAGCACCCCTTCATCACCATTGCTCCCTGGTCACTCTGACCCGGAGTGGTAGTACCTGTTAGGGTCCAATCTATGGGTTAAATAGAAACATTAATTTATAAAAAATTGTATTATCCATTAAGAATTGATTTATTTTAAAACTTTATCGGCATTAAATGACCCACTGAGGTTTATATGCGTAAAACAAAACAAACAAAAACAAAAACAAAATTAAATGATGCACATCAAGGCTCATCTAAAAAAAAAAAAAAAAAACAGACAAATAAGTTTAGTTCAGCAAAAAAAATTCTACAAGCAGGACCAGTCGATATACCACAGTATGATAATTTGATAATACAACGTTTGATATGTTTACTCAAGAGCTATTTGCGCAATAGTTCAATATGTAAAAAGTAAAGATAAACTTGATTTAACTCTAACTCTTTTTTTCTTCTATTTTTCCTTCTTTTCATCTTTTCATTATGTTCGATTGAAACAGATTAGCGTTATCGCTTCTATGCGCTGACCCCTCTCCCATCTTTCCCCTACTCTATTTCTTTCTTCTTTCTCGTTGTATTTTTTCAGTGTAGCATTTTCATTTTCTTTTTTTTTTATATAATAAAACGGAATGGTCCATTATTTAATTGAGGTGACAGCACGCATAAGAAATAAGAATTTCGGAGGATTTAAATTTTTGCATTTCATCTTGGACGATTTGGACGGCCTCATTTTTAACGCAGAGGGTTGCAAGATAACGGTCGATGATTAAGGAACAAGCATATTAATATATTGATGTGATTGTGGGACTTGAAATTAAGACATATTCACACAGATGTGATATTTCCACCTTTAGAAAAATCCTTATTTATTGGATATTTATAGATGGAAAGATTATAACCACACAAAAACGATATCAACTTTATTGAAATTGGACAATTCAAAGGAAAGTAATCAGCCTAAGGTTTCCTTTTAATTCTTCAACTATAATCCACAGTCCTGTCGGCAGGGGCTATAGAATACACCGGTTGCAGCTTCGGTAATGGGGCCACCTGATGCTTAAGGATGAAACCCTGGTGACTGAGCAGTTCATGACATGCAACACTCCACTTTGGCTCTACTTAGGCTAATGGGCGGTCGGAGAGGCCCCATGATCAATGGGCTGGTTATGTCAAGCCTGCACCTATATAATTGTCCTGACCCTTTGCCTTATGGCAAACGCCCAACACTTATTATATATCTGCTATAACGGAGTAACCTTTCATTACCATTACTTCCAGTCCACTCTGGCCAGAGTGGTAGTACCTGTTAGAGTCCCATCTATGGGTTAAATAGAAAAAATGTGTTTAAAAAAAGAAAATTGAGTAAAATTCAACTAACCAACCAATTTTCCAATAAATTTTCATATCATTGTGTGTTATGGAACTATTCTATATAATTGATATGTTTATAAGTTAAAAATTAAAATTTAGTATTTTTATAAAAGGCGGAATTAATGAATGCTAAAATTTCTTCCATGAGGGTTACTCCCATCACCAGAGCTCCAGATTGGAACTTCTTTCATCAGACAGGGGTTAACATCATACCGCAGGACACTAAAACCGCGCCGCCGCCTTATAGCACAGTATTATTTTTAAAAAAGGGTTTGCTCTAAGGGCAATAGGTTGGGCACAATCTATAGGTGCTAGGGCTTTGACATGACCAGATGAATTGATTATTGAAATTGGACAATCTAAAGGAAAATTATTAGCTCTTTTTTAACGAGTGGCTATTGTCGGTATCCGCCGGATAGCAAGGGAAGCCTATCCCTTTTCGTTGACGCTAGACTAGGGAGTTTTGAATTTCCTGAAGTAGAGTGAAGCTTCCCAGTTTACCGCACAGGATCAGAAACCCCCATAACTGTGCTACTCATCGCTGAGTTGGCGGGGACCGTATCGAACGAGGTTAACTCTGCGATTCCTACGCGAGTGCTTACCGACTGAACAAAACTGGCCTCTAATTCTATTATCCAACTATGTGCCCTTAATAGTTTATTTACTTAAGCTTAGGCTTAGATGTGACAGCAAGGCCAGAAGTGTGGCGCCCATATGCATTATAGTGTAACATGGTTGCATAATCTAGCGCCACATTACAGCAACGTGAGGTGGTCGGTTTCGTCTGTATGTGTGAACTGAATTTTTTTTTTCTTTTTCTGTTTTCTTTTTCAGATTTACTTGAAACTCGAAAATCTCCACCAGTGGATCTTTCAAATTTCGCAACGCCTGCAGCAGTTTTGAGTGTTTGCCACCAGGAACGAAAGCGTGTCATCTTTCGAGTTTCACGTAAATCTGAAAAGAAAAACCAGAAAAAAGAAAAAAAATTCAGTTCAATATCAGACCGAAATCCCGACCACCTCTACGTCTCTCGTTAATGGTTGCTATAGTCTAGTATTTTGCAAACCATTGTTACATAATATGGCATTGGCGCACATACTTCTGGCCTTGTGTCACATCTAAGCTAAAGCTTTAAGTAAATAAGTATAAGGACAATAGTTGGATAAATAGAATTAAGAGGCCAGTTTTGTTCAGTCGGTAGAGCCTCGCGTAGGAATCGCAGTTCCTCGTTCGAATACGGTCCCCCGCCAACTAGCGCATGAGTAGCCAGTTTGGGTTTTCTGTCTTGCGGTAAACTGGAAGCTAACTCTACTTCAGCAAATTCAAACTCCCGTGAAGATGCTAGTCTAGCGTCAACGAAAAGGGGATAGGCTCCCTTGCTATCCGGCGAATACCGACAATAGGCCACTCGTTAAAAAAGCTAATAATTTTTCCTTTAATTGTCCAATTTTCAATATCAATCATCTGGTCATGTCAGCCCTAGCACCTATATGATTGTCCCAACCCTATTGGCCCTTAGAAGCAAACGCCTTTTTAAAATAATATGTGTATAAGGCGGCGCGGGTTTAGTGTCCTGGGTAGATGTTAACCCCTGTCTGATGAAGAGTCAATTCTGGAGCTTCTGGTGAGTGTGGAGTAAACCCTTCATGAAGAAATTTTTAGATTCAATGTAATTCCGCGCTTTTAGAATACTAATTTTATTTTTAAATTATAAACATATGCAATATATAGAATAGTCATACAACAATGTTATGAAATTTAGGAAATTGGTTGGTTAGTTGAATTTTACTCATTTTCTTTTTAAACCATTTTTTCTATTTAAACCCATAGATGGGACCTAACAGGTACTTCCACTCTGGGCCAGAGTGGACCTGGAAGTAATGGTAATGAAAGGTTACTCCGTATAGCAGATTATATATAAGTGTTGGGGTTTGCTATAAGGGCAATAGGTGTAGGACAATTATATAGGTTGCTAGGGCTTGACATAACCAGCCATGATCATGGGCCTCTCCCGACGACCATTTAGGCCTAAGTAGACGCCAAAGTGGAGTGTTGCATGTCATGAACTGCTCAGATCACCAGGGTTTCCATCCTTAAGCATCAGGTGGCCCCATTACGAAGCTGCAGCCGTGTTCTAAATAGCCCTTGCGACAGGACTGTGGGATTATAGTTGAAGATTAAAAAGGGAAACCTTAGGCTGATTACTTTCCTTTGAATTGTCCAATTTAATAGTTGATATCGTTTTGGTGTGGTTATAAATCTTTCCATCTATAAATATCCAATAAATAAGGATTTTTCTAAAGGTGGAAATATCACATCTGTGGTGGATATGTCTAATTTCAAGTCCCACAATCACATCAATATATTAATATGCTTGTTCCTTAATCATCCGACCGTTATCTTGCAACACCTCTGGTTAAAAATAGGCCGTCCAAATTCCAAGAATGAAATGCAAAAATTTAACCTCCGAAATTCTTATTTCTTATGCGTGCTGTCACCTCAATTAAATATGGACCATTTCCGTTTTTAATTATATAAAAAAAAAGAAAATGAAAATGCTACACTGAAAAAATACAACGAGAAGAAAGAAAGAAATAGAGTAGGGGAAAGATGGAGAGAGGGTCAGCGCATAGAAGCGATAACGCTAATCTGTTCAAATCGAACATAATGAAAAGATGAAAAGAAGGAAAAATAGAAGAAAAAGAGGTTAGAGTTAAATCAAGTTTATCTTACTTTTTACATATTGAACTATTGCGCAATACTCAGTTTTTGAGTAAACATATCAAACGTTGTATATCAAATTATCATACTGTGGTATAATCGACTGGTCCCTGCTTGTAGAATTTTTTTTGCTGAACTAAACTTATTTGTCTGTTTTTTTGTTTTTTTTTTTTAGATGAGCCTTGATGTGCATCATTTAATTTTGTTTGTTTTTGTTTGTTTGTTTTTGTTTTACGGCATATAAACCTCAGTGGCGGTCATTTAATGCCGATAAAGTTTTAAAATAAATCAATTCTTAATGGATAATACAATTTTTTTATAAATTAATGTTTTTCTATTTAACCCATAGATTGGACCCTAACAGGTACTACCACTCCGGGTCAGAGTGGACCAGGGCAATGGTGATGAAGGGGTGCTCCACATCCCAAACCTCCCAAAATGGAACCTCACCATCAGATAGAGTTTAACGTCATTCCCAGGACATGTTAGACCCGCAGCCACCGCCTTCTAGCACCCATATGATAAAAAGGGTGGGGGCTTGCCAAAGGGCAATAGGGTTGGGGCACCTAATATAGGTGCTAGGGCTTGACGATTTTAAATTTTTCCGGACTGTTGTATTCATCTTCATTGTAGTGTATAAAACCACAATGTATCGACCGCGTGTATTTTTTTCTTTTGTGCAATAAATTTTTTTTGTGAACTTATTAACATAAGCGTACCTGAAGCTCCTCTAACCTTACATTTTAGCTCTCAATAAAAACAAAAACAACTAAATAAAAATAATTAAAAGCAAAAAAAATCAACCGAGTGAGCTTCTTATTTTTTTTAAGATAAGAGCCCAATTTCTTGGAATGTAATTTAAACTGTCTTCGGTTTATACTGCAATACAATCGAAGATTGTTTACGTCTGTCCAGGTGTATGCATTATATCACCTGATGAGCATACACTTATTTCATAGTAGCAGTGGTGTATTATTACACTGGATACACACTGGACAAAAATATCAATGGACAACGTATAAATTCACCTCAAACCATTGCACAAAAAAGGAAAAAAGAAAAAGAAACCACGTAAGAAAATTAAATATCATGGCACGTTCTAATTCCTTCGATAAACATGAAGATGAACTAGAACCACAAAAACATCGAGGTCATGACCCTATTCTGCCAAAAGTGCAAAATATTGGTTGGTGCACAATTATTGCGGCCTTTTTTTTTAATTCAAAAATCTTATTTATGATAGAGATTCGGGTCTGTCTGTGTTATATAACCACTTCATATCGGGTATATAAATGGCGAGAAGAGAAGAGGAAGAGATGATGTCTATGTGGTTTTATCTTGTCGCGGCCATCTTCTTCTGGCTGATTCCTTCCTTTTGCTGAGCTGGGTTGTCTGTTGCTCATTTCGTTGCTTGATTATTTTACAATACGTCTTTATTAAAACACGAGCCCAAAGGGTTTTATAACCGCGCGGGAGAAGTTGTATCTTCGGACAGACACGAATACCATATCACGTCTAGTCCATTTGACTAACGGCCGAATCTAACCAAAAGTCAGTTTCCTTTCTCACACTCGCCTTCAGCCAATCAGTAATCAACGTCGAGTCAGGAAGGTGAACTTGTGTCATAACTTTTTTAACGGTTAATGGTAACTTTTCATTTACCATACGTTATCTAAATCTTAACTACACTTACAGACAAAATCCGTAGACTACCCACGAATTATGTAACATCTGTAACCGAAAACTACATCATGTTTACATGACAAAACCCTCAACAATGCATAAGTTTATAAATGAGTATTTAATTTATTGTTAAATATTAATACATAGAATAAATCTTATTTATTAACGATACGTTTATGAAAGATTTGCCTGCAAAACAGCTCAAGTTATTAGTGCGTTTAAAATCCTGGAATGTGTCTTATATATCACTAAACAATGATATATAATGTGGTGAATTTGCTACTGGTTTAACAAACTAGGTTTAATAAATAATTACTCGGCGTTATTGATCTCTAATATTATTGTTTTATTCTCCAACGTATTAAAATCAATCCTATGAATGATTTTATATAGTAACCATTTAAGATATGATTAAAAATAAGTGTAATGTTTTATATGCGTTCTTATTTTTCTAATTTGATATATTTCATTACATTAAAACTTAATTACTTACGCCCGGAAGGTGCATATTCTTGCGGTAACAATAACAATAAACAGTTTGTTTAATTTGTTTCATAAAAATAATCCTCTCTTTTCAGATTGCATATAGAAAATCATATCCCCATTTGTCATATTATGCTCTACCGCTTCGAAAAGGTTGGAATGCAACACAGCCATTACGCGATCTCAATAAACTTTTTGGTAAAGGAACAATGCAGCAAAGCCAAGTTAAAAGATGGTTCAAGAAGTTCAAATCGGGTGATACAACCTCACAGATGAAGAAGGAGAGGTCGACCATCGAATTTCAACAACCAGGCACTTTTGGCAGCCTGGAAGAGGACGAAAGTTTGACAACGAAAATGTGGCCGAAGACTTCAATGTTAACCATTCGACCATCGTTAGTCGTCTCAAAAAGCTCGGAAAGTATGGAAATTGTCTCGGTGAGTCCCTCAAGAACTCTCCGGTGACAAAAATCGAACCTGTCCTAATTTTTACCGATGAATAAAATTTGTTGATAAAAAAAAAGCCGTAATAATTATGCACCAACCCATATTTTGACGAAAGAATAACAAACCCACAAGACCAAATGAGCGGAAATCTGCTTTTATTGGAAATGTATATTCAATTAGCGTAGTCACGTGCTGTAAGTGGCCATCGTCCAAAGAACACGGCGAGGCGAGTTCAAATCCTAGACGAGGTGGTTGCATTTCAGATGGCGTGGAAAGGTATGTATCCAACTCTCCCTCCATCTATGGATAAATAAATAGGATAGATTGGACTCTGTTACTTTGGTTAGACAATCAGTCTAGGAGCAGGAAAACTCTGAATTCAAACCTGTTAAACTACGATTAAGAAATTAACCTTGTGTTACATTCTACTTGATATTAAAGTTTAATATTAGGATCTTTGTGACCAAAAAAAAAAAAAAAAAAGAAAGTCTACCCTAATACGAAATTTATTTCCAGCAAAGACTATAGGTGGTCTACGCGACTCACGTACAATATAAGGAGATGGAAATAAATAGTTGAGAGTCGCGATTTTTATCCGCATATCAATGTAGATATTTTACAACCACCCTATCTTTCTTTTCGATTGAATTTGTACAAATTACAATTGAATTTTCAAATTTCTCAAAATTTTACTCAATTTCAAAACAATTTTCATATCGTACGCTCTGTCTCTGAGATTTGAAATTTGTATAAATTCAATCGAAAAAATTTTTTTTTTAAAGGGAGAAGTGTAAAATATCTAATTTGATTTGCGGATAAAACATCTGGGGTGGGTGTAAAATATTTTCATTGATTTGCCACAAAAAGTGACAAAAACACGACTCGGAAAATATCTAAGTTGGGCCGGAAATTCGCCTGACGCCGGCACGCTAAAACAGCGTAAATTGGTACAGAAGACCCAGACGACAAAAGATTGAGATTACCAAGATTCATTTTTTCCTGTGGCATTGTGATCTAATAAGTTCAGACCCTTCAATTTTTATAGATAATATATCTTAATGTTTTCCCATTACAATTCAAAAAGTTGATCAACATATTCAGTAAAAAGTCTGAACTTCTACTTTTTATTTTTAATCCAGAAGCTGCCGTGCTTTTTTAAAAAAAGTATTTGTTAAATTGTTTGTAAATTTCAAGAAAAAAATGAATCAATTGGAGCAATTTTTTCAGATACACCACACTTTATCCTAGCCCGAATAACGTAAGTTGGAGTCAGAAGAGTGTAGGAAACACTTCACTACCATTACTTCAGTTCCACTGACTCGGTGTGGTAGTACCTGTTAGGGTACCATTTATAGTTTAAATAGATCTGTTTAAAAGTCATTCATATTTTGACCGTGTGCAAAAAACAACAACAAAAAACAACAAAAACAAAACCAAAAACAACAACAACAAAAAAACATTAAGAAACAATCACATTCAAAATGTAAATCTGAACGTAGAGTTAACGCAATTCGCTACTCTTCTGAGTATAAATAACCCCAGATATGTCGACATGCCGTTAAATCAATCAAATTAAACGATAATAAAACCATGATTGCGTAATTGTCAGATACTAGACTTTAATCCAGCACGAATAACGTAGCTAGATCACAAGCAAGTATTTACCAAACACGTTCACCCAGAGGTTACATAATGTCACAATATGAGGCATCCATCGAGGATCGAACTCGCTATTAAGTAAAAATGGTCTACGAGACAAGCTTGCCAACCATTACACCACGATGGAAAGATTTCTCAGGTCACAAGTATGGAAAATAGTGATCCTACTCACTACTCACAGGTAACAGATCTCTGAGTTTGGTTTGCAAGCTAGTCTCGCAGATCTATTACTCCAGAATAGCAAGTTCGATCTTCTCTGGATGCATCATACTTGCGACTTTTGAGTCAATCCTACCTGGAGCGAACGAGATGGGCAAGATAGAGTGTTCCATCGTTGTGTTATGGTTAGCAAGCTAGTCTCACAGAACCATTACTACAGAATAGCGAGTTCGATCCTCGCTGAATGCCCCATGTTTGTGACCTTGTGTCATATCCTACCTATGGCGAACAGATTGGATAAATACCTAGTTACTTACCCTTACGCCCCGAAAGGTACAAAAGAACAACAACAACTAAAAACAAAACGTTGTTAGATAAGGCACAAGGCCAAGAGTACGGGCTCATGATCTACAAATTAACTAGTTAATCATAACAAAAAAAACAAGGCCGCCTGGGGCTAAGATACACCGATAATACTTCTGCAGTGGGATAGAATTCCCCAAAGAACCACCTGTTGGTGTGAGTGGCGACCCGTGATGCTTAAGGGCGGAATCCTGGTGACAGAGCAGTCTATGACATGCAACACTCCACTTTGACCCTTTACTTAGGCTAGACGGGCTGTCGGAGACGCCCCTGCGATCAATCGGCTGATCATGTCAATCCCTAGCACTATATGATTATACCGACCCTATTGTTCTTATAGAAAATCCCCAATCCTTTTTATCATATATTGCTAGAAGGCGGTGGCCGAGGATCTTAGTATTCTGGGTATAACATAAAACTGCATCAAGTGGTGAGGTTCAAGCTATGAGCAACGTGTAGTATCTCTTCATTTCGATTACTCCCAGGTCCACTCTGAACCGGAGTGGTAGTACCTGTTAGGGTACCATCTATTGGTTAAATAGATAAAAAATAGTTTCTATGAAAACACCTTTAAACAATTAATTACCAACTGTTATCTCGTACTCTAAGAATTTTGTTTTAAAACAAACTATTTACTATTCCATACAAATATATACAACAAATTGACATTGAATAACCACAGGGTTTATAATGCCGTTAAACCAAACCAAACCCAACCAAACTAAATCAAAAATAACAAGGTTCACCTTGATATATTTTTGTAGTTTCAATCTATGGCAAACGTGAAGTATCCCTTCATCGCTATTACTCCCAGATCCACTCTGACCCGTAGTGGTAGTACCTGTTAGGGTCCCATATATAGGTTTAAATAGATTAAAATGAGTTCTACAAGAATAACACCTGTAAATCAAAATTAATTACCAAACTGTTGTCTCGTACTCTAAAGTTTGTTTAAAAATAAACTATTTACCTACCACCTTACAAATTTACCTTACAAATCATATATACAAAAATGGCATTAAATGACCCACAGGGTTTATATGCCGTTAACAAAAACAAACAAAACAAAGTAAAACCAAAAGTAAGAAGATTTACAATAAATTTTTTGTGTGACAATTGGATAGAAACGTTTTGTTGTTTACCTCTCATGGTTTGTTTTACAGTCTTATGTTGAGCGGCACAAGGGTGTTCGAAGTACAATGCTTTCATTGATCGTTGGGCCTGGTAGACTTCATCAATAGTCGCTGGATATCACGAATAGGAGGACTCTTTTCTGTTTTTGTCTTGCGAGTTGCTGTATCCAAGAAGGATCTGAATTAATCTTCTACAGGTGCAGTAGCAGCAACAGCGAGACACAGGATGATCTGGGCAGTCGTTGCTCGGCCTTTATATGTACAACGGAACCAAAATTGTTTATTCCGGATTGAAAGAAAGAGACGAAGCGGAAGAAGAAAGGAAAGAGAGAAAGAGAGCGAAAAGATATAAAGGTCACTCTAAAGTGAATGAGGATGTGGTAGGGAGGTGAAAGAGAATGGGGGCGGGGAGAGACGGAGGGACAGAAAGAGGAAGAATATAAAGGCTCTATGAGTGATGTGGATATGGGTGGGGTGAAACAGAAAGAGAGAGAGAGAGAGAAAGAGAGAGAGAGAGAGAGAGAGAAAGAGAGAGAGAAATAGAGAGAAATAGATAGATGAGAGAGAGAGAGAGAGAGAGAGAGAGAGAGAGGGGGGAAGAGAGCGGAAAAGAATAAGTACTTATGAGTGATGTGGATATAGGTGGGTGAAACAGAAGAGAGAGAGAGAGAGAAAGAGAGAGAGGAGAGAGAAAGAGAGAGAGAGAAATAGAGAGAAATAGATAGATAGATAGATAGATAGATAGAGAGAGAGAGAGAGAGAAGAGAGAGAGAGAGGGGGGGGGAAGAGAGCGGAAAAGAATAAGTACTTATGAGTGAATGTGGATATAGGTGGGGTGAAACAGAAGAGAGAGAGAGAGAGAGAGAGAGAGAGAGAGAGAGAGAGAGAGAGAGAGAGAGAGGGGGGGGTAGGCAGAAAGAAACATGAACACACTACTTGACCAGCAATGGATAAAGTTTTGTATTTATAAGCGTCCTCTATCCGTTTACAAAATTTACAAACCTGAATGTCGTAGTAAGTTTTCTCAAGTGTTTTCGTGGTGTGTCTTTGTAGGTAAAGAATATGTGTTAATTGTAAAATATGATCATACTAGCAGGACTGTGGAATATACCATAGTATAAGATTTAATTATTACAACGTTTGATATGTTTTACTCAACAGCTATTTCTAAATAGTTCAATATGTAAAAAAGTGTAATAATCTTGATTTAACTCTATCTCTCTATCACTATTTTTTCTTGCCTTCTCATGTTCGATGAACAGATTAGGATTATCGCTTCCGTGCGCTCACCCTTTCTCTATCTTTTCTCTACTCTCTTTCATTTTTCTTTCTTTCTTTCTTATATTTTTTGTGTAGCATGTCCTTTTTCCCATATTTCTTTCTAATAAAAATTGAATGGTTCTTCATTAAGCTGAGTTGACGACGCTCACAAGAAATAAGAATTCGGCGGATAAGCGACACCAATATTCAGGATTTACATTTTTGCATTTCATCTTGGACGATTTGGACGGTCTCATTTTTAACGAGAGGGTGTTTGCATGATGATAACTGTCGTACAATTAAGGAACATGAATATTAATATATTGATAGTATTGTACGATAAATGCCTTGTGGTGTTAGCCTAGTCGGCTGGGGTGTAGAATACGTCTACTACACCCCTGCAGAGGAGTAAAATCTTCCTCCCAATGGAATCACCCATTGCCGTTGGTGGCAACCGCGATGCTTCGAACGGAATCGTGACGGTTGAGCAGTCCATGACGTGAAACACTCTAACTTTGACCGCTTACTTAGGCTAGACGTACGGACAGAGAGGACCCCCTCCGATCGATCGGCTGGTCACGTCAAGCTCTAGCACCTAGTGGTGAGGTTCCTATTCGGAACACTGGAGAGCGTGGAGTACTCCTCGTTGCCATTGCTCCTAGTCCACTCTGACTCGAAATGGTTATACATGTTAGATCCTATCTATGGGTTAAATAGATAAAAAAAATTAATTAAAAAAATGATTTAAAAAAATGAATACTAACGTTGTGTATATCTTATAATGAGATTGTGGTTTGTCTGTCTGTAACCGAAACTATATTACTATACAAGTCACAATTCCCTTTGTTATTTACATCACATTTACCATGATTTTATTTTTATTTATACCTCAATTATTAATAAATTGTTTCACATTACTTACACTGTTGACCATATCTACATACTGCATTTACCGCGTACCCCACTTGTACGGGTCAGGCACAAAGTCCCTATTAACGTGGGACCACCTCAAGCCGAAGCTCATGGAGTGGCGGTGAAAAAATTGCGTCGATCCGTCGGCATTCCCCCTCAAGGGGGCCTCAGGCGCTGGGCAATAAACCCAGCCCTGCCCCTTTAAATCGAGGGGGCAGGTGTTGCCTGGGGGATGGCCCCTGGGATCGACGCCGTTAATCATATCAATGGTCCAGAGGCCGAAGCCACTGTTGACCATATCTACATACTAATAACATGCAATTGTATTTATGTATACACAAAATAGTGGTTTACAGTATGAATGGGAAGGCTAATTTGCATATGATCTTAAATTTGATTTTAATAATATATGCTTAGTATTATTGATTTTCTAATTGTTTGGTTTTATCTTAATGAATATGAGCAAACACTCTTCAATAAATCTTAAAGAAATCCCTAACAAGAAGAAATAACTAATATTATTTCTTTACTTCCTATTTAACTAAACAGTTAAATTAGGAAAATTTACCAATGAAAGACGGGAGTAACGGAAAATAGAAGAGTTAGTTTCAAAGTTTTTCTATTTTTCAATCATACCCCCTCTGTTCCAATCTTTTTATCTGCATTTCTTATTTCAGTTTCATTAGCCTTTCTAATTTAATATGATATTTTTATTATGTTAAAACTTAAATACTTGCACCCGGAGGTGGCATATATTTGCTAGTAACAATAAAGATGAGACAAAAGTTTTAAAAAATCTAAATAATACAAATTATCAAGCCTCATCTAAATGCACTTGATGCACTCTATATTTACGTGCAGACACTAATCCGTGGATTAATCAAATTTTATTGATCTTATTATTTTTCTATGCTGTCCTCGTTGTGTATTTATTGCTTGTATGTATTTTAGGTACTAGAAGCGGCTACCAGCGGTTTCTGGGTAGAGGGGGGTAATAAAAAGTTAGTATCGCAGATCCATTGAATGTTTTAGTTTTACGTAATTGATTTGTTTATGTTTTAATCACAAACGCCACCAGTGACTTTCCCTTCTTTTACTATTCAAATCTATTTTTAAAATATCTTCCCAGATATGAATAAAATCTTTATTATTTTTGTACAAAATGCAAGCTCTGGTATTAGTGAATGTGTAATATATTTACCATGTCGTTAATTGTTTTATTTTCGTAGTTTAATCCGGACATAATGTGCGCAACGTCTTGTCAGACGACTGACACTCCTTCACCATTGTCCGCTTGTGGGCTCGTTCATGGCTTTTTAATCCCGCCAAAGTCCTGCATATCCTTGAACATATCTGAACACATAATGATTGTGTGACTGCGTCGACAGGTGTTGTATATTCATCACTGTCCTCGTGTTGGGGATCATGCTGGTCTTATAGTGTGGCATGATAGAGACAATAATTGCAGTCGGGTAGCTCGATAATATTATCAATCAAAGCCTGAAGAAGATACCAGAAGATCTGAAACACGTGTTGCATATGTAAAACAAAAGAATTAATTTTTTTTTCTGAGAACAAAATACATTTTGCGGACCTTCCTTTTTTTTTTATTTATAAATATTGAATTTTCTCCCGTTGGAACCAGAACAACATTTATATATATATATATATATATATATAATATATATATATATATATATATATATATATATATAAGAAAAATTTGAAAAAACAAGTGTTCCGAAAATGGGATGAATTTAATAATCGATGTTTAAAACATTTCGGTTACATTGAACCTTCATCAGGATGTCTCTTGGGGTGAAGAAAATGATGGATGTTTTTATATGTGACAGGAGATGAAAATCTTTTAGTTATGTAACTGTATTTGATCAGCGTTTTATTTTTAAAAGGCAAGTCGCATTCCATGTAAAGATTGCGACAAAAAATACATTGGGGAACAGCAAGAACTCTCAAGAAGCGTTTATATGAGCACAAACGTGATATTAAATTGGGCAATTTTCAGAACACCCTCCTCCAACATATGTCTGAAACTAATCATAACTTTAATTTCAATGATGCCACAATATTAGCCCATATTCACAACAAAAGACTACGACAGATTTTGAAGCCTCTGCAATTTCGCATTTGCCCTCCCTTAATAATCGACATGGTTTTTTTCAATATATCTCCGTTTTTAGCTAAATTAGTGTTAAATAATTACAAATACCAGGCTTCATTTAATTATTTATTCATTTAATTATTTATTTAGTTATCATTCCCACTTTGTTCCCTTAATAACCGACATGTATTATTTATTATATCTCCGTTTCTAGTTAAATAATGTTAAATAATTACTAAATACCAGGCTTCATTTAATTATTATTTAGTTATCATTCCCACTTTATTTCCCTATGTTCTCTTAAAAATAATCAGTCCATTAATACTTTTTCTCGTCTTTTGCATTTCTTCGAGTGGCGTCACGCGTCATGACACCTTCGCATGAGTAGATCGCGACTTGCTTTTAAAAATAAAACGCTGATCAAATACAGTTACATAACTAAAAAGATTTTCATCTGTCACATATAAAAACATCCATCATTTTCTTCACCCCAAGAGACATCCTGATGAAGGTTCAATGTAACCGAAATGTTTTAAACATCGATTATTAAATTCATCCCATTTCGAACACTTGTTTTTCAAATTTTCTTTATATGTCGGATTTAATTTCCATATTTACTCCATATTATATATATATATATATATATATATATATATATATATTTATATATATAATCCACCCCAAAATCAGCGAAAAATATGTGGGAATGGTCCAAAGGGATTTTAAAACAAGATTCTATTCACATAATGAATCATTCAAGAAACGAGAAAAAGAGGCTGCTAGGAACGCTCGCAAACGCCGTATGGGAGTACAAAGATCAAGGGACCTCATATAAGTAATATATATATATATATATATATATATATATATATATATATTTATGGGAATTTTTAAACAACAACTTCTAATAAATCTAAAAACAGGAAAAGAAAAAATATTTGGTTTACCCCTCCATATTCATAAATTTTAGAACTAATGTAGGCAGAAAAAATTTTTAGAATTATTGATAGAAATTTCCCCCCCAACATAAATACCATACAATCTTTAAAAAATACAATAAAAACAGTTACTCCTGTAGGCTATCCATGAAATCCATAATAACAATCCAGATCTAAAACTAAAGATGTCCCCCACATATTCCTGTAGAATTAAGAAAGAGTGTCCGCTAAAACAAAAATGCAAGGTGTAATCCGTAAATCTATGAAGCGACAATAAAACTGCTGCCTTGGCTAACCGCAAAACATGGGAAATATGTGGGAATTGCTCAAGGGGATTTTAAACAGAGATTCTAATCGCATAACGAATCATTCAGGAACGAGAAAGGAGGGCGGCTACAACGCTCGCAAAACCACGTATGGAAGTACAAAGATCAAGGACCTCATATAAAATGGAGCGGAAGATTTTTAAGAACAAACCAAACATATATGAATAAGAACCAAGAGATGTGAGCTATGCTCTACAAAAGAACAGAAATGTAAATACAAATCGGAAATATTCAGAGTTTGCCCCACACAGAAAGAATTTTTTTAATTAAAACTTCTTTGACCTGAAAAATTAACAAACAGAAAATCCAACCACCTAAAAAGGAAAAATCTTCTGATGTTTTTTCGCATCAACACGAACGCACCGAGGGTGACACGCGGTCAAATAACAGCGAGAACGTCTTTCTAACACGTATATTCATTTGGATGTCACTTGGAAGGCGTTT
>CM042141.1:121420094-121458376 GCA_023376005.1 Doryteuthis pealeii | reverse complement strand
GTGTCTCTCTCTTTGTGTACACACTCTCTCTCTGTATGTCTCTTTCTTACTCTCTTTTCTTTCTGTCTCTTCCCACTCCTTCTTGTCTAACTCCATCTCTCTCTCTCTTCTCTCTCTCTCTCTCTCTCTTCTCTCTCTCTCTCTTGTGTGTGCATGCGCGCGTGTGTGTGTGTCTGTCTCTGTGTGTGTCACACCCAGGACATCTCTTTTAGAGGCTCTGACCCCTCTGCAGGAGACACAGTGTTGTAAATGAACTTAGGCAACTGGTAACGGTAGCTCCATCTACCTAACATCTTACAATTTTTCTTTCGGGTACGATTAGTTACGATCATCGGTTAGACTGGTGAACACTGTGTGTTTGCTGTTGAAACGTTTTTTTGTGTTGGTATGCCATTAAACAAAATTACCCATCCCACCTCTAGATCGTTCAAACTGGCATTGTTTCCACTCTTGAAGTAAAAACAGATCATTGAAGTGTTTGGTCGTAAGTTCCAGATTCAATGTCATAAATTTATTCACATGTGATTTGACATCTTTTTTCTCAGAACTTGGCCAAAAGTCTCCCGTTAAGTAGACGACAATATTCCAACGAGACATGTCATAAATTAAAGTTAAGAATAACTTAAGAGTAGATTGAAGAGTAACTTGAACTTTTTATAAATAAATCGTCATATAATTCTAAGTCTCTCTCGTTTTCTCTCCCCCTCTCTCTCTGTCTCTCTCTCTCGTGCACGCTCTCCTCCTAAGTTTCTCTCTCCATCTCTATCTCTCACTTTCAAAGTCTCTCTCCGCCTTTCTCACCCTAGTAAGAGGACATTCCATGTTTGGTAATACGTAACACATTTATAGCCATACAATCTAGTAATACAATCTTTGTAATACACTGCAAAGTTAGTATGTATTTACCCAATCCGTTCACCACGGATAGGATGAGACACAAGGTCGAATGTATGGCTCATCCAGCGACGATCGAACTCGCTATTCAATAGTAATAGATATGAGAGACTTGCTTGCTAACCCTTACACCACAAAAGGATGCCCTTTTAACCCAACTCGTTCGCCACGAGTATGATGTGACACAAGGTCGAAAATATGGGGCATCCAGCGAGGATCGAACTCGCTATTCAGTCGTAGGTATTTATCCAACCCGTTCGTTACGGATAGGGTATGACAAGATGTGTTTCAAGTATGGGGCATCCAGCGAGATTCGAACCCGCTATTGAGTATGAATGGATATGAGAGACGAGCTTGCTAACCATTACCCCGCAATGTGACGTTCCACTTCCAAGTTAGTTGGTTGCAAACAAATTTTATTAAATAAAAAAAATTTCGGACACATTCGGCTTTTTTGTTATCGAAGAATTTGTGGAGGGACCCACCCATCCAATTTCCATACTCTTCCAAACTTTTTGAGACGACTATGATGGTCTAATGGTCAACATTGAAGTCTTCGGCCAACATTTTCGTTGTCAAACTTTCGTCCTCTTCCAAGGCTGCCAAAAGTGCCTGGTTGTTGAAATTCGATGGTCAACCTCTTCCTTCTTCATCTGTGAGGTTTGTATCACCCGATTTGAACTTCTTGAACCATCTTTTAACTTGGCTTTTGCTGATTGTTCCTTTACCAAAAAGTTTATTGAGATCGCGTAATGGCTGTGTTGCATTCCAACCTTTCTCGAAGCGGTAGAGCATAATCTATTAATAATGGAGATTCGCTTCCGGTTTTTATCTGTAACAAAAATTACGTCACTGCTTACGTCACATTACCCAAAATCGTCATAACATAGAATAAAATTTTGACTGGTATTATATATCTATATATAGTTTGTTTTATTTTAATACATATTTAAAGTTTACATTTCAAATTGTTTTATTTTTTAATCCTTTAATGAATTTGATGATTTTACTTACTTAGGGTACAAACTCGCTGACATTGAAGTTTTAACTCCCACCTCTCAGGTTTCAAAAATCTATTTTTACATCGCTCGGAGGGTGTTTTTTATTTTGTACTAGTATGACAAATGGAGATATGATTTTCGATACGCATTCGGAAAAGAGGGGATTATTTTTATGAGACAAATTAAACAAATTGTTATTGCTTTTGTGGAATAAAATTTGTTGAAATAAAAATACCGCAATAATTATGCACCAACCTAATATAAAAAGTTAAAACTCTTGAATAATCTTGTATAGTGGGTTGATTTTATTGATTGATTTTAACGGCATGTCAACCCAGCTACGTTTATTTTATGGCTAGAGGTTAAGGAATCGCGTTCATTGTACGTTCATTTAATTATTGATTCATTCTAACGTCAACTCGTCTATAGTTATTTTATGACTAGAGGTTAAAGAATCACGCTCTTTGTACGTTCTTATTTACATTTTTGTGTAGGAAGCGCGTGGTGTAATGGTTAAAATCATGGGAAATGGACTCGTCGCCCCGAGTTCAAATCCTGGACGTGGTAATTGCATTTCACTTAGCGCTAATACCATTGGGAAAGGTATGAATCCTACTCTCCCTCTAGCTATGGGTAAATAGTAGAGCAGACTGGGCTCTTTAATCTTGGTTAGGCAACCGGTCTAGGAGAAGGAAAACTCTGAATTCAAACCTGCTGAACTCCGCTTAAGAAATTGACCTTGTGTCGCATCCTGCTCGTGCGGAGGGGTTGGTAAATATATATATATATATTTACATTTTTGTGTTGTTGGTTTTTGAAGAGTTTTCTTTTCTTTGTAAACGGTCCAATCAACTAGAAATAATTTTTAAACAGGTCTATTTGAACTATAGATGTGACCATAACAGGTACAACTACTTTCCATCGTAGTGGACCTGGGAGTAATGGCAAAGGGGTACTCCACTCTCCCCATTTTTCCAGAACTGAAGCCTCATCATCAGATGCAGTTTCATGATACACATGAAATCCCTTTCTTTCTTTTTTTTTGGGGGGGGGGAGAGGGGCTCACTCCCTGTATGAGATGCGGTGTTGCAAATGAACTTAGGCAAGGGGTAATGGTAGCTCCATCTACCGAATATCTTACAATGTTTCCTTTAGATATAATCAGTTACGGTCATGGCTTGGACCGGTGCACACCGTGAGTTTGCTGTTGAAACTTTTTTTAAAGAATGGTTAATCTGTAAATGCTACATAGAGTTTTTCGTGCTCATTTTGTGTAATATCGGAATGATGCAGTTCCGAATAGAAAATATGTACGTATATGAGTTTAAACTATAAGAATATTTATTTAAACAACAGTGAAATATTTTTTTTATTAGTTACCTTGGACTTTTTGTCAACCTTTAAAAGCATAGCATGTCTAAGCCATAATCATAATTGAAAAGAAAATGATGAGACATTAACTAGACAGAGCTAGGCCTCACCGATTAATCGGCTGGTCACGTTAAGCCCTAGCACCTACATGATTGTTCTGGTTGCATTTCTCATTGCAACCACCAAAACCTTATATCGTATATGTGCTAGAAGGCGTTGACTGAAGGTCTTAGTGCCCTGTGTATGACGCTAAACTGCATCTAGTGGTGAGGTTCCAATTACAATTACTCTCAGGTCCACTCTGACCCAAAAATTTTTTTATACCAATTTTTTACCGATTTAACCCATAGATAGCACCCTAACAGGTACTATCACTCTGGGACATAGTGGACCTGGGAGTAATGGTGTTCAAGGGGACTCCAAACTCTCCGGAGATCCAGAATCGGAACCTCACCACAAGATGCAATCTAACGTCATACACAGGACATTGAGACCCTAAACCACCACCTTCTAGCCACCATGATTCCGTCCTTAAGCATTACGGGTCGCCACCCACGGTGGATTCATTGTGGGATGAGATCTTACCCCTCTGTAGAGGTGCAGTCGATAGGACTGAAAAAATATTTGTAGCTGCCGAATAGTGCCTTACGTGACCGAATTATTGGAAAACTTTGGACTCACCCTAATATACTATCCTTTTTTTGTTGATTAGAATCTCTAAACTTGAATGTTTTTTACGGTATTTCCAATTCTCAAAAAAAAAAAAAATGTATAAATAGAATAACTCAATTCGTTTAAGAATATAATTACTTTTTTTTTTACATAAGATCCTGGAAAAACCACGTCACTACAAGGGTAGAACATAATTAAACCTGTCAACTGACAGCGAGAAGAAGGTTAGGTTTATGCCAGGGGGTGAATTTAAAATTTAGCAATGTAGTTAAATGTGCAGTTTAGGAATTTAACCAATGTGAGTCTACTATTACTGCGAATAAAGTACACACACACACACACACACACACACACACACACACACACACACACAGAAATATATATATATATTTATACACACACGCGCAACCACACACCTAAAAAATGCACAATGCTTTCTTTTCGATACACAAACTTACACAGTCCCATACTCACACCGTAAAAGAGAATATTTGACGTCATATTTCAAACCGTCTCCTTTTTTCAAACCTCAAATTTTAAACTGACTGAATAACAAGGACTATCACTCGCCTTTCTCGTTATTCTGTGATAAAAATTTCTTATTACCTTCCATATACCAACAAATGTCCTGAAGATGATCTAATAGATCGAAACACTGCAGCGTCGGCCAATAAACTCACCACTTAACTCATTTAAACCTGTGTTTTTTCAAGCTTTCTTAATATACTACAGATATATATGTGTGTATATATATATATATGTGTGTGTGTGTGTGTGTGTGATTTTATAAAAATGAAAATTTCATTGACGCGTTTTTTTCATTTTTTTTAAAAATTACATACTGTCGGATTCACTTCCATTTTTTTTTTGTTTCAGATATAGAAATATTTATATATTTGTATACTTACAAAAGAATTGTGAGGAAAGTTGAAAGAAAAAAAGAATAGCTTGAAAACAATAAGGATTTTGTTATGTTTAACCAAATTTATTTGAATGAAATAATACTGCCCAAATATACTTATTTCAAACTACGGGTATGCACATGTACTACAATATATGTATATACGAGACGTAATTTGATTTTTTGTCGTCCCGGCCACCTGCCCTAATTTATACTATGTTTTTAGGGAGCTGGTGTTAGGAAAATTAACGGCCAAATTTAAATATTTTCCCAGGCGTATTTTTGTCGCTTTTTTATCGGCAAATTAATGTAGATATTTTACAGTGGTAGAGGTAAAATATTTACATTAATTTGTCGATAAGAATCTGTAATAATTTCTTGTAAAATATCTACATTAATTTACCGACAAAAATTCGGAAAATATCTAAATTTGGCCACAAATTCGCCTTGCGCCGGTTCCCTAAGGCATAGCGTAAATTAAGGCAGGAGGCCGGGACGACAAAAGGTCAAAATTACCTATATGAGTTTGGTACGCAACAGTTTGACTTCATAATACTATCAATACATCTTGAGTGTTTACTTCGCTATCATAATCATGGAATTATACCTGTATGTTTTTATTAGTCACTTATTCCTACAAGAAAATAATCGACATGTCTGTGGAATAATAATAATAATAATAATAATAATAATAATAATAATAAATAAAAAAAATGGGAAGAAAAACAATTATACGGACGCTTCAAACGACAAATAGAAGAGGTTGCACATGAAAAGACTTGGACATGGTTAAGAAAGGGAAACCTCAAAAGAGAAACAGAATCACTTATAATTGCTGCACAAAATAATGCAATAAGGACAAACTACATCAAAGCGAAAATTGATAAGACCCAACAGAATAGTAAGTGTAGACTTTGCGGTAATAGAGATGAGACTGTTAACCATATACTCTGCGAATGTAGCAAACTAGCACAACGAGAATACAAAACTAGACACGACTGGGTTGGGAAGGTGATCCACTGGGGATTATGCAAAAAATTAAATTTTGACCACACAACAAAATGGTATATGCATAAACCAGAATCTGTTCTTGAGAACGAAACGCACAAAATTCTCTGGGACTTTGAGATAAAAACGGATCACCTTATCCCAGCAAAAAGGCCAGACCTAGTGTTGATAAACAAAAAAGAAAGAACTTGTCAACTGGTGGATTTTGCAGTGCCAGCAGATCACAGAGTGAAGTTAAAGGAAAATGAAAAAATAGACAAATATCTGGACCTTGCCAGAGAACTGAAAAAGTTATGGAATATGAAAGTCAAAGTGATACCAATTGTAGTTGGTGCACTTGGAACAGTCCCAAAAGGATTAGAAAAGGGCTTGGAAAGTTTGGATATCAGAGGAAGGATTGAAACCATTCAGAACACTGCACTGCTGCAATCTGCCAGAATACTCAGAAGAGTCCTGGAGACCTGATGAGACTTGCTGTCACTCAGACTCCAGTGAAAGACCATCAGCTAATGCTGATGTGAAAACTCAAAAGGAGTAAATAATAATAATATGTGTGTGTTTACTTTATATTTATTACGAAACGTTTAATTACTTTTCCTCTTCTCTGTAATTATGTAAACTTGACAGGATCGTTTTAACACTTTCACCACCCAGGTGACAGTTTAAAATGTGGGAGGTATATCTGCCACACCCTGCGTAAAAGATAAGTTATTTTAACAAAAATAATCAGACCCCCCCCCCTTAGACCCATAGAACAGTACTATTACAGTTTCTTGCCAATGTGTTCTTTAGACCACTTGGTCTGAAGATCGCATTGGTAAGAAACTCAACTTACTTATGTATATATGTGCTGCTACTTAATTTAAAGACTGTTTGATGTACGTAGGCCATTTCTTCCCCAACAAACAATTCTATTTCATAAGGGACCTTGGCTGGATTTTGCAATTAATTTCGATTATTCCCAAATATCGGAAATTCCATAGCTAATTATCTCCCCCTGCCGCCAGGGGGCGGTGCCAACATCGTATGTTGGCGCCAAATACCAAAACTTCACTTATCAGGGATCTGTTACCAACGAGAGACATAAAAACAAACGCTCTCATCACTTAGCCCAAACAGGGCCTACTTATCGCATAGCAGTACTGGAGAAGAGACATAAAAACACCAAGCTCTCATTACCAAGCCCCAAAACAGGGTCCACTTATCACAGAACTTTACAACAAGCTTCCTTCTAAGGCATTGCATCTGCATACTGCATAAAGGCCAGTACTATTGCACACTGACTAAAGGACGAGAAACTACCGAGACGAAGCGTCTTATCTACATTTCCTACCGACGAGAAGAAAACCGTGTTATCACCATTACTACAAGAAAATTCCTCCACACAAATTTATTTCCAAGTTATAAAAATTGTTATCATACGAAAACTTTTGTCGCAAAAAATCACGTCAAAATCACCGAAAACAATCACAATAATCAAAACTTGGGTATAAAAAAAAAATCAGGATGTGATAATACCCGCTTTGCAGCTCGTGCACTTTCGTTGCACAATGTTGATGACCCCCAAGTTGATGACCCCCAAGTTGTAATAATCTCTGCTGGTCGGTTCGAAAAGTACGAGCTAGAGACGGTCCATAAGGATAAGAAAAACACTACACAAATTTTGATGACAGAACGCTAATGGAGAATGAAGATGTGACACTTTGTGCACTTAAATCTTTGTCGTAAGCTGGCAAGAAGTTCTCTTAAGTCAGCTGCTAGAATTAAACTACTAGTCCTATCATGTGGAACTTTACTTATTTTCTATCAACTGCCAACTGGTCGAGGCTCTCACTCTAACAGGCAGTCTGGATCTCCTCATTCGTGTCACAAGGATTGCAGGGTCTGCATTTGCCTAAGAATGTTTCTAATGTGCTCAGGGAGTTGGCCCGATACCAAAATAGTGATATATGGGCTACAGCCTCTAGAAGTAAAGTTGGAAATGCGACAATGATATTCGTATTTATTAATAGAGATTAGTTTTTCAACACTCGCAGTGTATATTGTGTATTAAGAGTATTTACGGTTTTCGAAGGAGCTCTTATTTCTCCGTAGTTGCAGGCAAATTGTCGGACAAAGAAGGAACAACACGAAAGTAAATGCAGACACTTGTATTGACAAAATTACATAAAATTGTTGCAAATGTTAATGGTATTTGCTACTGGACTTATCTGAGTTAGTAATTTACTTGGAGTAATGGTGATAACAGGGTATTCTTTTCATCGGTAGGAAATGTTGATAAGACGCTTCGTCTCGGTAGTTTTTCGTCCTTCAGTAAGTGTGCTATTGTACCGCCTTTTAACGTATGCTGATACAATGCCTTAGAAGGAAGCTGGTTGTAGAGTTCTGTGATAAGTGGGCCCTGTTTTGGGCTTGGTAATGAGAGCTTGGTGTTTTTACGTCTCTCCTCCAGTACTGCTATGCGATAAGTAAGCCCTGTTTTTGGGCTAAGTGATGAATGAAGTGTAGGGACCGTTTTTTACGCGACTACCCTCAGTGGGTGCTCCGTGATAAGTAGGTCCTGTTTTGGGCTTGGTGATGAGAGCTTTTAGTTTTTAGGTCTCTCTTTGGTAACTGCTTTTCGATAAGTGAAGTTTTTGGTTTTTGGCGCCAATATACGATGTTGGCGACCCGCCCCCTAGCGACAGGGGGAGATAATTGGTTATGGAGTTTCCAATAGTATTGGAAATTGAGAAGAAATGATTGCCAATGATTTAGGGTTAATACAAGCATCGTTATATTGACCCTTGAATAGGGGTTATTATAATAGTGCCGTTGAATGAATTGCTAATGGTTTTACTATGGAAAAAGCACTGAAAATGAGCTTACTTTTAAAATGCATTGAGCATCTATAACAAAAGGGGGAGTCCCCGTGGCATAGTGGGTAACGTGCTTGACTGCGACATTGCCATCCGAAAATTTGTTTTTAATTTGCTTAGGGAGCCGGCCTTATTCCCAAATGGTATGATATGTTAAGCGACGGCCTCTAGGAGTAAAGTTTAAAAAAAACGTGACTCAATGACACACTAACATTCGCATTTATTATTAGAGACTAACAGAACCTGTGGATATACCACAGTATGATTATTTAATTATTACAATGTTTGATATGTTTACTCAAGAGCTATTGTTAAATAGTTCAATATGTAAAATGTATAATAATCTTGATTATAACTCTTTCTCACTCTTTTTTCTTTCTTTCCTTCTTTTTATCTTTTTATCATGTTCGATTGAAACATCAACGTTGCCGTTTCCGCGCGCTCAACCCCTCTCTATCTTTCTCCTACCCTCTTTCTTTCTCCTACTTTCTTTCTTTCTTATATTTTTTCTGTGTGGCATGTCCTTTTTCTTCCCTTTCTTTCTTTATAATAAAAACGGAATGGTCCATTATTTAGCTGAGGTGACGACACTCATAAGAAATAAGAATTCGGCGGATGAGCAACTGCAGATAATCAGCATTTGCATTTTTGCATTTCATTTGACGGTCTCATTTTTTACCCAGAGGGTGCTGTAAAATGATAACGGTCGTACAATTAAGGAACATAAGTATCAATATATAGATGTGTGTGTGTGTGTGAGAGAGAGAGAGAGAGAGAGAGAGAGAGAGAGAGAGAGAGAGAGAGAGAGGGGGGGACAGAAAAGGAGATTGAAACAGAGAGAGAGAAAGAAATCTGACAATTTTTTTTTTCGATTTAGTTTAGTAGTCAAAAGATTTTGCTTAGGGAATCGGACTGATTTCCAAATGGTATGATACGTTGGTTGATTAGGGTGGTTATGTTATTTTACGGCATATCAACCCTTTTCGGGTCATTTAATGCAGAATCATGTCATTTTTTATATTTGGTTTCTTACAGTGCCTGCTCTTGCTTAAATGGTCGCCCATCTAAGTGCTGAACAGGCTTATCACTGCTTAACTTCGGTTATGTAACAGGAACCGGTGCTTTAAGTGTGTCTAGACCGTAAGCTCATATATGCTGGGCTACGGCCTTTAGGCGTAAATTTGAAAAAACGTGACTCAATGATACACTAGCATTCGCATTTATTATTAGAAATGTTTTTTGTGTATGTGTGTGTGAGAGAGACAAACAGAAAGAAACAGAAGAAGAGACAGAGAATGTACGAAAATTTTTTACAATTTTCTCGAAGAAGGATATATAAAAAAAAGACGTTTTGTTTATCCTTCTTCGTCACGTTGAAAAGTTTAAAAATACAATAGGAGACAAAGTTGAATTTAAAAGAATTTATTGAACAAACAAATAACTGTGGTCTTGCATAACATGTCCTTTATGCTTATATTACCAAAGGCACAAAGCCAGATACAAAGAAAAATTACCTTAGCAAATTTACGAAATATAATTAAAAAAACTTACTTGCAATCGGCAAATAATGAATTAAAAACAATTTTTCTTTTCTTTTCTTGTCCTCAGACAAATCTTACTTAGGGCTGCTGCTGCTGTGACGGGTTAAGGGCTGCAGACGACAATTGTTGTTTTTCTTCGATCCCTGTTTTACAATAAAATAAATTTCGACAAATTGCCGAGACAAAACAAAGTGTCTAATACATAAGACACAAATTTACTGATATCTTTGGAGAAATAACTATGTATTTCTCCTTTAATTTTTTTACTTTAAATAGGCTTCAAACGCCTGAACAATAAAATATTTTCTTAACGATTAAGAAATTAAAAACGGTTTCAAACCGAATTTTACTTCATTTAAATCAATTTTACTCACTGAGTAATATACTTTATTTGATAATTCAAATAAAGAAAATACATACAGGGAGACTATGTCAAAATATGCAAATTTTAACAATTTTCATCCAGCCTGTAATAAAATACAATGTTGACTCTTACTCAACATATACATAAAAAATTACTAAGTAAATTTAAATTAATCTCACTAAAGAGTGAATGTCATTAATGAATGTCTCATAAATTTAATATATCCAGGATAACTATAACAAATTCAATAATTTTGTCAATTTTCGTTATACCTGGATAGTCAACATTTTAACGTTGAATTAAATTTCAACGGAGACACGTTTCTTCAAAATAAAATTCTGTCTGGCGATTCTCGCGCCGTTCATCGATAAAAAGGGATCATTGCCGCGTCTCAATACCCAATAAATCAATCACAGTTTAATATTTTAAAATTTCAATAAAGTTTGAGCGTTTGCCGAGAAAGATTCTATTTTTACAAAGTGCAATTGTTCTCACCAGCATTGAACGCTATTTAAACTGTCAAAAATACAAATTTTGGGGGGAGCGTTTGCCGGGAAAAAGATTCGATTTTTACAAATAAGGGTAAAGATTCAACACCTGCATAGAACGCTATTTATAACTTTCAAAATATAAATTTTTAAGAGCGTTTGCCGGGAAAAATCCGCCCAGGTATAAAACGCTATTTACAACGGTTTAAAATACAAATATCAAAATGCCCTTGAAAGATTTCTCAAGAAAAATTCTCAAAAGACAGAGGAAGAGAAAGATACAGGACTAATATTTTTTAATTTATTTATTTATTTATTTTTTTTACAATAGAAGTCGAAAGATTTTTTCAAAAAGTGGGTGCTCAAATCTACTTTACTGCTAATTCTTCTTGGTCTCTTTAATGAAAGTGAGACTCCGCCCACAAATTGCTTTTTGTGAAGGCGGATCCAATTTGATTGATGTCTTTATTTCGTGAATAAAAAAAAAATCTAATTATTCTGAGAAAAACGGTGAAACTTTTCTCTTCGTTCTTTTCCTTTATCCGGGATGTTCGAATAGGAATTACCTTTCGTCATCCAACAAAACAAAAACAGGAAACAGGAAAGGAAAAAAATCAAGTCCTGTTTGGGATAGTTGAAAGAAAAAGAGACAGGTTATAAATTTCTTTCAGTATACTAAATAGACAATTTAACATTAATTGTTAAAGTTGGCGAAGTGGCCAATTGTCGGTATCAGCCGATCAGCTGGAACATAAGTGTCTCCTAAGAATTCCGAAAAATCAACCTGAAGCAGGAGACATTCACAGTTATCCCCCCTTGCTTTAATTCCTATCGGTTTGAACTTCAAAGAAAATAAACAAAATAAGAAAAAATATCATCTCAACAACTTCCAGGAATATTACCAAAATCTAAAGTTAGAAAAGTCTTTAAAAATATCCTGGAATATTAGTCTCTTTTTTTTTTTAGTCAAATAATTCCATCTAACTTACACACACACACACACACACACACACACACACAAAGTAACTTTTGAGTAATATCAACCTTTTTTTAACTCTTGAAAATTCTAGTTGTTTCGGGTCAAAACCTAAAATTTTGATTTGCGAGACTTTTCCTGTCAAGAATTCTCTTTGGAGATTCTACAACCACCAACTTCCTTTTTTTTTGTCAAATAATTCCATCTAACTGACACACACACACACATACACAGAGAGAGAGAGAGAGAGAGAGAGAGAGAGAGAAGAGAGAGAGAGAGAGAGAGAGATTAACAAGAGGAGACAGACATACACCGGGAGAGATAGAGATTGGGTGGGAGAAGAAAACCATCCGTTCGAGTCTGTCATGACGACCATCTTCGATAAACCCGGAGAGTTAGCCAGGGATGGTGTTATCCAGTCAGACACTCACAGTCAGGTGACACTTGTCCGGATGCGGAAGATAAGCGAAAATGGAGAACTAAAGTTTAACAACCAAAATTCGACCAATGGAGTGGTTGTTGAAATATCTTCAAAGGACCATCAAGGGGTAAGTAAACAAAAATATCCTTTTTCTCTTACAACAGGTTCACTCTGACCCGGAGTGGCAATACCTGTATGGGTTCCATCTACGTGTAAAATAGATCTGTATAAGAATTATTCGTATTAGATAAGAAAACATAATATCATATAACTGTAAATTATAAACAATAATCCTACGTAAACAATTATAGCTTCAAGCAACTATTCTTAGAATGGTTTTCCAGCCCGGTTTCGACTGGGGGTCCGGCGAGCTTCGGCCGCTGGACCGGGTTTGTTTATAATAATAGCGTCGATCCCAGGGGGCCATCCCCCCAGGCAACACCTGCCCCCTTGATTTAAAGGGGCAGGGCTGGGTTTATTGCCCAGTGCCTGAGGCGCCCCCTTGAGGGGAATGCCGACGGGATCGACGCAATTTTTGCACCTGCCATTCCATGAGCTTCGGCTTGTGGGTGGTCCCACGTTAATAGGGACTTTGTGCCTGACCCGTACAAGTGGGGTACGCGGTAAATACAATGATTGTTTACGCAGGATTATTGTTTATTACTTGAAACTATATAAGCATTAGAATTAAATAGGAATACTTAAATCAATACAACTATGTGGAAATTAGGTGTACTTGCAGGACCTGTGGTACACCGCAGTATGATAATTTGATTATTACAACGTTCACTATGTTTACTTACGAGTAATTGCTAAATAGTTCAATATGTAAAAAGTATAAAAATTTTGATTTAACTCTCTCTCTCTCTCTCTCTCTCTCTCTCTCTCTCTCTCTCACTCTTTTTTCATTCTTTCTATCTTTTCATTATGTTCGATTGAAACAGATTATTGTTATCGCTTCCGCACGCTCAACCCCCGTCTCTCTATCTTTCCCCTAATCTCTTTCTTTCTTTCTTTCTTTCTTTCTTATATTTTTGTGTAACATGTCATTTTTCTTTCCTTTCTTTCTTTATAATAAAAATGGAATGGTCCATTATTTAGCTGAGGTGACGATGCTCATAAGAAATATGAATTTTGCGAGTAAGCAACGCCAGATAATCAGGACTTACATTTTTGCATTTCATCTTGGACGATTTGGACGGTTTCATTTTTAACTAGATGGCATTACAAGATCATAACGGTTGTACAATTAAGGAACAATAGTATTAATATATAGATACCTGATATTAAAACTAGATTATTCGTATTAAGAATAGTTACACGAAGCTCTACTTGTTTACCAAGGATTATTGTTAGTTACTTGAAAACATAATTATTAAATGGAAATAATTACTTGAAACGATATAAGTATTAGAATTAGATGGGAATGCTTGAAACTATACAACTATGTGCAAATTATGTGTATTAGATAGGAAGACTTGATATCGTATATGTCAATTATTTGTATTAAAAATAGTTCCTTGAAGCTATAATTATTTTCAAAACTCATTGTAGACAAAGCTTTAAGTAACAATTTGTAATACAAATAAATAACAGTTATATATAAAGTTCTCTTTATTAAACACAGAATTTACACATACTTGCATGATTCCAAGTATTCCTATCATCTTATCATAATGTATATTGTGTGTCTGTATGTCTGTAACCGAAACTCTTTCACAACCCAAGTCACAATTCCCTTAGCTATTTACGTTTCATTCTCCATGATTTTATCTTTATTTAAACCATAATTATTAGTAAAATTGTTTTACGTCATTAATACTTTTGGCCTTATCTACAGAGTGATAACATGCAATAGTATTTATATATACAATAAAATAGCGGTTTACAGTAAGAACGGCCCAGATAATTTGCATATTGATCTTAAAAATTTGATTTTAATAAATATTTGCTTAGTAGTATTGATTTCTAATTGTTTTGTTTTATTTTGATAAATATGAGCAAAAGTCCCAGAGATAAACATTAAAAAAAAGAAAAAGAAATCCATTAACAAGAAGAAATAACTGTAATTTTATTCTTTACTTCCTAATTTAACTAAACAGTTAAATTAGGAAAATTTAGCAATGAATGAGGGGAGTGATGGTTTCAAAGTTGTTTTCGTGTGTTTCAAACTTTTTATTTGTATTCTTATTTAGTTTCATTAGTTTTTCTAATTTGATATACTATTTTATTACATTAAAACTTAAATACTTGTGCCCGGAGGGTGCATATATTTGCTAGTAAAACTAATAATTATACTGTTTCCAGTAATTATTTCAATTCAATAATAGTCTTTTGTTTGCACACTATTCCATGAGGAAATGTTTGACAGTGCAGTGTGTTTGACATGTCCCGCACCGTGTTTGATCATCTTTTTTTAATATAAAAGAGTAAGTCTTGTATGTCCAATGCGCAGCCGAGACAGTATTACTTCTTCCTCTAGTGATTTTCTTTATCCCGGCTTCTATTCTCCCAACATTGGCTTAGCCGATAATAATTTGTTCGTTGTATTACTATTCCAACGTTGTTGCCATTTTCGCTTGATAAATCTTTTTATATCAAATTTGTAATGTAGTACTAATTGTAAAAGAAATTCTTAATTTTACGAAGAACTAAAAAGAATCATGAAATAGGGGAAACCATTTTTCTAAAATACTATTTTGAATGTAAAAAAAAAAGAAAGAAAAAGAAATTGTAATACGAACCATTTTATTTTTTTAATTCTAAGCTTCTATTTATTGTAGGGGCGCATTTTTAAAAAAATTATTTCTGAGCTTTTATTTAAAATTATACCTACCTATAATGATAATAAAATAAATGAATACTGGATTTTACCAACAATAAATTAGGACACATTTTAATTCTTAACTTCTTTGTAAAAATGAATGCATTTTTTCACTCAAAACGCAATTAATAAATGAATTTATTTTTTGTAATATAACTTATTTCTTAGAATAAAATATATTAAATTTGATCAGTGTAACTGAAAAAAAATAGAAAAAGAAGAAAGAAATTATTCATAGAATTAATGAATAATTTTCATTTGAATTAATCCCCGAAATTTTCCACCTACAAATAAGAACACGTTTAATTCTTTACTTCTTTTTATTGTTACTTTTTTAGGAATAAAAAGAAAATAAATTTAGCTAATACATTTTTTATCACTTTAACTCTTTGTCTACCAAATCTCCCCCACAGTTGTACTAACTAAGTTCTATTTATCTCAGAACTTATTCTATTCAAATAAAACAAAACAAAAGATGACAGGGGTGTTCACGTAGTGTAAACAAGTAACACATGTGTGAGCCGCTGCCAGCGTGTTACGGTAGAATCACAGTGGTGGAAGAGAGGCTGTGAGCGATTTAAAGTAGACAAAGAGTGAAGAACTGATTTTAAATTTATGTCATATGTAAAAAAAAAAGTTTTTAGAAAAATAAAGTTATGTTTCTAAACACTCACGAGTTTTTAGTTACATTTCTTAAAATAATATTTTAAATGTAAACAAAAAAAACACGAGGAGGGTATTTAAGCTCAAAGGTACAAACTACTCGATTAAATCGGATTTGTCAAAATATTTAAACGGTTGGAGGTTGAATGCTGGAAAGATGGTTGTGGTTTAAAAGAAGGACTCTACTGCTCGCTATAGAGTAACCAAACGGTCATGGTAATTGTAGTGGACACAGTCTGTCCTCCCGCCCCCGACAAAAACGACATAAGATCACCTGTGTTCTGTGAGATTCTCGTGCACCGGAATTTGCACGAGAACTCTAAGAACTGAAATAATTCGGGATGGGTTTGGGGTTTTTTTTTTTGGGGGGGGGAGGGGCAGTTGAAAAACTAGGTTTTGGGAGGTGACGGATGACTGTATTTATTAGAACGAATCTGTCGGTGAGTGAAACTAGCTAAGATAGAACAAGAAAATGGTATGGCCAGTTATGTCCCTTTTTCCCCCAAAACCTTCAAGCCTTTGTGCCCAGGTTCGAGCTGGCACCCCTGTACCAATCTTTTTATAATCAAAGATGCTGGTCGGCAAGTTTATGAGTTGATTGGTATCAGTGAAGCAACCTTTATTCTTATCATATTTCCTTTATTTCTATATTCCCTTATTCTTATATTACTTTCAATATATTTTCTTTTATTCCTATATCCTTATTCTTATATTCTTTTCAATATTTTCCCTTTATTCTTATATTCCATTATTCTTATATTCCTTTCAATATATTTTCCTTTATTCCTATATTCTTTTATTCCAATATGCCGACTATATTACTTTCAATATACTTTTATTCCTTTATTCCTATATACCTTCAACATCTTTTTTGCTATATTTCTTTATTCCTATATCCCATTCAATATATTTTCCTTTATTCCTTTATTACATATATTCCTTTATCATTCCTTATGCCGATATTCCTTTATTCCTATATTTGTATCCCATATGCCTTAATTTCCTTTATTCCTATATTCCTTTGTTCCTATACTTTTATTTCTATATTCTTTTATTCCTATTTCAATGTTTCAGTTATTCCTTTTTTAATTCCTATATTCCTTTATTCCTATATTTTTCATTCAATATTTTGATATTCCTTTTTTTATTCCTCTATTTCTTTATTCCTATATTTTTCATTCAATTTGATATCCCTTAATTCCTAAATTCCCTTATTCCTATATTCTTTATCCAATATTCCTTTCAATTTTCTTTCCTATATTCCTCTATTCCTATATTATTTTTCTTTATTCCTATATTAATTATCATTTTCTTTATTCTTATATTCCTTTTATTCCTTTATTCATATATTCCTTTCAAAATTTTCAATCCCGAAAATTCATATATTCCTTTTATTTCCTTTATTTCTAAATTCCTCTATTCCTCTATTCCTCAATATATTTCCTTATTCCAATATTACTTTATCCTATATTCCTGTATTCATTTCAATATTTCCCTTATTCCTAATCCTTTATATTTCCTATATTCCTTTATTCCTATATTCCTTTCAATATATTTACCTTTATTCCTATATTCCTTTATTCCTATATTCCTTGTAATAGTAAAGATAATTCATGATGTAGACTTTGATTGGTTGGTTGATTATTTATACATTAATACTCTTGTTCCTTAATTGTACGTTTGTTATCATCTTGAACCAGCCCCCGATTATAAATGTGACAGTCCAATTTATCCAAGATGAAATGCAAAAATGTAAATATTGATTATCTGATGTTGCATATCCGCCGAATTCTTATTTTTTTATAAGTGTCGTCACCTCAGCTAAATAATGGACCATTCTGTTTTGGTTATAAAGAAAGGGAAGAAAAAAGGACATGCTACACAGAAAATATATTAAGAAAGAAAGAAAAAAGAAAGAAAGAGAGTAGGAGAAATATGGAGATGGTGATGAGTGCGCGGAAGTGATAACGCTAGTCTGTTTCAATCAAACATAATGAAAAGAAGAAAAAAGGGAAAGAAAGAAAAAATAAAAGAAAGAAAGAAACTGAGAGAGATTTAAATCAAGATTATTATACATTTTACATATTGAACTATTTGGCAATAGCTCTTAAGTAAACATATCAAACATTGTAATAATTACATTATCATACTGAGGTATATTCACAGGTCCTGCTAGTAGTAAAATTATTTAACTTGTGAAATGGTTTACGATAGGAATACATTGTGAATGAATTTATTATAGGAGCACTTGGATTCTATTTCTGGTAAGTTTCAGTTACTTATAAAGTAACTTTCTTCTAGGAGCACATTGCACATTATTTTACTAAATAAATGACCTGTAAATAATTTTACAATAAAAATGGTTTGTAAATAATTGTACAATGGGAATGCATTGTGAATGAACTTATTATAGGAACTAGCAAGAAAATGCGCTCTCTGGACGTAAGTATATAAGTTTTAATGCAATGAAATATATTAAATTAGAAACACTAACGAAATTAAATAAGAACGCATATAAGATGATAGTGTAATCATCTTATATGTGTTCTTATTTAATTCTGATTATATTTTAATTGGTTTCTATATAAAATCATTCATAGGATTGATCTTGATATGTTGAAGAATAAAACAATAGTATTAGAGATCAATTGTTGCATACCCTTCTTCTTACTTCTTTACTTCTATTCTTCTTCTGTTCTTCTAGCGTCTTTGACATCTTAATTTCTTCTAGGTCTCTTCTAACATCTGGCTTCGTCTTGGTGGTCGGTCGCACTTAACTCATTTCTTCTATATTAGTCTTGTTACCAAGACATCCATTAATCACAAGACCGTGTTATTTTTCTTAAACTTTTATTTCCTTAACTAGACATTTCCTGTAACTAACATCTGACTAACATAGCGCGTATGCTGAGTCCCAGTTAAGACAGGACACACCTTCACTGCCTGACGCCCAACTGAAAAACTGAGGACCAAACCAGGTCCCACGTGACTTCACGTAATTTGGCGGGCTTTCTGTACTATTCCATGGAAATCCCACCCATGGTATGAAAAGGGCCATCCCTTTAGAAATACAGGGGATTGACAATAATCTTATGTAACCGCATAGATTATGTAACACAAGTTTTGAGACAAATCTAAATCAGGTTTTAATAGAAACATCGTTAATAGATCAGATTTATTCTATATATAAAATGATTAATTATTATAAGATAAATACTCATTGATAAACCTACGCAATTCCTGAGGGTGTTTTGACATAAGCAGTGACGTATTTTCGGTTACAGGCAGACGCCGAATCTCCGTTATGATAAGATGCATTGCATACGATTTGATTATAAGAATGCATCTTAAATGATTTTGCTAGAGAAATGGTTTGCGCATAATTTTACTACAGGAATACATTCTTTCAACCGGCTGCAATTTTTCCATTGTCTTATACAATGGTACCTTGAGTTACGAGTTTAATTCATTCAGCTCGTAACTCAATTTCCTCGTATATCAAATCAATTTTCCCCGTTAAAATATTCTGAAATGCCATTAATTCGTTCCAGCCAGCCTCTCCCATGTATGTTATAATTCTTATTTTTTTGTAAATAATATTTTCTTTGCCATAATGAATTTGGAAAGTTAAATGTTTTTTTTTGAACTTATTAACATAGGCGTATCTAAAGCTCGCTCTTCCCACAAATTTGAGCTCTCAAAGCAAAAAATTGATCGATTGACAGCTCATAACTCGGAAAACTCGTACGTTGGGGCACTCGTAAGTCAAGGTACCACTGTATATTAATTTAAATGCGCATGAAACTAAATTATGCACCAATTTAAAAACGAGTTGATATTAGTTCTCAAGTACTGTAACATAATTAGAATGCTTTGTAAGTCAAGCTAAAACTATATATATATATATATATATATATATATATATATATATATATAGTGTGTGTGTGTGTGTGTGTGCGTGCGTGCGTGTGAAGAAAGAAATGGATATAAAATCCGACAATGTAAATATGTATAAAGTTTAGGAAAAACAAGAAAATGTATCAAAGATTGACATTTAGAAAGCCGACGCTAAAGCGTTTCGGTTTTAATCAAATTTAACGTCGGCTTTCTAAATGTCAACGTTCCTCTATTCCTTTCAATATATTTTTCTTTATTTCTATATTCCTATATTCCTCTCGATATGTTTCTGTTGATGGTTTAATTAAAACCGAAACACTTTAGCGTCGGCTTTCTAAATGTCAATCTTTGACCTATTTTCTATTTTTTTTTGTGCCCGGTGCGAACTCTTTAGATTTTGTAAAAGTTCATATACTTCAAAGGATGTTCAGAAAGAAATGACTTTCGGTTTATAGCGAACTTTAAAGTGGACACTAAACAGAAGATTTACTAGATAAGAAGCCCTAATAAACATCATCGAAATGCGAATTATTTTCAAGGTCTGTCGACTCCTGGAACTTGAAGAGACACATAAGAGTCCACACTTGAAAAAACAAGAAAATAAAAATCTTTATCTAATCTTCAGTATTTCGTAATTTAAATGCTTGATGATGAAGGGCTTTGAAATAAATATGTGAATGTTATAAGAAGTCATGCTAATAAAAATCATTTGTGACTCTTTTAAGTGGTAAACCGTTGATACTCTTCTTACTTACCCTGTTTAAAATGCTGCTATATAACATTTTAAGTGGCTGTAATTTGTTCGGGTTAAGAAGATGATATGCGAAAACGTGTACAATTGGAAGAAGAACAAGAACAAGAACAAGAACAAAGAATATGAACAAAGAAGAAGAATATGAATAAAGAAGAAGAAGAAGAATATGAACAAAGAAGAAGAAGAAGAGGAAGATGAACAAAGAAGAAGAAGAAGAAGAAGAAGAAGAAGAAGAAGAATATGAACAAAGAAGAAGAAAAAGAATATGAACAAGAAGAAGAAGAAGAAGAAGAAGAATATGAAAAAGAAGAAGAAGACTATGAAAAAGAAGAAGAAGAAGAAGAAGAAGAAGAAGAATATGAACAAAGAAGAAGAAGAAGAATATGAAGAAGAAAGAAAGAAGAAGAAGAAAAAATATGAACAAAAAGAGAAGAAGAAGAAGAAGAAGAAAAAATATGAACAAAGAAGAAGAAGAAGAAGAAGAATGAACAAAGAAGAAGAAAGAAGAAGAAGAATATGAAAGAAGAAGAAGAAGATATGAACAAAGAAGAAGAAGAAGAAGAATATGAACAAAGAAGAAGAAGAAGAAAAATATGAACAAAGAAGAAGAAAAAGAAGAAGAAGAAAATATGAACAAAGAAGAAGAAAGAATATGAACAAAGAAGAAGAAAAAGAAGAAGAAGAATATGAAAAGAAGAAGAAGAAGAATATGAACAAAGAATAATAATAATAATAATAATAATAATAATAATAATAATAATAATAATAAGAAGAAGAAGAAGAAGAAGAAGAAGAAGAAAATATGAACAAAGAATAATAATAATAATAATAATAATAATAATAATAATAAGAAGAAGAAGAAGAAGAAGAAGAAGAAGAAAATATGAACAAAGAATAATAATAATAATAATAATAATAATAAAATAATAATAATAATAAGAAGAAGAAGAAGAAGAAGAAGAAAGTAGAATAAGTAAGCACATGCGCAGAAACAGATAATTGGAGGTCAATATGAATCTGCCAAAAAAGTTGCAGTCCATGATTTTGCCATTTTCAGGGACAAAGTCCTTGAATTCTTCATACAGAAACGACCGGAATTTTCCCTCTCTTTACCGACACTAATCAATTAGAGTTAGTGTATCGTTTCAGAGTTCTTTACGCCCTTTACCTTCTTATCTATTAAAGATTCATTTCCTCCCTTTCTTCCTTTGTTGAACTGTTGATTTCCCTCTTTCTTTGTCTTTTGAACTCTCTTTCACTCCCTTTCTTTTTCTTCTACACTTTTTTCTCTCCAATTCTTTTTCTATTAAAGGCTCTTTTCCTACACTTCTCTTTTGTTGAAGGCTCTTGAACCGAACTTCCAAAAAGTAACCAACACTGATGGGGAGAAATAACCCGCAGGAGAGACGCCATTTTGCGTCCGTCTCCTTCGCTCACTGAACTAACTTTAAATCTCTAACACGTTCTTACAATCGGGTGGTAACATGATCAAACGAGTCAAGCAGAGAACTGCTAAACAGGTCAGCAAAGGTTAAGTCATGTCCATCATACTGAGATTGGTTCTTACTGGTTATTTTCCATGACTCTTCTTATGACAGAATTACTTTGAATTCTACACTTACCTTACATAATCAATAGACCCCCTATCAATTATGTAAGAGAAACACGAATTCTCATCTATTCTTATAACAGGAAGCCTATAAATGATTGACAGTTCGTCTATCATTAGCACTAATAGGACTCGGGAGGTTACGGAAAGTTTGGCTTCTTTGTTTAATGGTATATCAACCTTCGTGGGTTATTTGATGCCAAAGTCATTCTTGTGGAAGAACATCAGTATTACTATTTAACCCACAGAAGATTTATAGCTTTCGCATGGGCATTAGTCCGAAAGTGAATGTAATAGCACAAGTGGTGTTCGAACTCGGTCACTACGATTTTGTCGTGCAGCACGTTATACACTACGCCACGGGAACTCACCCTGATTGACAGAAGATGTAAAAAAATCCTAATCAGAAATAAATAATGATTATTTCTCTTGTTTTTACTTTATTTCAGAAACCAGGAACTGACCTATTCTATATTGGTAACGATAATCATCTCAAATCTGCAAATGGAACCGCAAATGGTGCAACGAATGGTGCAGCAAAGTCTGTTGCATCGTCAGATGAAAACGAATATGGCCCTCCAGATGGTGGTTGGGGTTGGGTAGTCATGGTCGCAAGTCTTCTTCTTATCTTTCTCACAGATGGCGTAGCGTTTTCAGTTGGAACGCTGTACCCAAGTATCAAGGATGATTTCGATGCAGAGAGTGCGGAAGCATCTCTAGTCAGTTCCTTGATCAACGCATTCAGTCTACTTTTAGGTAAAAAAAAAATATTTGTTTTTGTTTTTTATTTTTTATTTTATTCTTTGTTTTACTATGATTAACTATAAAAATGCATTGTAAATGATTTACTATGAAAATGCATTGTAAAGGATTTAGTATGAAAATGCATTGTAAAGGATTTACTATGAAAATGCATTGTAAAGGATTTAGTATGAAAATACATTGCAATGATTTGCTATGAAAATGTATTGCAAATGATTTACTATGAAAATGCATTGTAAATGATTTGCTATGAAAATGTATTGCAAATGATTTACTATGAAAATGCATTATAAAGGATTTATTACGAAAATGTATTGCAAATAACTTACAATGAAAATGCATTGCAAATGACACCATGGAAATGTATTGCAATTTATTCACTATGAAAATTTATTGCAAATGATTTACTATGAAAATTCATTGCAAATTATTTACTATGATAATGCATTGCAGATTATTTAATATGGAAATGCATTGGAAAAAATTTACTATGAAAATACATTAAAATGATTCATTATAGAAATGCATTGCAAATGATTTACTATGAAAATGCATAACAAATGATTCGTTACTAAACTAAAGACGATGGCGTAGTGTCCACTTTTTGGTATTTTTTTTTATCAGCAACCGCGTGAGTGTCTGAGCAGCACAATTTTTGAATGGCAATGTCTGGTGCAGTGACTGCAAACACTTCGACTGGCCAGGTCGGATGCCTTCGTTAGGTCTATGAATGCGGTGTAGAGTGGCATCTGCTCTCCCAGCACAATTCCTGCAGCTGGCGTTGTGAGAAGATCATGTCCCCGGTTGCTAAGAGGCTACACTGCGATTCTGGGTAGGTGCAAGATGCAAAGTCTGCAGACGCACCAGTGTAACACGCGCAAGACTTCTCAAACTATGCTGAAGTCGCTCCGATCTCCTTTGTTCTTGTATAAGGGGATGATGGTAGCGTCCCTCTTGTCCTGAGGGATGTGTCCATGTTCCCAGCAGCAGCAGCAGCAGAGTATAGTAGTTGGAGCAGTGCTCCTCTCCCCCGCCTTCAAGATATTTGCTGGTATGCCATCATTCCCGGTTGCTTTCTTATCAGCGAGACGGTTCTCTCCATTTTGTAGTGGAAAACTACGTAGCCTGGGCAGGTTGTTATGGAGGATGAGCTGTCGCCCAAGCAGCAGATCCTCCCTCTCCACACAGCCGCTGTGGACCAAAAGAAAGGTAGGAACCAATGCGGTTTGGCAACGACGATGCCGCAGGAGTTACTAGGAAGTACTGAAATTCAGCACCACCCACCTTAGGGGCTCCAGCTCCGGATTTGTTTTCGGGGTTTACTCCCTTAGCCTTTCCTTGGAATAAGGTTAAGCCGCAAGGCAACGGTGGTTTTAAAAGTCCTTTCCTTATCATAGAGGAGCTGTTGACCAAGGCTAGCCGGTTTTGTGATTTTTGTGAGTTTAAAACCTAAATTTGCATGTGCAAAGTTACCGACACCTTTTAGTTCCGAAGTTGTGACTTAGTATAAGTCCACATTTCTTCCATTTCTAACTACCTAGCCTCTGATATATAACATGTCAGAGGAGTGGGTGGGTGGGGGGTAGCAAATGATTCACTATGGAAATACATTGCAAATGATATACTATAGAAATGCATTGAAAATTTTTCACTATAGAAATGGATTGCAAATGATTTGATATAAAAATGCATTACAAATGATTACTGTGAAAATGCGTTAGTGGATTTCAGACTCGCTTGCTACAACGTGGTACTCCAGTACGTTAGCCACTACGCCACGGAGACTCCCCCTTTTGTTATTGATTCTCAATTGATTTTTAATGTCAACTCCTTTTGAATGCATTTCCATGGTAAAACCATGAACAATGCATTCATTGGCCCTATTCTATTAGCCCTATTCAGGGCAATAATTATTGGCAAATTATTTCTTCTCAAATTCCAATACACAACATACAATGTGAGGGTTGAAATTCATTTTCCTCAAGCTAATCTCTAATAATAAATACGAATGTCAGTGTGTCAGTGAGTCAAATATTTTCAACTTTACTCCAAAAACTGTAGCTCAACATATCATACCATTTTAGAATCAGGCCGACTACACAGAGGAGTAGACGTGATGGCTATAATCAGAAGAAGTCTGATTTTGTACCTGAAATGTATTTCTTGCTATAGTTTTTCTTCCCACTTTTCATAATTTTAATCATTTTTTATACTTTTTGTACATTCTTCATTATTTTTCAATTTGTTCGCCTTGAATGACACTGTTCAAGACGAAACAGGAGCTGTGAAAACTCTACAAGACAAACGTATTCTTCACGTAGATCGAAAATGTGATGCTGGACACCAAATGGTTTTTAAATTTTTCGGATAAGGAGGATACATAGAATGTGTCTCTGTGATAGCAGGGTGGGGTCAAAGTTTACGTACCGAAAAGGTGGGGTCACTTACGGAAAAGTTGTAATATTGGGAAAAGTACCTGATACGTATTACTTAAGCATAACATTTATTATCAAGATGTATATATAATATAAATAATTCATTTATATATCCGCCCTGTCGGCTGGGGCGTTAGAATACACCAACTGCACCTCTGCATAGGGGTAAGACTCCCCCAATGGGGCCACCTGCTGGCTGTGGGTGGCGACCCGTGATGCTTAAGGATAGAGCCCAGGTGGATGAGCAGTTCATGACATGCTATACTCCACTTTGGCCCTATCTTGGGCTTGACGGGCGGTCAGAGAGGCCCCCTCCAATCAATCGGCTGGTCACGTCAAGCCCTAGCACCTATATGATTTTCCCAACCCTATTACCCTTATGACAAGCCCCACCCTTTTTATCATATGGGTGCTAGAAGGCGGTGGCTGCGGATCTACATGTCCTGGGAATGACGTTAAACTCTATCTGATGGTGAGGTTCCAGTTTTGGAGGTTTGGGGAATGTGGAGCACCCCTTCATCACCATTGCTCCCTGGTCCACTCTGACCTGGAGTGGTAGTACCTGTTAGGATCCCATCTATGGGTTAAATAGAAAAATGGATTTATAAAAAAATTGTATTATCCATTAAGAATTGATTTATTTGAAAACTTTATCGGCATTAAATGACCCACTGAGGTTGATATGCCGTAAAACAAAACAAACCAAACCAAGCCAATCATTTATATATCTAGATAATGAATTAAAATAATTTATAATAAATTATTTCAATTTTTAAAATTTCACGATATCATTGTTTCTATTAACTTTAACTTTTAACTTAACTAATCAAGTCTTTCAACGGTGGGATATGGAAATATAGTCGATTGCAATGAAGCTATCAGAATAATAATTAATGAGAATAGATCTATTTATTTTCTTATTGTCTAAAGTTCTTTTAGACAATGGTCAAATTACAAAAATACTAATAATACCGGATACTCGCTTAGTTACCCTATTTTAGGAATGACCCCCCCCCCTTAGAAGTACCAGGTATTTTTTACAATATCCCAATTTTTCCTTAAGGGGACCCCAATTTCGGCATACAACTTCCTCGGGATAAATACGCATCGTATTGTTGTTATGCAATTATAACCAGGGTCGGCACATAATACGTCATTCTAACAAATATAAATACTATGAGGGTAATCCCAAAGGTAAGTAAGTAAAGTCGTCGGGGCGGCCTAATGTCGGTATCAGCTATGCAGCGAGGGAGTCTATCCCCTTTTCACTAGCGCTAGACCAAGGAGATTATTTTAGCGTCTGAGGTGGAGCGCCACACCTACCATCAGCTCCTTACTTTACCGCACAGATCCCTGTGCTACTCATACGCTGAGTTGGCGAGGGCGGGTATCGAACTAGGAACCTTGTGGTTTCTAGCCGAACGCTCTACCGACTGAGATTTAGAAATCACAGAAAAGTTTATTATCTATTGTTTATATATATATTATATTATACTAGCAAAATAAAAAGCACCCTCCGGGCGATGTAAAAGTAGATTTTTGAAACATATTGCCTGAGGGGTGGGAGTTAACAATTCAATGTCAGCGAGTTTGTACCCTAAGTAAGTAAAATCATCAAATTCCTTAAAGGATTAAAAAATAAAACAATTTGAAATGTAAACTTTAAATATGTATTAAAATAAAACAAACTATATATAGATATATAATACCAGTCATGTATTTATTAAAACTTGTTTGAAAAAAACCCAATGAGGACTGTCTAATGTTGCATGTTCAAATTTTGAGTGTATTTATTCTATGTTATGACGATCTCCATTATTAATAGATAATATTATCGTAATTTTAAAGTTTTAACATGAATCTTTTCTTTTACATAATTGCCATTTCGGTCGATGCAATTTTCTAGGCGCCATGACAGTTTTTGTACGCCCATGTCATACCAACACACTGCGATGTCATTGAGGAAGCGTTGGAGCTTGTTGTCATTGCAAACCCACAACAACTTGCAGGCATTTTTGACATCCATGCACGACTCACCATATATTTCCATTAATTGGCGATAAATTTCAATCGGTTTAATGTCTTTTGCATTAAAAAATTGAATAATTGTGAAAACTTTACACTTAGCAGTAGCGTCAATTGGGAGCTCCATCAGAAACGACTGCTTCAACTTGTATTGCTGAGATATCATCGTTTTGTTTTTAGGTCCTGTGGCAAGCGTGATGGCGGATTTTTATGGACATCGCTTGGTTGCCGTTACTGGAAGTACTATTTCTCTCATCGCTTTCGTTGGTGCCAGTTTCTCACCAGACATAGACGTTGCCATTATAACTTATGGATTTTTGGCCGGTCAGTTCCGATATATTTCTTCTTCTTCTTCTTCTTCTTCTTCTTCTTTTCTTCTTCTTCTTCTTCTTCTTCTTCTTATTATTATTATTATTATTATTATTATTATTTTATTATCAGCGGTGTAAAAATTAATTTTTGAAACATATTGCCTGAGGGGTTGGGAATTAAAAACTCAATACCCGAGAGTTTGTACCATAAGTCAGTAAAATCATCAAATCTATTAATGGAGTAAAAAAAATAAAACAATTTGAAATGGAAACTTAGTTCGGATAACTTTAAAAATATATTAAAATAAAACAAACTATATATAGATATATAATACCAGGCATGTATTTATTAAAATTTGTTTTTAAAAATAACGAGGACTGTCTAAGGTTGCATGCTCAAATTTTGAGTGTATTTATTCAATGTTATGACGATTTGGGGTAATGTGACGTAAGCAATGACATAATTTCAGTTACAGACAAATAGAGCCATAATCTCCATTATTAATAGATTATCAGTATCTATATACTAATACTCGTGTTTCTTAATTGTACGACCGTTATCATCTTGCAACATCCTCTGTTTAAAAATGTGATCGTCCAAATCGTCCAAGATGAAATGCAATGCAATACAAAAATGTAAATACTGATTATCTGATGTTGCTTATCCGCCAAATTCTTATCTTATTTTTTAAAATTTCATTTTATAGGAACAGGTTTCGCCCTTATGTATGTCAGCAGTGTGGTGGTTGTTGGCTTGTACTTCGATCGACGAAGAGCTCTAGCCGTAGGTGTTGCCTCGTCGGGGTCGGGAATCGGAATCTTTATCATTGCGGCCGCCACGGGGGCTCTTCTGAAGGTCATGACCTGGCGTTCCATCTCTCAGATCGAGGCTGCTTTAATGGTGCTCGGTATAATATCGGGATTCACTTTGCGTCCGCTACCGAAAGATCCGAATCAGGGTGACCAGAATGCCGGGAAATCCAAGTGGAAGGTCTTCATAGACAGATTGGATATCAAGTTGTTCAAGATTCTATCCTTCGATTTGATTTGCTGTGTTTTTATTCTTGGAACAATAGGTAAGTGACGTCATTGGTATCGTTGTGGAGGAGCGTGGTGTAATGGTTATTGTTGTAGGAAATGAAAACGGCGAGACGAGTTCAAATCCTGGACACGGCTGTTTGTATTTCGCATAAAGCTAGTACCCTTGGGAAAGGTATGAATCCAACTATTCTTCCTCCAGCTATGTGTAAATAGTAGGGCAGACTGGGCTCTTTAACCTTCATTAGGCAACCAGTCTAGAAGAAGGAAAGCTCAAAATTCAAACCTGCTAAACTCTGCTAAAATATTACCAAATTCGAATTCGAAAGTCGAATTCTGCTTATACAGAAGGATTGTGTAAATACATACATAGTTCTGATATTCCCAACCCTATTGCCCTTATGGCAAGCCCCAACCCCTTTTTATCATATGGGTGCTAGAAGGCGGTGGCTGCGGGTCTACATGTCCTGGGAATAACGTTAAACTCTATCTGATGGTGAGGTTCCAGTTTTGGAGGTTTGGGGAATGTGGAGCATCCCATTCATCACCATTGCCCCCTGGTCCACTCTGACCCAGAGTGGTAGTACCTGTTAGGGTCCCATCTATGGGTTAAATAGAAAAATGTATTTATAAAAAAATTGTATTATCCATTAAGAATTGATTTATTTCAAAACTTTATCGGCATTAAATGACCCACTGAGGTTAGTATGCCGTAAAACAAAACAAACCAAACCAAATAGTTCTGATATTTAAAAAAAAAATCCTATTACAAAATGAAACGAACCATATTTATTCAAGTGTTATCTAATGATTCCCTTCTTGATTTCTTTGCTTTGATTATTTTACATAATGAATAGGCATAGCCTATCATTTTTGTTCGATTTAACCAATTTTTGAACTGGTTTTATATGAAGCAATGAAAGTAAATATTTTTGACTATTTAAAATTTTAAATTGAGAAATCAAACAACTTTTGACTTACCATCTTAAAATTCTTTTTAAGAATGACTGGAATAATTATTATATTTATCTATGTCTGTTTCGTTTCCGGCCTTAAGTTTGAAAAAAGGGTTATATTTAAATTTAAATAATAAAAGATTATGATTTAACTGAAAGTTTTAATAACTTTTAATATAGTAAAAACAAAAGTGATTATCTATACATATATAAAGAGCAGTTTGTGTGTATGTATGTCCGGAGGAAAGTATGCAAACAAAACAATTAATGACAAAGTACATATATATATATATACACATTCACTATCATCAGATCCTGCGTTTTGAGCAAAAAATAATGAAGATTTGATTTATCTTTATTTGATTTATATATATTTGATTTATAAATTTATCAATTTAATCGAACATTTTTGTTAGGAAGTGTAGTTTACCTGAAGGAATACGGTGGTCACATCAACCGAAACGTTGTGTATCTAACAATAAGGACAATAAGGACAACAGTCCGAAAAATCTAAATAATACAAATTATCAATCCCCATTTCAAAAAAGTCAGACAAATAATAATAAAGGTATTTCCCATTTCATGACGACTCTGTATCTACTACATAATAGTAATTAAGCACTTTTCACTTTTTTTTGTTATCCTTCTCTCTCTGTCTCTTTTCAGGCTGCATGCTTCCATATATGTATCTACCAGATGTAGCTCAGCAATACGGTATCGATACAAAAGACGCTGCATTTCTTCTCTCAATAACGGGCATCACCAACACTATCGCGCGGGTCATGTGCGGACTGGTCATCTATAGATTCCCAATTATCAGTTCTGTGTTGTTACTTGGTGGTATTAGTATCATTGGTGGAATCTTCACCCTCTGTGTACCACAAATAACAACTTATCCCGGTTTGGCCGTCTATGCAGCAGTGCTGGGCTTCGTCTACGGTAAGAAATCGCTTTTAAACTAACACACACACACACACACACACACACACACACACACACACACAATATATATATATATATATATATATAATATATATATATATATATATATTGTAAGCATCCCCAAAGACCTACTGTATGGTGAACTAGTGGAGGGCACCCGACCGGCAGGGAGACCACGCCTACGCTTCAAAGATGTCTGCAAGAGAGACCTGAAGACATGCCGCATCGACATAGACATGTGGGAGGCCTGTGCAGAAGACCATGCAACCTGGCGCCTCCACGTCAAACAAGAAACAAAAAGAAGTGAAAAAGAGAAGAAAAAAGCTGCCACAGAAAAGAGAGCTAAAAGAAAGGAGAAACAGCAGCATACACACGTATAATCGACTGCAATTAATCAATATATATATATATATATATATATATATATATATATTAAAATTTTTACTTGAAGGCACTTACAACGCATGTATCGCATAAAATTCGATACTTTTTCTTATAGAAAATGAACTTGACAAGTGTAATCCCGGCAAAGGATGGCTCGGTGTGTAGAATACCGTACAGACTGTTTCGACTTTATTAAGTCTCATCAGCGGTATATACTAACGATTTCCCTCCGACAGAAATCGAAACCGGGACTTTAAAAAAAAGTATCGAATTTTATGCGATACATGCGTTGTAAGTGCCTTCAAGTAAAAATTTAATATATACTTTATTCAGCAACGTTTCTAAAATAAACAAACACCCAAAATCATATATATATATATATATATATATATATATATATATATATATATATATATATATGGCAACCGCATAATCACTTACAGATCACTGTTGTCTCTCATAATCTCACAACACCACCAAGGTAGATAAAAAGATCGTAAGGATATATTTTACATTATATTGACCAATGCTTGTACAACACGAATACCACTCTCTAAATCTTCATTTAAAAAAAATCGATTCATATATAAAAGTTATCCTTCTTTGAATTCGGTTTGCTGATTTTTTGAGGACACAAACCTTCGATGAAGCGATTATTTCTACGTAATGATGTTCCGTGAAGGCAGTTTTCCGGCAAGTGATATTTGGTATAATGAACCAGACCAATATAAAATAACCCTAGAAGGGTTGACATGCCATTAAAATCAATTAATCAATCAATTAATCAAGTTATTACTATGATATTAAGTTGTTCGAATTTCTTAGCTGAATGTTGTATGGTCCTCTTTGTAAATTCTTCTAACATCACTGTCAGGTCGTATCGGGGTTTTCTGTTGAACCGGGCCGGGTATTTCTCTAGTTGTAGGGGTGTCTCTATATAGATTCGATTTTAATTTTCAGGAACAACGCAAAAACATTCTCTTGTGTACACATCATAAGTTCTTAATCCGCAAAAACGAAAAGACACGTCTGCCTAAAAGCGTCACTGACCTTAACCATCTTAATGAAATTCTACCTTCCCAGTGCCACCTGGTCACGTGATCCTCTAAGCCAATGAGAGTTCCAGATGATCCTGGGTTTAAGACTATTACCATTCAAAATATCTAACAGTGATTTTCCACTGTTTTACCGTTATTTTTAAACTACTGTAACGTGGCAATATCGATATATTCACGGTACCAAAAGCGATATTTGTTGTTCTAATAGCGATAACATTGTATAGCGGGTCTTGTCAACGTGCCTCCAAATTCACGACACTAAAAAGGTGTTCGGAACGTGGCGGTCATCTTGTCGATAAAAAAAGTACAACGCGAGAAATATATCGTCACAAGCTGCTTAGCTTTTATTTCCAGGCTAGGCTCGTCTCGTGGGCTGTGTCGGAGAGGAGGGAAGGCAGAGAGAAAGAGAGAGAGAGAGAGAGAACACTGTTAAATTACTGTATCCCACACCAGGGACCAGAGGCACGTCCGTTCCCCTAGGCCTCGGAAAGCAAAAAGAGACCGGTATTTTTCTTCGTCGTTCCACGTCACCACGTGACTTCCGGTTCCGGTCAACACCCGAAACTTCCGGTTGGATTTCAATTATCCATTCGGGGGGTCACGCCCCGGTCAAACTCACGACAACCTGTTTTATGTTCATCACTTTTTTTTAAGCCTTTACTATCTCTTATTTCTTCTTCCTCCTTTTCTAATAGTAGTCCTCGCAAAACTAAGGACCTTCCATCTCGCTACACTACTCTACCCTTCTTGCCATGCTTATACATAACGTAACATGAAAACAGTGAGTAGCATTGCCGGCTCGATTACAAAGAAATGGCGTTGTAGGTTAATCTTTATATGTAACGTGGAAGTATCCATTTGGAAAATGTGTGTATTGTCAACTTAGACGAGTAGGAGTTTAAATTGTAATATTCGTCATATACTTATACTGTTCTACTTATCTCTTGGCTGGATATGGTTGGGTCACTGTCATTCTAGAGCGAAGTAGATGGGTCTGTGTGTGTCTGTTGTTGGGTCTGTTGTTGGGCTGATGGCATTCTCACTGTTCTTTGAATATGGAACAACTGGGTCCTCTTAAGAATATCTCGTCTTGAGTCCTGGCTTGTTTTTTAATAACGAACACAAGGGGTTCTTGTTTGTTTTTTTTTTGTTTTTTTGTTTTGTTCAGAGCTCATATTTTATTTTATCCCCAAGTAAAAAATGCCTTGGAGAACAGATACTTATTTTGTGTCTGTTCTCTTCAAACGCTCAACCCAAACTGCCAACTCTTCACTCTTTCCTTGTGCTGACCAATCAGGAAGCGACGTGTAGCCTTTCACACGTCATCCCAAAATTCTGATTAACTTTTCACAATTACATATTATAATGGGGATTCGATGTCTGTTTGTAATCGAAATGTCACTGCTAACGTCACAATACCCCCAGCAATTGCATAAGTTTGTCAATGAATATTTAATTTATAGTTAAATTCATTAATACATAGAATCTAATTTATTAACTATGTCTCTATGAAAATGAGCTAGACTTGCCTCAAAACAGCCCGTGTTATTAGTGCGTTTAAAATTCTGCTATGTGTCTAATGTATCACTAAGAAATAAAGGTTTATATAATATATGGTGTAGTTAATTTGCATGCGGGTTTTAACAAAACCGGATTTGATAAATAGTTACTTGGTGTTATTGATCTTTAATATTATTGTTTTTTTCCCCAACATATTAAAATCAATGAATGATTTTATATAGAAACTAATTGGAAATATAATTAAGATAAGTGTAATCTTTTTATATGCGTTCTTATTTAATTTCGTTAAGTCTTTCACTACATTAAAAATTAAATAGTTATTTGGAGTCTTTCTACATCTCATTATTTTACAAGTATTATTAAATCTATTATCTATTAATAATAGAGATTCGCTTCCGGTTTTTGTCTGTAACAAACTACGTCACTGCTTACGTCACATTACCCAAAATCGTCATAACATAGAATAAATACACTCAAAATTTGAACATGCAACATTAGACAGTCCTCATTTTTTTAAAACAAGTTTTAACAAATACATGACTGGTATTATATACCTATATATAGTTTGTTTTATTTTAATACATATTTAAAGTTTACATTTCAAATTGTTTTATTTTTAAAATCTTTAATGAATTTGATGATTTTACTTACTTTACAAACTTCGCTGACATTGAATTTTTTGACTCCCAATATGTTTCAAAAATCTATTTTTACATCACCCGGAAAGGTGTTTTTTTATTTTGTTTAGTTTTGTTAATTTTATTTCATCTTTTCATTTCGATTTGTTTTTTCAGCGGGCGATGCGGCCCTGACGCCTCTTATGTTGGTCGAAATTCTTGGTTATACAAGACTCAACAGTTCAGTAGGATTCATGTGTATGTATCGAGGCGTAACGATCTTAATAGCGGGTCCCATTGGTGGTAAGTACAATATTTACATATGTGCACATAAATACTTCGTTTTCAACGTTCATCTAAATTATATTTTTTCCAAAAACAAAACAAAAAACAAACAGTAACATTTAATTAGGACATTCGAATATGCTAACATCTATATATTAATACTCGTGTTCCTAAAATGTACGACCGTTATCTTCTTGTAACATTCTTTGGTTAAAAATGAGACCATCCAAATCGTCCAAGATGAAATGCAAAAATGTAAATCCTGATTGTCTAGTGTTACTTATGCGCCGAATTCATATTTCATATGACTGTCGTCACCTCAGCTAAATAATGGACCATTCCATTTTTATTATAAAGAAAGAAAGGAAAGAAAAAGAAAATGCTACACATAAAGATATAAGAAAGAAAGAAAGAAAGAAAGAAAGAAAGTGGAGAAAAGCGCGAGGAAGTGATAATGCAAATATATTTTATTCGAACATAATGATAAGAAAGAAAGAAATAAAGAAAAGTGAGAGAGAGTTAAATCAAGATTATTATACATTTTACATATTGAACTATTTATCAATAGCTCTTAAGTAAACATATCAAACGTTGCAGTAATCAAATTATCATATTGTGGCATATCCACAGGTCCTGCTAGTATATATATATATATATATATATATATATATATATATATATATATATATATATATATATTAATACCCTAGTAACTACCTACCTACAAACGTGTGTCACAATTTAACACCACTCCGATCCGGAGAAGCTTCGTAGTTTGGGAATTAATAGAAGAAGGGGTTTGGGTAGGGGATAGGTGTTGTCATCCCAGCTAAATAATGGACCATTCACTTTTTTATTGTGAAGAAAGAAATGGAAAAAGGAGCTATGCTACACACCAGAAAAATATAAGAAAGAAAGAAAGAAAGAAAGAGGGAAACAGATAGAGAGAGGGGTGAGAATGTGGAAGCGATAACGTTAATATGTTTCAATGGAATGGGATGAAAATATGAAAAGAAGGAAAAAAGAAAGAATGTGTGAGTGAGAGATGTTCATCTGATTTGCAGGATTTATGTGATGATAGGAGGCAGGTGGTCGTACAACAACAGTAGCTACTTTTTAATATAACATAATATAATGAAATTTATTGTGTACAGTGCTCAGGTGCACCACAACTCATCAAATTCTCATGTCAAGTACACAGAATAATGTATTAGTGTCAGAAACATGAACAGTTTACAGTAGTAATATGCATGTATGTGTGCGCGTGTGTGCATATGTGTGTGGAGAGGGGCATCAGGTATAGTGTCGGCAGACTACAGGAAGCATGGAGGCTTTGAAAGATTCAGTTTCGGCAGCCTACAACAGACGCGGGCAGCTTATTCGATGCCTCCGCAATTCTGAGCGTGAAGAAATATTTTATGAGCTGCTGATGCTTCTAGGATATGTTCCAAACAGCAGGTAGCATCCTCGCGTAGTTCCCGTCTAGCCTTTTGTTTTCTCTAAGCGTTTCGTTAAAGTCCAAGTGGTGCAGCAATACAGTAGCACTAACACGGTTACAACTATGAAAAAATCCTGCTTTATTTTATGAGATACGTCAGACTTTTCCCATATAATCTCAATACCAGTGTATCCTTTTTGCAATGTATGTGAACTGGTCTACAAATTTAAGGGATTGATGTGGAGATGGCTCTATCTTGTTTAAAACACATGAACTCTGTATTATGAAAGTATAATGAAATTAAATTTATTGTGTACAGTGCTCAGGTGCACCACAACTCATCAAAGTCTCATGTCAAGTACACAGAATAATGTTGTGTCAGGAACATGAACAGTTCACAGTAGTAATATGCATGTATGTGTGTGCATGTGTATGTGGAGAGTGGCAACAGGTATAGTGTTGGCGGACTACAGGAAGCATGGAGGCTTTGAAAGACTCAGTGCTCTGGCAGCCGACAACAGATGCAGGCAGTTTATTCCATGTCTCCACAATTCTAAGCGTGAAAAAATGTTTCCGAAAGTCACGTGAACAGTGCTGTTTTCTGACTTTGTAGGCATGCCCGCGTGTATTGGAGAGATGTTGATCAAAAAGGTGCTCATGGTTGCTGTTGTTAAGATGATTAATGACCTTTTGAGCATTTACCAGGTCAGTTGACAGACGCCGAAGTTTCAACGAATCCATTCCCAGGGCTGCGAGACGTTCAGAGTATGGCAGATTCCTGATGGAGGGTACTCGCTTGGTTGCACGTCTCTGTACAGTTTCTAGGAGGTTAATATTCTGAGAAAGATAGGGGTTCCAGACTGGTGATGCAAACTCCAAGTGTGGCCGTACCATAGCTTTGTACAGCTTCAAATAGATAGCCGGTGAGCGGCTGACAAAGGTCAGTTCACACTGAGGACAATACCTTTTACTGCCTACGATGCAGTAGAGATTCGCCTTTGGCAGATGTATATTTTATTTTAGCGTAATAGATTTGGAAACTTTAGTGTTTTCATTGAACTTATTAACATAAGTGTATCTGAAGCTCGCACGTACCTCAATTTTTAGCTCTCAGCACAAAGTAAAAATATAAGGAACTATGTGCTGTAATAAACTAATGTTTATTTTTTTGTATAAATAATATTTTTCTTTGGCTTAATAAATTTGGAAGCTTAAATGTTTTTAATGAACTTGTGCATTTAAATGTCACTTACACCACAAATTCTAGCTCTCAACAAAAAGCTAAATATCGACAGAGTGACAGCTCGTAACTTAGAAAACTCGTAATTTGGGGAACTCGTAAGTCAAGATACCACTCTATTACCGCAATTATTTTCATGGAATGCAGTATATACATAAAAAAAATTGTAAGTTATTTCCCTTAGCTATAAGTAAAAATAAAGGGAGATAATTCATAATTTTCTTTCGTTGAATTAACTTTCCTTAATGGAAATAATCAGTTTCCTCCGTCTATTCAACTTTGAAAATAAAAGGAAACTAGCAGAACCTGTGGATATACCGCTGTATGATAATCTATTTATTACAACGTTTGATATGTTTACTTAAGAGCTATTGATAAATAGTTCAATATGTAAAAATTTTAATAATCTTGATTTAACTCTCTTACACTCTTTTTTTTCTTTCGTCTTTTCTTTCTTTCCTTCTTTTCATATTTCCTTCTTTTCATATTTTCTTTCTGTTCGATTGAAACAGATTAGCGTTATCGCTTCGCGTGCTCACCCCTCCCTCTATTTTTCCCAATCTCTCTTTCTTTCTTTCTTTCGTGCTTTCTTATATTTCTTATATTTTCTATGTAGTATGTCCCTTTTCTTTCCTTTCTTTCTTTATATTAAAAACGGAATGGTCCATTATTTAGCTGATGAGACCTCACATAAGAAATAAGAATTCGGCAGATAAGAAACACCAGATAATCAGGATTTACAATTTTTGCATTTCATTTTGGACGATTTGAACGGTCTCATTTTCAACCAGAGATGTTGCAAGATGATAACGGTCGTACAATTAAGCAACACGAGTATTGATATATAGATGAAATATAGGATAAGAAAGTTATGAATTATCTCCCTTGGTTATAATTAAAGTTAAGGGGAGATAATTCATAACTCTCTTTTGTTGAATTAGCTTTACTTTTTATTCTCTTTCCTTTGTCCATTAAACAATTTTGTAAATGAAAATTTCGAAAATTATTTAAGCATAAAAGTTTTGCTA
>CM042141.1:121362594-121417594 GCA_023376005.1 Doryteuthis pealeii | reverse complement strand
TATATATATAGGGTGGGACGAAATGATCTGATACATTTGTAGTGAGTAACGTGCTAGGCTGTGACATCATCGTAGGTGAGGTCTAACTCCAGTCTTGCTATTACATTGATTCTCATTGGGAAAATTATGAACACCCTTTATCCTCCACCGAGGTAATGGCTAAATATTGCAACTATAACCTAACCCCTCTACAGAGATCATTTTGCCACACCCTGTATAATATATATATATATATATATATATATATATATAATATATATATATATATATTGGTGTGTATGAAAAAGTATTTTCGTTTTTGATCAATCGTGTGCTCAGGTGGAATTCGATGAGAGCTCTTATATATTTTTTTCTTTTCTTTATTTATAACTCTATATGGAGTATCTTCCGGTGATATTCTTAACTTTTCCAAAAGTTTTCCATAAACATTTCCCCTCTAACTCACGTTTTAAAGTGTCATAATCGAAAAATTAATGATCGTTTACTTCTGTGTTTTATTTAAGGGTGCAAATCGCCATATATAAAACGCTTCATAATAATAATAATGACAATAAAACAGTCTTAGTTTTTAGATATATACATGAAATAAGATTTTGAGTAAAGATCTCTGAAAACGAAAATAATTATAATACACTTGGTACAGATATAGATTCATTTCGGCATTTCTCTGCCTACTCACTCGCGATTTTAAAAAGTTTTAAGTAAAATGTTATTCTATTGTAAAAATATATACGCAAATATATACGTTTGAGTTCTCAATTTTGGTTCAATCCTATCAAGAAAGTACTTGATATCATCTACCTATAATATATATATATATATATATATATATATATATATATATATATATATATATGAGAAGTAAACAAACAGACGATGTTTGTGATATGGCTATTTTCAGCCGACAATATTTGGGAGAATATGTGCTTAATTGAAGTCGAACCTAATTTTTGAAAGTTAATTAATTAATAATTAATTAATTAGGCGGGATTACCTATTTAAATGTAAGGATAAACAAATCAAGAAAAATAGGCATAATAGGCCGAAATGTACATACAGAGATTGATTTTTCTCGATTTGTTTAGCCTTACATTTAAATAGGTAATCCCGCCTAATTAATTAATTATTAATTAACTTTCAAAAATTAGGTTCGACTTCAATTAAGCACATATTCTCCCAAATATATATATATATATATATATATATATATATATAATATATATATCGTGTGTGTGTGTGTGTATGTGTGTGTACAGTTCCAAATATGTGACTTAATCAAGTATTCTTTTAATTATTATTTCTATCATCAAAGTACCTGTAAAAGGTGTGTAAATATTTATACTGCACTCATTAACCTTTATTAGGAGATGTGCAATAGTTGAACATTAATCGGTGAAGAAAAACAAAAATCGTCAACTGATCGGAAGACTACGTGGAGAAGAATCCAATAAAGTGTTGACAAGGATGATGAAAAGGTGAAACTAAATAAGAACGAATATAAAAAATATTACACTTATTCTAATATTAGTTTAATTGATTTCTATATAAGATTATATATAGGGTTGCCTTTAATACGTTTGAGAATAACGTGATATCATTAGAAATCAGTAACATCAAATAATTATTTATCAAATACAGTTTTGTTAAAATCATTATGCAAATTATTCCCACCTTATACTATGCAAGTCTCTATTTCTTAGAGATATAAAACACATGTTTCAGGATTTTAAATGCATTAATAATATAGGCAGTTTTGCAGCAAATCTAATTCAGCTAGAATTTAGCATTGTTAATAGATAAGATGCCAATTAATATTAAATACTGGCTATTTCATAATCGTTGAGAATATAACTTTAATAATTAAGGAAATCGTGACGTCAGTGGTGACGTAGTTTCGGTTACAGACACACAGTTACATAATCTCCATTATATAAGATTAATGTTGTATAGCCCTTTTTAAAAATGTTATTGCTGTATTGCTACAAAGCTGGATCTGGTCGTCTCTTCTCTTTATGGACCAAGGCGGGCTTCTCTCTGTTCTTCTGATCTTCCTTCTTGGGATTTCTTGGGACTTCTCATCTTTGTGTCAGTTGCTGTTTTTAGTAACGAACACAAGACTTGATATTGTTTTTAGACGTCTTTATTCAACCCAAGTAAGAACAATACACATGGAGAAATGGCCTACTGACGATAGACACCATTTGCGTCTGTTCCGTTGTGTTACCCAGCCAAAACTGATTTTCTAACCATCTCTCTGTTCTTGCGATTGGCTCTGGCCAATCAGAGACTAACTATAAGGTTAGCAAAAGGTTAAGTCCTGTCAATAACTCAAATGGGTTTTTTTGCATGATTCAGAATTACCGTTGTTTGTATTTTCTACACTACCGTACATAATTCATAGGCAACCTATCAATTATGCAACACTAATATAAATTGTAAAATTGTAACCTCTGAAATTGCCAATTTATTTTATTGAATGTAATTCAGGAAATTTGGATGAAGTTGTTAAGGGTATTTAATGTTCGAATTGGATTACTTCTGCAATAACCAAGCATTTTTAACTTTTGAAAACCAAAGACCAAAGTTAGTTGTGTTAACTGTATTGATTTAATACATTTTTCTGTTTTGTATAATAAAATATATTTAGTTCTTCTATTGACTTGGACTTCGTTTTTTGTTAGTGTAAGTAAGTATTTACCCAATCTATTCGTCACGGGTAGGATGTGACACTTGCTGACATGTATGGGACATCCAGTGAGGATTGAACTCGCTATTCAGTAGTAATTGATATGTGATACTAACATGCTGACCATTACACCACGATGGGACGCCCTTAGCAAAGCAGAAGGTAGGTATTTATCCATTACTGTTTTTAATAAGTCTATGTTCATTGAAGCGACAATTCATCCAGGCTAGTGGTATCAGTGCTGCTGTATAGCTGCACCACTTGGAGCTTGACAAGGCGCCTGGAAAATAGGCTGGATAAGAGATGCACACGAATGCTGCGTGCGATCTTGACCAAATCGTGAAAGCAACATCACACAAGAAAGCAGCTATACGGCCACCTATACCCTGTCACACAAACCATCAGAGTAAGACGAACAAGACATGCCGGACACTGCTGGAGAAATAATGATGAACTCATAAGCGACGTCCTTCTGTGGAAACCAGCACATGGACATGCTAGCGTGGGTCGTCCAGCAAAGACTAACATAGATCAGTTCTGTGCGGATACTGCATGCTGTGCAGAGGACCTCCCGGGGTCAATGAATGATAGGGATGGTTGGCGAGAGATTGTCATGATGATGATGTTCCTTGATTGATTTGCTCTTTTATTTTGTTTCATTCCCAACAATGGGTTAAATACTACCACTACTGTTCTTCTATAAGGATGCTTTTGGTACTAAATAACCCACGAAGGTTGATTTACCAGTAAACAAAGAAACCAGGAAACCCTAAAAAAAAAATAATGATAGAAATAATCATTTTCCCGAGAATCGATAATATAACTTTGTATTTAACCGACACCTCTGTAAAATATGAAGCTGTAGCGAGAAAAGAGACTTACCTCGTGTAAGTCCATGATTTAGGTGAGGTGTTTCCAAGATGACCAAAAAAGAATACGTATTCCTTTGCTGCAGAGATGAAAATGGCTTGCCTCCCGTGAAACCGGACGTGACAAAAAGAGGTTCGCGAGAAGAGACTAGTCCATTTATATGATTAGTAGCTCATGCTGATTTGTCTGACCAACAAATCAGAAATGAACCACGGCAGTATAAACGCAGTTTCGCCTGAGACAGGTATTGCAGTCTGACCTCGAAGCAAGACGGTGTTAGTGACAAGTGGAAAGTGTGTAAATAATATCCAGGAAAGAAAATGTGTTGTCCTTTCAAGTGTGGTTCAACGTTATAACATTGTTATAACTAGTTGAAACATAACAAACTCCGACACGTTTGTAAATAATATCCAGGGAAGAAAATGTGTTGCCCTTTCAAGTGTGGTTCAACGTTATAACATTGTTATAGCTAGTTGAAACGTAACAAACTCCGACACGTTTGTGCGACAAAACATTTTATATTTATAACAGCACAGGAATATGACAAGATACAGAAAATAATAACATACATGTACATAACATAAAGAGTAGTTATAAAAGGACTAGAGAGTCCGTTACATACAAAATCACTTACTAACTTAGTCCCCTCGTGAGGACCAGAGGCCCCACGAGGGTGGGGTGTAGTCACAAAATGTCTAACCCATGTGGTTCAGCCGAGAAGAAAGAGAAAAGAGGAAGAAGCGTTTGAACCAGCCGCTTAAATACCATAGCCCCTGGTGAGAACAAGCGACAACCCAGCGGGAAGATAACTCTTCCAGGCCAATAGGAAGATAGTCCCAACACCCTAAAAAACTATTGAAACAATTTTTTGAATGGAGTAAAGTTGGTTTAAATGCAGAGTGTTCCTTCTCCTAGACTGGTTGCACAACCAAGGCTAATAAATCCAATTTGTCCTATTATTTACCTATAGCTGGGGACGGAGAGAAGAGATGGATTAATGCCTTTTCCAAGAGCATTAGTGCGAAGTCCAGGATTTGAACTCTGGTCTCCGATTCCATTCCCTATGACGATAACCATTACGCTAAGTGCGCCTCCATTAAACGACTCAAACATTGTGTGATGGCTCGTTCAGAAATTGCTCGCTTCCTTCAGCAATTGGTAGACATCGGAAGGGAGCGCCATCGTGGTGTAATGGTTAGTAAGCTATTTTCGCATTACTACTTAACTAGCAGGACCTATAGATATACGATAGAATGACGATTTGATTATTACAACGTTTGATATGTTTACTTAAGAGTTATTGCCCAAATAGTTCAATATGTAAAAAGAATAAAAATCTTGATTTCACTCTCTGTCTCACTCTTTTTTCTATCCTTCTTTTCATCTTTTCATTATGTTCAATTCTTCTCGGACTCGGGAACCTTCTTGTCGTAGTCGGGAACCTTCTTGTCGTAATCGGGAGCCATCACGGAACTTTGAACCTAACCCTTTATTCAGTCCACTGGGGTATCCTGTTCTCATTCCGCTAACCATAGCTGGGGTAGGAGCTGTGTTAATTATTTTTCTATGTTTTTCTGTGTAGAATGTCTTTTTTTCTTCTTTTTCTTTCTTTATAATGAAAACTTCTACCCGTGGCGAACGGGTTGGGTAAATAGCTACCCTAAACCGGTCTTCTTAGTATAAAGAGAGGATCTATTTTTGGAGACAGGTTCCTGGACGGCAGGTTTCGGTGGTTATTTGCCTTTGTGGCCTGGGAGTTGAATATGATAAGTTACCACGTTAAGCAACACAGTCTAGAAGATAAAATTTGGTTTTAGTTTATAAAAAGATCTTAATTTATAATTAACATTTTTTATTGAAAGAAATCGTTGAATAAAAATGAATAAAGAAAACTAAGAAGTCCGATCATTTTGGTAATGACACGTAGACAAAATGATACAAAAGCGTTTGGGGAAAAAAGAGAAGAAAGAAAGAAAGAAAGAAAGAAAGAAAGAAAGAAAGAAGAAAGAATGAATGAAATGTTGCGGATAAAACAAAGGAAAATATAAAATGTTTTGTTTTAAATAATTTTGATATTTCGGACTGTTGTCCTCATCTTTATTGTGGTATGTATAAACACAACGTTCTTTATAGTAATAAAAATTATTTTTTAAAAAGAGTCTAAATTTTTTATTTTTTTAAAAATTATTTGGAGAAGTCTACCTACAAAAATTAAAAATAATTCTAATAATAATTCTCACACAAAACCTATTTCAAAAATTAATTAATTTATAAATGAATAAGTAGTGAAAATATCGTTAAAATTGGACAATTACCTAATTTTAGATAGACCTTTTTTTAAAAGTAACCTTGGACCTTGTTTAGATGTTTCTTGTTTACCTTAAAATAAAGTCAGCATCCGTCGATAACCTTGAGTTTAAGCGTGGTTTCGGAGCCTTGTTATCGTTACCACTAGTTCAAGGCGCACAAAGCATCCTAAAATGCCACCAGACTTATTAACAAAAATGTGATTAATATGTTTGTTTGATCTAAATTGTCTGATGATGACTTTATTCAAAGGTAAATAAGAAATACCTGAACTAGGCCTGAGGATACAAAGAAAATTGATAGACCGAGATAGATAGATAGATAGATAGATAGATAGAATGGTAAACAGAAAGAAAGAAAGAACGAAATAAAGAAATAATGTTTAATAGAAAGAAAGAAAGAAAGAAAGAAAGAAATAATGAACGGTAAATAGAAAGAAAGAAAGAAAAACTGTAAATAGATAAAAAGAAAGAACGGTAAATAGAAAGAAATAAGGATAAATAGATAGATAGATAGATAGATAGATAGATAGATAGATATAATAAACGGTAAATAGAAAGAAAGAAAGAACGGAAAATAGAAGGAGAGTATGGTAAATTGAAAGAAAGAAAGAAAGAAAGAAAGAAAAAGGATTAAATATGTTCGAACTGAGCAAACAAAAATATTAACCAAAGAAAGTTTTAATGTAAGAAAAAGAAATCGAACGAAACCTTGAACAAATCCTGAACGACTACAAAAATGAGATCAAGCGATTTAAAAAGAGACACAGATAAAACAATATGAAACGAAAGTGAAACAAACAAGAACAACCGTATACAACCGCCTGAACAGTGTGTTTATACGTACCACAATAAACATGAGGACAACAGTCCGAAATATCAAAATTATTTACATCAAGCCTCATCTAAAAAATACAGACAAATAATATCGAATAGGTTTGTTTTATTTTGTTTAATGACATATCAATGTTGGTTATTTAATTCCAAAGACGTCCTTGTAGAAGAGTAGTAGCGGTACTATAATATCCATAGATGGATGAATGAGGGGATTCATACCTTTACCCAGGGAGTTAGTTCGAAAATGAACTTAATAGCACGGCTGAAGTTCGAACTCGCTCTCTGCATTGTCGCAGTCCAGTACATTAGTCATTACGCCACGAGGACCTCCCCTAAATATAAAAAGAAAAAGGTGTTGTGAAATGAAATAAAAGATAGAAAAAAAAACTAAAAGAAAATATTAAAAGGGAGAAAGAAGATACAAAATGAAAGAAAGAGAAAGAAAGAAAGAAAGAAAGAAAGAAAGAAAGTAAGTAAAAGATAGAAGATTTAACAAAGGGAAAGAAAGAAAAGAAGGAAAAAAAGAAAGGAAAGAAAATAAAGAAGTTGGTTGATTGGTTTGTGTTTACGGCATGTCAACCCTGTGGGGATAAAAATAAAATAAAAATAAAATTAGAATTAAAAAAAATAGAAAAATAACAAACTCCCATGAGCCTTCACCGGAAGAACCCTCCGCGCACGTGCGAGAAAAAGGACTGACTTCCGACCTTCAAGAGAATATCTCGGCCAATTCAGTTTGGGCCTTAACGGTATGTAGTTGCTTGCTCGGCCAGGAGATATTCCCTTGCCACGGGCGACTATGACCGGTGAATAAAGCCTAAATCACAGAACCACCTTCTGCCTTTGTCTCTTTCTTTTTCCTTCCTTGAATTCCTTCCTTTTCGGTGCGACCACAAAATGAGATAGGGTTAAAAGCAAAAAAAAAAAAAAAAAAAAAGAACAAGAGTATCCAGCTATCTATAAACCTTAAAACACCAAACCTCTTGCAACCCCATAACCCTTTTGAAATCATTTAATGCAGAATCCAGAATTTTGATAAACAAAGAACTCAGGTTGCTTATAGTACCTTCTGTGGCTTAAGTTAAATTCAAAATATTTCTCAAATAAATAAATAAAATAAAACATAAATTAAACTATGTCACTTGGTTCAGTGCTGGCAATGAATGACAATCTTCTTTTTTAGATATTGAAATATCTGCGGCTAACACCGGCAAAAGATCTTGTAAGGGATTGTTAAGAGGTGTGTGTCCAGAAACCAGCACACTAGTAGTACTAAAAAAAATCATATTTCCCGGTATTAAAGGTATTGTATTTTTCTTAAAATAAACCTCAAACATTTTCTGCTTCTTCAAATCTAAGCTAAAGTTGCTTGTTTAGTTTAACAATATATCAACATTCTTTCGGGTCATTTAATGTCGAATCAAGTCATTTTTATAAACAAGGGACTCGGATTGCTTATAGTAGCTGTTGTTGCTTCAGTGGTCACCAAATTAAGTATTGAAAGGCTCATCGCTGCTTAACTTCGCGGGAACCGGTGCTTTCAGTCTGATTTAACCGTAAAGAAACAGAAAGAAGGAAAAGAAAGAAAAAAAAAAGCAAAGGAAAGAAGGAAACTCTTGTAAAAAGAAAACATGAATAAGTGATAATAGGAAAGAAAAATGAATGAAAAGGAAAGAAAAATGAATAAAAAAGAAACGAAAATGGATGAAAAAGAATTAGTTTTCTTTTTCATCCATTTTCGTTTCTTAAAAATCAAGATTTTTTTATTTTTTATTTTTTATTTTATCTTAAAAATCTTTTTAAAATCTTTTAAAAATCTTAAAAATGTTTTATTTTATCTTAAAAATCAAGATTTTTTTATTTTTTATTTTTTATTTTTTATTCTTAAGTGGTTTTTTTTTTTCAGTTTTCTTTCTGAAAAACTTACCGAAGATTTTAGGTTACGAAAATTAATTGAGTTTTTTTAAAAATTTACGACTTGACTCAAACCCGAGACATCGGTTTAGGGTTACTTTATGAAAGACGTGGCTAACACCTATCAGGAATTTTGTTAAAGATAAAATTTCTATTTTTTTAAAAAGAAATTTTATCTTTAACAAAATTCCTGATAGGTGTTAGCCACGTCTTTCATAAAGTAACCCTAAACCGATGTCTCGGGTTTGGGTCATGTCGTAAATTAAAAAAAAAACTCAATTAATTTTCGTAACCTAAAAACTTCGGTGTTTCACATAAGACACAAATTCTTTTCTAGTCTGTTATTAATTATTTCCTTTTGCCAAAGAGTTACAGGATAATGTACACGTCAAATAGTTGATGAAGTGTCAAAAAAATGACGCGTTGATCTGATTTTTAAAAGAATATTAAAAGAACATGTATTTATCAACCCCTCCGCACAAACAGGATGTAATACAAGCAGACGTTTGAATTAAGAGTTTCCCTTCTCCACAACCGACTGCCATACCTAGATTAAAAGAGTCCAGTTTTCCATAATACTAGAGAGAGAACAATTGAATTCATATATTTCCCGAGGGTATTAGCGCTATGCAACCTGACTGATCCAGGATTTAAACTTACCATATCACTGTGTCCATTTAATACAATAATAACCATTACATCACGGGCGCCTCCCGCAAGCATTGTGTAGAAGCGAGTCATTTTAAACTTTGTATTAAAAAAAGTAAAGTTGGCGGAGTGGTCTATTGTCGGTATCAGCGGGACAGCGAGGTCGTCTATCCCCTTTTCTTTAGTGCTAGACCAAGGAGATTATTTTAGTGTCTGGGGATTCCGTCTTAGGCATCACGGGTCGCTACCCACAACCAACAGGTGCCGACCCGTGATGCTTAAGAACGGAATCCTGGTAGCTGAGCAACACTTCTCTTTGGCCCTGACTTAGACTAGACGGGCGGTTGGAGAGGCCCTCTCCGATCAATCGACTGGTCACGTTAAGCCCTAGCACCTATATGAGTGTCCCGATCCTATTAGCCTTAGGGCAAACACCCTACCCGTTTTATTATATATATATATATATATTTTTATAAATGATAATTTTCTTTGCTGTGATAAATTTGGAAACGAGAATGTTTTAAACTAATTTATATAAATACATCTGAATAGTTAGATGCGCTTGGTGTAATGTTGGAGACGCGTGGTCGTAGGAAATGGACTCGTCGACCCGAGTTCAAATCCTGGACGAAGCTACAGTTTACCAAGCGCTAATACCCTTGGGAAAGGTATGAATCCAACTACTCTCTCTCCAATAGTAGGGCAGACTAGGATTTTTTGTTTGTTAGGCAACCAGTCTAGGAGAAGGAAAACTCTGAATTCAAAACTGTTAAACTCCGCTTGGGGTGGTCGTTACTAAAATAGGCTCAGTCCTAATTAGTGATCTATTAAGATAAAAATAATTTAAAAAAAACTAGCAAATATATGCACCCTCCGGGTGCAAGTATTTAAGTTTTAATGTAATGAAATATCGTATTAAATTAGAAAGTTTAATAAGAAGGCAAATAAAAAGATATGTAACAGAGGGAGTATAATAAAAAATAGAACAACTGAAACTTACTCTTCCACCACTCTCGTCTTTCATTGTTATTTTTTCTAATTTAAGTATTTAGTTAAAAGAGGAAGTAAATAATAAAATGACAGTTATTTTTTCTTGTTAAAGGATTTCATTTAAGATTCATTGAAGAGATTTTTGCTTATATTCATTAAAATAAAATCAAACAGTTAGAAATCAATAATACTAAGCACATATTTAATAAAATCACATTTTTAATATCAATATGCAAATTAGCCTTCCCATTCACACTGTAAACCGCTATTTTTTTGTATATATAAATACAATTGCATGTTATTTGTATGTAGATATGGACAACACTAATAAAAAGGTGAAGCAATTTTATTAATAATTGAGGTTTAAATATAAATAAAATCATGGCGAATGTGATGTAAATAACGAAGGGAATTGTGACTTGAGTAGTAATATAGTTTCGGTTACAGACAGAAAAACACACAATCTCCATTATAATAAGATATCTGAAGCTCGCTCGTTCCTAAAACGTTTACTCTTAATAGAAAGTAAAATGTCGAGTAACAAGCTGTTACTCGTAGAATTGAGCACTTGTAAGTCAAAGTACTACTTTATTTTACTGTGTGGTCTAACCACAGAAGGTCATGATTGCACAACTCGTCACATTAAGAGCACCTAATCAAATCATAGGATTTGTGTATCTTATACGACCAAGTGGCTTTACCTATAAAAACAACTTCTATAGATAAGCGTCCAGGTTGTGTTTGTTGTGCAATGGTTATCGTCGCAGGAAATGGACACGGTGACCCGAGTTCAAATCCTGGACGCATTTTGCATTTCCTTTAACGCTAATATTCTAAGATATGGATCTATTTATTCTCCCTCAAGCTATGGGTACATAGTAAGAATAGACTGGAAAATTTTCATGCCAATAAAGACAATGAATCTCATCTGTAAAAGTCCAAAATGGATACAGCAAACCTAATTCAAATCCTGGACAATGAGGTTTTTTGCATTTCACATGGTACTAATACTCTTGGGAAAGGTATGAATCCAACTATTCTCGCTCTAGTTATGGGAACACTGAGATCTTTAACCTTTATATGGCAACCGGTTTAGGAGAAGAAAAACTCTTAATTCAAGCATGTTAAATTGCGCTTGGAATTGACATTGAGTCGCATATTGCTCATGGGGGAGGGGTTGGATAAAGCATATAAATAAGCGACCTGTTAGCCGCAGAGTTTTCAACAGAAGGGTAAGCAGAAACAGCAAAAAATTGATGTTCGAGCATATATGTATATGTGTATACAGAGATGCTGATAGGTACGCGTCCTGCGTCTCTCTGACGCATAAAAATTTAAAAGGACGCAGTAAAATCATATCCATGCGTCCCAGTGTTTTCCTTTTTTCTTCTCCACTATTTCAAACTAACTGTAAATACATTTCAATTGTTTCTTTGAAACGAATTACACAGGATAGGTTACAAGGTAGGAGTTAGACGGCTTTAGTTGTTACCCCAGATCATAAATAAAAATCTTACAATTTATTAAGAAATTTTAGTTGGGACCCATCAAATTTCCCGGGGACTCATTCAAAGCAAATATATGCGTCCCAGGACGCACTAACTCAAAAAGCAATCAGCATCACTGTGTATATATATACATGAGTGGATATGTGTATATGTGTGTATATATCATCAGGTTGTGTTGACAGCAGAGATATCCATGACTCTCCCTATCTCCCCCAATTCGCACAGACCTGATTCATGTAGATTTTTGTTGGTCGGCCTACACTGTTGTGTCCTTGTGTAAATGACCACAGGATAATGTCAATTATGAGTTCGTCCTTGCTTCTCCAGCAGTGTCCAGTTATGTCTTGTTTGTCTTACACGGATGGTTTGTGTGATTGGGGGCAACTTTTATATATAAATAAAACACATTAAATAACACATAATGGTTGACATACCATTAAATACCAACCAAATAACCGTTAACTACAAAAGTAAATACAGTCGTACAACGTACATTATTCCCTAACCTCTAGGCATAAAATAACCCTAGACAATTTGACATGCTGTTAAAATAATTCAATCAACCAATCAATGCAATTCCCTAACCTCTAGGCATAAAATAACCCTAGACAATTTGACATGCCGTTAGAATCATTCAATCAACCAATCAATGCAATTCCCTAACCTCTAGGCATAAAATAACCCTAGACAATTTGACACGCCGTTAAAATCATTCAATCAACCAATCAATGCAATTCCCTAACATCTATAAAATAACCTACACAATTTGACATGCCGTTAAAATCATTCAATCAACCAATCAATGCAATTCCCTAACCTCTAGGCATAAAATAACCCTAGACAATTTGACATGCCGTTGAAATCATTTAATCAACCAATCAATGCAATTCCCTAACCTCTAGGCATAAAATAACCCTAGACAATTTGACATGCCGTTAATCATTCAATCAACCAATCAATGCAATTCCCTAACCTCTAGGCATAAAATAACCCTAGACAATTTGACACGCCGTTAAAATCATTCAATCAACCAATCAATGCAATTCCCTAACATCTAGGCATAAAATAACCCTAGACAATTTGACATGCCGTTAAAATCATTCAATCAACCAATCAATGCAATTCCCTAACCTCTAGGCATAAAATAACCCTAGACAATTTGACATGCCGTTGAAATCATTTAATCAACCAATCAATGCAATTCCCTAACCTCTAGGCATAAAATAACCCTAGACAATTTGACATGCCGTTAGAATCATTCAATCAACCAATCAATGCAATTCCCTAACCTCTAGGCATAAAATAACCCTAGACAATTTGACACGCCGTTAAAATCATTCAATCAACCAATCAATGCAATTCCCTAACATCTAGGCATAAAATAACCCTAGACAATTTGACATGCCGTTAAAATCATTCAATCAACCAATCAATGCAATTCCCTAACCTCTAGGCATAAATAACCCTAGACAATTTGACATGCCGTTGAAATCATTTAATCAACCAATCAATGCAATTCCCTAACCTCTAGGCATAAAATAACCCTAGACAATTTGACATGCCGTTGAATCATTTAATCAACCAATCAATGCAATTCCCTAACCTCTAGGCATAAAATAACCCTAGACAACACACGTTAAAATCATTCAATCAACCAATCAATGCAATTCCCTAACTCTAGGCATAAAATAACCCTAGACAATTTGACAAAAATCATTCAATCAACCAATCAATGCAATTCCTAACCTCTAGGCATAAAATAACCCTAGACAATTTGACATGCCGTTGAAATCATTTTAATCAACCAATCAATGCAATTCCCTAACCTCTAGGCATAAAATAACCCTAGACAATTTGACATGCCGTTAAATCATTCAATCAACCAATCAATGCAATTCCCTAACCTCTAGGCATAAAATAACCCTAGACAATTTGACATGCCGTTAAAATCATTCAATCAACCAATCAATGCAATTCCCTAACCTCTAGGCATAAAATAACCCTAGACAATTTGACATGCCGTTAAAATCATTCAATCAACCAATCAATGCAATTCCTAACCTCTAGGCATAAAATAACCCTAGACAATTTGACATGCCGTTTAAAATCATTCATCAACCAATCAATGCAATTCCCTAACCTCTAGGCATAAAATAACCCTAGACAATTTGACATGCCGTTAAAATCATTCAATCAACCAATCAATGCAATTCCTAACCTCTAGGCATAAAATAACCCTAGACAATTTGACATGCCGTTAAAATCATTCAATCAACCAATCAATGCAATTCCTAACCTCTAGGCATAAAATAACCCTAGACAATTTGACATGCCGTTAAAATCATTCAATCAACCAATCAATGCAATTCCCTAACCTCTAGGCATAAAATAACCCTAGACAATTTGACATGCCGTTAAAATCATTCAATCAACCAATCAATGCAATTCCCTAACCTCTAGGCATAAAATAACCCTAGACAATTTGACATGCCGTTAAAATCATTCAATCAACCAATCAATGCAATTCCCTAACCTCTAGGCATAAAATAACCCTAGACAATTTGACATGCCGTTAAAATCATTCAATCAACCAATCAATGCAATTCCCTAACCTCTAGGCATAAAATAACCCTAGACAATTTGACATGCCGTTAAAATCATTCAATCAAACCAATCAATGCAATTCCCTAACCTCTAGGCATAAAATAACCCTAGACAATTTGACATGCCGTTAAAATCATTCAATCAACCAATCAATGCAATTCCCTAACCTCTAGGCATAAAATAACCCTAGACAATTTGACATGCCGTTAAAATCATTCAATCAACCAATCAATGCAATTCCCTAACCTCTAGGCATAAAATAACCCTAGACAATTTGACATGCCGTTAAAATCAAATCAACCAATCAATGCAATTCCTAACCTCTAGGCATAAAATAACCCTACACAATTTGCAATCAATGCAATTCCCTAACCTCTAGGCATAAAATAACCCTAGACAATTTGACATGCCGAATCAATGCAATTCCCTAACCTCTAGGCATAAAATAACCCTACACAATTTGACATGCCGTTAAAATCATTCAATCAACCAATCAATGCAATTCCTAACATCTAGGCATAAAATAACCCTAGACAATTTGACAATCCCAATCATCCATCATGATAAATAACATGACACATTCCTTGAATGAAATATTTTAATCAATCTGATAAAAAACTGATAAAATTGTTTGTGTGTTTTCTGTACGATTAGATCCAAACATTTATTTTGGGTAATCATGACATCTTGGGGGGAGGGAGGGGGGTGCGGTGCATGACGCAACTATTTAGTTTTATTGTGATTCAGATACCAGAGACAAAAGCTGATAATGGGATTTATCAAGTGCAAGACATTGACAAAACAAGTTTAGTATGCATTATGAAGTAAGTAAAGTAGTCCGGGTAGCCTATTGTCGGTATCAGCCAGTCAACGAAGGAGTCTATCCCCTTTTCACTAGTGCTAGACCAAGGAGACTGTTTTTGGCGTCTGAGGTGGAGCGCCACACCTACCACCAGCTCCTCACTTTACCGCACAGATCCCTGTGCTATTCATACGTTATCGTCGAAAGAAAATGAACACGGCTACCAGAGTTCAAATCCTGGACGCGGTTGCTTGCATTTCACATAGAACTAATGATTTGGGAAAAGTTACGTATTAAGCCTAGCTTAGTTATGGCACCAGGTCTTAAGTATGAGTCACTCAGTGAGAATCGAACTCACTTGGTGTGTAATTGCTGTCGTTGAAGGAAATGGACACGGCTACTAGAGTTCAAATCCTTGACGCGGTTGCTCGCATTTCACATTGCACTTATACCCTTGGGAAAGGTATTTATTTATTACACAGCATAGTTCTAGCACAAGGCCGTAAGTATGAAGCACCCAGTGAGAATAGAACTCACTAACAACAACAACAACAACAACAACAACCGACCTAGTATTAATTAACAAGAAGAGAACTTGTCATCTAGAGGATTCTGCTGTCCCGTCGGACCACAGAGTGAAAAGGAAATAAAACGAGAATATAGACAAAAACTAGACCTTGCCAGAGAACAGGAAAAACTGTGGAACATGAGGGTAAAGTTGGTATCAATTGTAGTTGGTGGCTTTGAAACGGTTCCCAAGGGTTTGGAAAAGAGACTAGGGGAATTGGAAATAAGAGAAAGTATCGAGGACACCCAGTATTAAGATTGGCTAGAATACTTAGAAGAGTCCTGGAGACTCGAGGAGACTTGCTGTCACTCAGACTCCAGAAAAAGACAACCAACTAACGCTGATATGAAAACCTTGCAAAGAGTGAAATAATAACTATAATTTGTTTGTACACAAAGTCCTGGTCTAATACTGATCATTTTCAAAAATACTATTTGGTTCATATATGGATTAGTTGGTTGGATAAATTTTATAGCATATCAACTCTTGTTGGGTTATTTTATGATGAAGAAGTTTTGATGGGTGTTCAATTTTTGTTTTAAACTCAATATTTAAACCATTTTTCTATTAACCTATAAATGGGACCTTAACAGGTACTACCACTCAAGGTCAGAGTAGACCTGGGAGTAACAGCAATGAAGGAGTACTCCACACTAACCAAAGCTCCAAAATTGGTTCGTCATCATTAGATGCAGTTTAACGTCATACCCAGGACACTGAAACGGTCAGCCAACGCCTTCTAGCCCATATATGATAAAAGGGTTGGTGATTACCATGAGGGCAATAGGGTTGGGACAATCATATAGGTGCTAGGGTTTGACATGACCAGCCGATTGATTGGATAGGGTCTTTCCGTCTAGCCTGAGTTAAGGCCAAAGTGGAGTGTTGCATCCCATATATGGGACCTTAAGAGGTATTACTACTCTGTATCAGAGTGGTCCTGGGAGTAATGGAAACAAAGGAGTACTTCACTCTCCCTAGAGCTCCAGAACTCGACTCTCTTTAGTGTCATGGGAGTGTCTTAGCTCCCTCTGGGAAATAAAGTAATAAGTAAAGTTAGTAGAGTGGCCTATTGTCGGTATCACCCGGTCAGTGGGGGGGGGGTCTATCCCCTTTTTCGCTAGCGCTAGAGAAAGGAGATTGTTTTTTGCTGAGATGAAGTGCCACGCCTACCGTCAGCTCCCCACTTTACCACACAGATCAGATTACTCAATCTGTGCTACTTGTGCGCTGAGTTAGTGGGGACAGGTATCGAACAAGGAACCGTGCGATTCCTAACCGGGTAATCTACCGACTGAGCTATACAGTCGACATATTCTAAGCTTCACCCACAGGTCTCAATTCTTATTTGAGTGCCACATCCTTTTATATAGGTAAAATTAGTTGCAACTTCCGCCTAAAGTAAAATATGTACCTAACATCTCGCTATGTGAATTATGCATAAAGTGTTTTACGATTGATGTCTTTTTTATTTATTTTGAATTGACAGAATAAGTATTGTAGGAGTTATTTTCGTATTTGCCTGGGGAGTTGTCTGCCTGTTTAGTGTCGCTGGCTCCCGCTAGGGGCCTTGTGTATTTAAGCGGCTGATTTGAACTTCTCTTCCTCTTTTCCTGCTGCTCGACCTACGAGACACAATGAGGTAGTCTTATGACTACCCCTTTTTCGTTGGGGCTTCGGCCCTTAACACTGGCCACTCACTGCTAGTAAGTCTCTTATACGATATATGACTATCCTTTAGTCATGTATCCGTAACTACGTTTTTATGTACATTTAGGTATCTCTTTGATACCTAAATACCTTGTATTTTACCATTCATGAATGTGTCATTATCTCTACTCTTGTATATGTATGTATGTACTTTATGTATCTCGTCATATCCATGTGCTGTATACCTATTAAATGTTTTGTCCCTCTACCTTTGTCGGAGTTTGTTCGCGTTCCAACGAGTTATGATTTTGTCATAACCTTTGAATCTTACAGTATCAACAGGCGTTTCTTTGTGTGTGTGTGTGTGTATATATATGTGTACGTCTGTGTTTGGGCATTTCTATATGCCCATGTGTGTTATTTATGGAGGCGCGTGGCATAATGGTTAGAGTCGTAGGAAATGGACTCGTCGACCCGAGTTCAAATCCTAGACAAGGCTGTCAGCATTTCACATAGCGCTAATACCCTTGTGAAAGGTATACATCCATATATTCTTCCTCCAGCTATGGGTAAAATAGTAGGACAGACTTGGCTCTTTAACCTTGGATAGGTAACCAGTCTAGGAGAAGGAAAACTATGAATTTGAATATCCTGATGTCAGTCGTTGATTTGGTTTGTGGCATTCCTTGTGCACCAATTCTTTCCTATCGACTGTGCCAAAAAGTGCGGAATGGTCCAACACAAGCCTTCACCAATATGAATAAATCACTGCATGGGTTGTTCATGGGATTAACCCTCATGCGTCGAAAATCGACGAGAGAGTCCATTTTTTATGTGTTATATTTATATGAGTGTAGGTACAATAACCTTTGTGTGTTTTATCTCTCTCTCTCTCTCTCTCTCTCTCTCTCTCTCTCTCTCACACACACACACATACACACACACATACACCACACACCACACACACACACACACACACACACATATATATATATATATATATATATATATATAGTCATTTACAGACACCGTGCTTCGACGTATCACTTCTTCCAGTTGGCTAAACATATCAAGGTACCTCCAGCCGAGATCGAAACCTGACATATTTATCATATATATATATATATATATATATTATATATATATATATGGGGGGGGGGTAATTCCATGTTAAATCATCCAGGCCATGTCACCCACACCTTCAATTTTTTTAAAATTGTGTACTGGTGTGGACTATGTTAAAGTTAAACAATCCCCAAACTTGAGCTTCCAATTCCAAGAACTGTCGGAATTATGTTGATTTTTAGCTCTCCAAATTTGAGGGGGGTGGAGTCGCGAAAAATGGCAATTTTAAGTTATTGATGATTTTTATTTTTTTTATAGCAAGATCAATATCCCGATGTGGCACTGCATCTATGACAAAGATTTTTTTTTCTATTATTATTTCATATCTATTGAACATTATTTGTACCAAAAACATAGTTTGGTTTTTGCTCAGAACCAAAGCTACAACATTTTGTTAAAATTTGAAAAAAATTCTCACTTCAATTTTTCTGAAATTTTGTCCAGGTGTAGACTATCTTAAAGCTAGACAATCCCAAAAATTTAAGCTTAAGCTTAAGCTTCCAAAAATTGGCGGAATTATGTCGATTTTTAACTTTCCAAATATGGGTGGTCGGTTGCAAAAAAATGGCGACTTTTTGTAATCTATTTTTGTCTGCAAAATGAGTTCTAGGGCTTTCCTACTCCTACAATTGGTTTATAAAATTATTTTTGAACACGAAAACAAAAATGCTATCAAAAAAGTCTGAAAGTTAACCAGTTTTAAATTATTAAGGATTTCTGATTTGCAAAATGGTAGCTTCGGTTCTGGGCAAACATCAAACTATCTTTTTGGTACAAATAATGTTCAATACATGTGAAATAATAATAAAAAAATTGTCTTAGATTCAGTGTCACATCGGGATATTGATCCTGTTTGGGAAAAATCAGAAATCATCAATATCTTAAAATTGGTTGACTTTCAGACGTTTTCGATAGCATTTCTGGATTTCTTGGATAAGAATGCTTTTATAAACTAATTTTTAGGAGTAAGGATGCTCTAGAACTCATTTAGACAAAAATAGATTACAAAAGTCGCCATTTATTCGCGAACCCCATCAAATTTGGAGAGCTAAAAAATCGACATGACTCACCAATCTTTTGGAATTGGAAGCTCAAAATTTTGGAAATGTCTAACTTTAACACGGTCCACACCTCTACAAAAATTGAAGGGGGTGGGTGACAATTTTACTTTTTTCTGGATGATTTAACATGGAATTGCCTATATATATATATATATATATATATATATATATATATATATATATATATATCGTCGTTGTGGTGTCAACGTATGCTTTTTTAGGCAGACCGGAAATTCAACATTCCTATCTATAAAATTGCCAACGACCGCAGCAGTCAGCTAGTCAGAAATTCTTGAAAAAGACTCACCTCTCGAAATATCGAATGAAAATAAAATGAAACTTAACACATAACATTTAACGAAGTTTCTCATTTATTTCACACCTTACCGATGCTTCACACACACACACACACACACACACACATACACACACACACACACACACACACACACACACACACACACACACACACACACACACACATATATAATATATATTATATATATTATATTGAGAACTAGACTCACCATATATATATATATATATATATATATATATATATGATGGCAACAAATTCGTGTTCGAGTATTGCCATTGTTTGAAATAAAATAAAAATAATAAAATAAAATAAAGTTCAGAAATTCAAAGAATACAACGATGAGCTTCAAAAGTTCAACGGTGACCTGCACGAATGTGGCCTTTTAGTCCAGCTAAAGTCTTGCACATCTTCCCACATTCACAAGTTATTCCAGGAAGCACAGGATATTTTATTGGTCCATTTCGCCGATGCACAGTTTAGTGACTCATCAGGTCAGCTCTGCTCAGACACGGCCTTCCGCACTGTTCACATAGTAGACAGATTTGAAGTCCTTGGTCGTCTTTTTCATTAACGTTTCCCTTGCGAACATCTCGCTTCAATCGTTAATATAATATATATATATATATATATATATATATATAATATATATATATATAGTGAATAAATTAATAAAAAACGTTAAATTTGCTTTATGTATTAATCTATTTCAATTACAGAAATCATCAGATATTATGAAAAAAGATGGTTGTTACTCCATGTTTTTGGTGATGTCCACAGGGCATTGGAGGATTTAACCCTACTGCAGAGGTGCAGCCGGTATATATTCTACAGCCACAGTCGACAGGGCAGGAGCGTATTTGGAGTTGTAACCTTTTTCAAGTCTATGATAGTACAATCAGTCACGACTGGAATTTGTTCCTTAGATTTACCATTGTGCCGCTCGACATACACATAAATGTATGAGAAGTAAATACACAGCGATGTTTTATGATATGCCTTCTTTTTTTTTTTTAGCCGACAATTTTTGGGAGAATATAAATGTATGTATGGTGTGTAATTTATGAGAGAGAAACACAGAGGACTGTGTGCATGTATGATCATGTCTAAGTATGATTGAGCTTATAAATCTCAGACTAATGATTTCATATTCTGTTTACAAAGAGATCCCAAAATAAGATAGACAACTGATCCGAACAGATACCCCCCCCCTTTTCGTGGCCATTGCGAGAACAATAAACAATCCATCTAAAGAATTGAAAAAAGTTGTAGAATATGAGGGTGAAAGTGATACCAATTGTAGTTGGTGCACTAGGAACGGTCCCAAAAGCTTGGAAAAAAGACTGGAGGAACTGGAAAATAAGAGGAAGAACTGAGACCACCCACATAACTGCATTGCTGAGATCGGCTAGAATAACTCAGAAGAGTCTAGGGACCTGAGTAGACTTGTTGTCCACTCAGAACTCCAGCTAAACGCTGGTGTGAAAAAATCACAAAAACTCATAATGATAAAAGAAAAACACCAAATTAAGCGTGTAAACAATAGATCATCATCAGGGCAGAGTGTTTTGATTTTTGTATTGGGGATTTATGTGAGTAGTACGTACCCAAATCCTACTACTACATACATTAGGTACCACCAAAATAGGTCACGTGATCAGTCTAGGCCATATTGAAGGAAGAAACGTAAATATTTTTGAACTTTTTCTTTTAAATCTCACAGAAAAGAAATAACGAACATAAAGAGTTGTTACAAAGAAAAATTGTTAATTCAAAGATCAAATTATCCGATTGGGGGAAAATAACTCATCGTTATCCTAAAAATTAAGTAAAACAGTCCGTTTATTTACAACACGGCTAGTTTCTTTATTGATATTTTTAGCTGAATTCTGTATTCCTGGTTCTTTTACTAAAAAGCTCTCGCATCTAAGCTTATAAAAATCTTCTGATATAATTATTCAGACTCTTATTTTTAAAGAAAAAAAGTTAAAAATCGTCTATTGTCGGTTCACTTTTTCAATATTTCATAAAATAAAATAGGGAGAGGTTCACCTCGCAAAAAAATAATATTTCCCCTAATATATCTTAGAAAATACTATTTCCGACATATTTTCATTCAAAAAGGTAAGTAATCATGGAAATTTTCGTGAAAATTTGTCCATTAATTGATTTTTCATAGAATTTTTTAAAAAGCCGGTAGTCATAGCTGGTTTTTGGCTACGTTAAATTTCAATTGATTTAACGATGCAAAACGTAAACATTATTTTTCGTTTAATTTTCATTATTTCCGTAAGCTGAATTTGTTTTTCTAAATCATCAGGAGTTTGTTCAATATTTCTTCTATCGAATGGAAAATTTTCAAGATAATATTAACCTTTATGCAAGGTTCATTGTGTTAAATAGAGGCGGGGGTAAATTTCACAAGGAAAATTGGTGGTACCTAACATACCTATAAACATACATACGTACGTACATACATAAATACATGTGTGCATGTGCGTGGGTATGTACGAGAGAGAAACACAAATGGACAGACTGTGGTGCATGTATGAATCAGTCTAAGTATGATTGGGCCTATAAATCTCAGACAAATGCTTTCATATTCTGTTCTCAATTTACAAAGAGATCCAGAATAAGATAGACTCTGATCCGAATAAACCCCCTCTCCTTGCCATTGCCTGAACAATAAACAATTCGCTCTCATGATATGATCAATCGTTAGACGAGTCAAAATGGCCGATACTGAAAGCCCAGGCCAACCATGAACCTATATTTTGGAAACGCATGACAAGAACTAAGTGTACGTTTTTTTTTTCTGGTTCGAGATGAGAAAAAAAGAAAAAAAAGAAAGACTAATGACTGATTGGAGGTAGGTGAGCAGATAATATTAATATATGTATGTGTGTCTGCGTGTGTCTGCGTGAGTGGTGCACGTGTGTGTGCCCCCCTCTACACCTTGATATTAAAAGCTAAAAAAGATAAAAAGCAAAGTTTTGTTTGACAGTAAAAAAGTAAAATGCTAATTTATTCCTTTGTAAGAGGAAGCGACTGACAACCTATTTAAAAGCCTTGCATAGTTTTGCATTATAAACTCTTAACTTTGCGTGGCATTCAATTTAAACAAAACAAAAAGAAACTATTCAATATCAAATCGTGTTTTTTTTTTGTATACATTATTTTTAAGTGAATATTTTGTAGATAAATATTTTTGTTGGGTTTGGTCATGTATATTAATAAACTGGTAGAAATAGACACATGGCGCAACGGATATAGTGTTACATAATCTATGCGGTTGCATAAGATTATTGTCAATCCCCTGTAATTCTGAGGGGATGACCCTTTCATACCATGGCCCGGGTCCTTCTATGGAAAATTACAGAAGCCCGCCAAATATGTGAAGTCACGTGGGACCTTTTTCAGAGTCCCCAGTTTGCAGTTAGACGTCAGGCAGAGCAGCGGCCATTTTATGCTCTGCCTAAAACTGGAACTCACGCGCGCTATGTTAGTCAGATATTTAGTTATGTGAAATGTATAGTTAAGGAATAAAAGTTTATATAAGTAAATGTTCTTGTGGTTGATGAATGTCTTGGTAAAAAGACTAAGAAGTAAATCCAGGACGACCCAGCCAGCAGGAAACATAGCAACAGAAGACCTTAGAAGATATACCAAGTCAAGAGATAGAAGAACCAAAGCCGGCCAGAAGAAAAGATGTCCAAGATATAGAAGCAAGTAAGAAGTAAAGAAGTAAGAAAGGGTATACAACATTATATTGATTTGGTAACCATGAAAACCTCAGTATGCAATAATAGGGGTTGAGTTAATACGGTTCTAAGAGACAATCATCTGTAGGCTGGAGGTTCAATCCTGGTCAAGGGTGATAATAACGTAGGAATACTTAAAATAGCTCAACACCCGTACCCGGCCATGGTTAACGGAATGTGAACAGTCTACTCCGGTGGATTGAATAAATGATTCGGTTCGAAGGCTCCCGATTACGACATGAATGCTCCAGAGTTCGACAGGAAGGTTCCCGAGTTCAAAGAGAATGTTCCCGAGTTAGAGAAGGTTCCTAAGTTCAGCAAGTAATGTCTGAAGAAGGCCAGAGGGCACATAAAAGGTTGTGTATATAACAATAAAGATGAGGACAACAGTCCTAAAAATACAAATATTTTTTGTTAGATTTTTCATTTACTTAGCGTATATTAATAAACTAGTAGAAATATTCTCTATGTTAGATTTTCCATTAACTCTAAATGTATCAGTAAACTGGTAGAAATAAGTTTCATTAACTTCAAGTAGATTAATAAACTCCGAGAAATAATTTTAATGTTGGGTTTTTCATTAACTTCATGTATATCAATAAACTGGTAGAAATAATTTACATTAACTTGCAGATTTGACTCATAGATGGGACCCTAATATGTCGCATCACTTCGGGACAGAGTTATCATTGAGAAATAAATGTTTACATAGTATATGGTGCGAATAATTTGCATACCGGTTTTAACAAAACCGTGTTTAATTAATAATTACTTGGTGTTATTGATTTCTAATATTATTATATTATTTTCAAACGTATTAAAAGGAATCCTATGAATGATTTATATTGAAATCAATTAGAAATAAAGTAAAAAATAAGTGTAATCGTTTTTTGTGTTCGTATTAGTTTTATTAGTATATCTAATTCAATATAATATTTAAGTATATCAAAACTTAAATACTTGTGCCCAGAGGGCATATATTTTTTGCTAGTATGAAAAATATGGAATGTGAAATTTTTTAAGAGTTTACGAATTTGTCAAGTATTTTAAAAATTTGTCCCACTCTAATGGTTGGATATGCAAATAACAATGCTATAAAATTCACTTGATTGAGTCAATAATCGAGTAAGACTCGTATACAGGTGGAATTCAGAGATTTCCTTCTCCTAGACTGGTTGCTTCCCCAAGGTTAAAGAGCTCAGTCTGCCCTACTATTTACCCATATCTGGAAGGGAAATAGTTGAATGCATACCGTTCCCATAGGTATTAGCGCCATGTGAAATGCAAACAGTCTCGTCCAGGATTTGAACTCTGGTTCCGAGTCCATTTCTTACGACGAATAACCATCACATCACGCAACCTCCAGCATTATCAAACAATAAGATATATAATTATTTGGATTAGTCGGACTATTATCTCCTCTTTTATTATTATATACACAACATTTAGGCCGATGTACCCTCCGGCCTTCTTCAGGTGTTTTTGTGTTGAACAGTCTACCCCCGTGGATTGAATAAAAGGTTCGTTTCGAAGTTCCGTGAAGGCTCCCGATTACGACATGTAGGTTACCGAATTCAAACAAGAAACACATGAAGAAGGCCGGAGAGCACATCTGCTGAAACGTTGTGTAATATAACAATAAAGATGAGAACACTAGTACGAATAATCTGATAATACAAATTATCAAGCCTCATATGAAAAATTCCGAAAATGATAAGAATATAGGTAGAAAGAAAGGGTGAGGTAAAAAAGAGGAGCAACATTTACGTATGCATCTAACTATACTCCCTTCAGCTATGGGTAAATAGTAGGGCAGACTTTTTTAACTGCGCTTTAAAAATTGACCTTGTGTCGCATCCTGCTCGTGACGGATAGTTTGGGTAAATACCGACATACGGTTTGGGGGTCTTTTCTGACTGGTTCTTGTAAATATAAATAGGTACTAGGTTCTTTTCACAATATCATAATTTTTCATTAAGGGACCCCCCCCCACTTTCTGTAACATGTCTAGTACCTAACTTTAACACTCCTACCCCTGGTTGGGGGCCTTTTTGTGACTGGTTCAGTGTAGATAAACAAAAAACAAGACTGTTGTTCTTTTTTAAGGAACATGAAATGAGGCAATAAAAACATCTTGTTGGAACTCGTCATTCGATTCGGTGACTGTTAAAATAACGACCCCAGTTAAGAAAGCTTACCGTTTGATCATGTGAGACGGTTTGAAATCGATGTACTTTATTTCACTTGGTAATCGGAAAATTAATGTACTTTAAATTTATACTAAAATATCAATATGCTAAAACTCATGTAAGTAAAGTAAAGTCGTCGGGGTGGCTAAAAGTCGATATCAGCCAATCAGCGAGGGAGTCTATCCCCTTTTCACTAGCGCTAGACCAAGGAGATTGTTTGGCGTCTAAGGTGGACCATTAGCTCCTTACTTTACCGCACAGATCCCTGTGCTACTCATACGCTGAGTTGGCGAGGGTCGGTATCGAACTAGGAACCTTGTGGTTTCTAGCCGAAGGCTCTATACTTTATTTCAATTATAGATCTTATGATTTTCGCTTTGAATTTGGCATCTCATTTATATTGGTGGATTTACTGGTGGGTTGAACATTCTGAAAAAGCAGTGAAATTAGAATTTGGTGAGGATGTTTTTAGATGAAAAGGTTTTTTTTTTGTATCTTCAGGATTTTTAATGGGATTCGTGATGCTGGGATACAGCTAGGAGTCTGTAGATAAGAATCGAGCTGTTTTTAATTTGGGGTTTGAATTTAGCAGGTAAATCATTTGTTTTATTTGTTACTTTATTTACGTTGTATTTACTTTTTCTTTTCTGGGGGTGGAGGTGGGGGGCCTCTGTTATAGTGAAATTGAAATTAAGAAAGGACTCAACAAAACAGGAAAAATAAAGAAAAATCAAAATCAAACAAGTAACAATGTTCACTGTTGTAAAAAAAAAAAAAAAAAGAAAATGAACGAATCATTTATTTACTAATACACGTGTTACTTAATTGTACGACTGTTATCATCTTGAAATACCATCTGGTTAAAAGTGAGGACTATTCTAAATCGTCCAAGATGAATTCAAAATATAAATCATGAGTATCTGGTGTTGCTTATCCGCCGAATTCTTATTTTTTTTATGAGTGTCGTCACATCAGCTAAATAATGAACCATTCTGTTTTTATCATAAAGAAGAATGGGAAGAAAAAGGACATGCTACACAGAAGAAATATAGCAAGAAAGAAAGAAAGAAAGAGAAAGAAAGAATTTAAAAAAAGAAGAAAAAAAAGAAAAGAAAAAAGAATAGGGGAAACATAGATAAAAGGGGTGGGCGCGCGAAGTGATGACGCTAATCTGTTTCAATCAAGGATAATGAAAGAAAAGAAGGAAATAAAAAAAAGTGTGAGAAAGAGTTAAATCAAGATTATTATACTTTTTACATTTTGCAATAGCTCTAACAGTAAACATATCAAACGTTCTAATAATTAGATTATTATACTGTGGTATATCCACAGGTCCTGCTAGTCAAGATTATCATGTTTTTTTACATATTGAACTCTTTGCAATAGCTCTTAAGTAAACATATCAAACGTTGTAATAATTAAATTATCATACTGGTATATCCACAGGTCCTGCTAGTTTCCTTTAATGTACTAAAATTTAATACACTTTATTTCAAGTTTTCTATATCACATCTTCAGAAGTTTTTATATATTTACCCCCCTCCGCACGAACAGGATGTGACACACAGAAGGTGGAAGGTTGTTTTAAAATTAAATATTCTGAATTCAATCGTGGTTTCGGAGCTTTAATATCGTTACCACTGACTCAATATATTAAAAGATTGAGTACCTATCAAGAATGAATAAAACAACACGTCTTCAGTAAAATGACCCAATGGGTTGACATGCCGTAAAACCCACTCAAACAACCAAACATAAGTTGAAAGTATCTTCTCGATACTTGTGGTTTCGGGAGAGAAGCTGACAATACCCGGACTGCACACGCGCAATTTCATTGCACAATGTTGAGGACCCAACGTTGTATTGTTCTGTGCTGGCCGATTCGAAGGGTAATATTCTCACTTTCTGCCTCTCTATAGCTAAGTGTAAGTCCAATCTTAATACATAAGAATGTATACGGTAGGTATTTACCCAACCCATTCTCCACGGCTAGGATGTGACACAAGGTCGAAAGTATCGGGTCATCCAGCGAGGATCGAAGTCGCTATTCAGTCGTATTAAAGATAAGTTTGTTAACAATTACACCACTATAGGGCACCCTTAAAACCCAACCCGTTCACCACGCGTTAGTTGTCGCAATTGTAAGGTCTTCCAGCGAGGATCGAACTCGCCATTAAGAGTAATGGCTCCACATCACAACCATTCGTAACAGTTTGTGTTATTTCATGCCTAAGACGGGTGATATTTGCCTCTCATCCCACTTCTGAGGGCTTGACACAAGGACATTTTTATGTGGGCCCACCCACAAGCCGAAGCTTATGGGTGGTTAGTGGAAAAAATTGCGTCGATACCGTCGGCATTCCCCACAAGGGGGCCCTCAGGCGCTGGGCAATAAACCCAGCCTGCCCCAGGGGGCAGGTATTGCCTGGGGGGACAACCCTGGGATCGACGCTATTAATTTAACACACCGCTCCCAGTGGCCGAAGCACACCGGACCCCGACCCGAAGGACGGGTTGTTCTGTTCATTCTTAATTTTTTGTTTACTCATTTTCTTCTATTTAATACATAGATGGGACCTAACAAGCATTACCACTCCGGTCAGAGTTGACCTGGGAGAAAAAAGAGATGAAAGGGTACTCCACACTCCCCAGAGCTTCGGAATTAGAACTTCACCATTACATGCAGGACATTTTCTCTTTCTCTTAAATTTTTCAAAATTTCTTTGAACTTGTTGGCCTACATTTCTTATCAAACCGATTAAAATTCTCTCAACCACACACAAAACAACTTGACAAAACAGTTATATATCATTTACTACACACGGACATACAAGACTAAAGCCTCGCAGAAAACAGCGGATTACTCCATGTATATACGAGTGTGAGTCAAAAAGTAATGCCATTTTATTTAGGATATCTTATTATAATGGAGATTGTGGTTTTTGTCTGTCTGTAACCCGAAACTATATTACTATACAAGTCACAATTCCCTTTGTTATTTACGTCATATTCGCCATGATTTTATTTTTATTTAAACCTCAATTATAAATAAAATTGTTTACCTCATTAAGACTGTTCTAACACACTAATAGCATGCAATTTTATGTATATATACAAAAAAATAGTGGATTACAGTGTGAATGGGAGGCTAATTTTGCATATTGATCTTAAAAAATTTTGATTTTAATAAATATATGCTAGGTATTATTGATTTCTAATTGTTTGATTTTATCTTATTGAATATGAGCAAAAATCTGGGGATAAATCTTTTAAAAAATCCCATTAACAAAAGAAATAACTGTAATATTATTCTTTACTTCCTATTTTAACTAAAGAGTTAAATTAGGAAAATTTACCAATGAAAGACGGGAGTAAGGGAAAATGATGGAAGAGATAGTTTCAAAGTTGTTCTATTTTTCAATCATACCCCCCTCTGTTCCAAATCTTTTTATTTGCATTCTTATTCAGTTCCATTAGCCTTTCTAATTTAATATGATATTTTATTATATTAAAACTTAAATACTTGCACCCGGAGGCTGCATATATTTGCTAGTACATATAATTATCAACACGGGCACATGTATCATACATCAAAATGAAGCTGGTCCTCTGTGGATCACATCCCTACTTTTACACATAATCACCGTTCTTCTCAATCGCAATGCTCCACCTTCGAATAAGAGCATGTATCCCTGCCCTGTAAAATTCTGTTGACTGTTCTTTGAGCCACTTCTTCACTACAGATTTCACTTCCTCGTCACTGGAATAATGTTTGCATCTCAAACCCCCTTTCATGGGTCCGAAGAGATAAGTCTGAAAGCGCTAAATCTGGTGAATATGGAGGGTGCGGTAAAGTTGTCCACCCGAATGAGGCGATTTTTTCCCTTGTCCTGATTTTTGTGTGTGGTCGAGCATTGTCATGTAGAAGGAGGACTGTCGATTGGCAAGTTGGGTCTTACTCGTCGGATTCTTGCTTTGGGCCTAGTTAGGGTCTCAATGTAGACCTTCGTTTTATATTTAAAAAAAAAACTTCACATGAAATAAAGAAAATGGTTCTTACTTTTTGACTTACCGCTCGTATATATATTTTGGTTTTCTTTCTTTCTCTTTCTCTCTGCCTCTGTCTGTCTGTCTGTCTCCCCCTCTTCTCTCTCTCTCTCTTCTCTCTCTCTTATATATATATATAATAATATATATAAATAATATCATGTCTTGTTCGTCTCACTCAGATGGTTTGTGTGATAGGTGGAAGGTGGCCGTACAGCTGCTTTTTCTGTGAGATTATTTTCCACGATTTGTTTAAGACCACACGCAACATTCTTGTGCAACTCCTATCTAGCTATTTTCTAGGCGCTACGTTAGTGTCCAGGCGGGTGCAGTCGTACAGTAGCACTGACAATGACTGCGTAGTTGTGTCAGAATAGTAAAGAAAGTAAGTAAATTCACGAGTGGCCTATTGTCGGTATCACCCAGTCAGCGAGGGAGTCTATCCACTTTCGCTAGCGTTAGATCAGAGAGATTTTAGAGGGGCGGGGCCAAAAAAATCCTGGTTTATTGATTTTTTTACTTTTGAGGTTTACAAATGCTGGACATTTTTTAAAGTAGAATTTCAATGCTATTTCTATGTATATTTTAATTCTTAAATATCTTCGAATATAAATCAAATCTTCATAATTTTTGCACAAAAGGCAGGAACATGTGATATTTAATGTGTATATAATTACTTTGTCATTAATTGTTGTATTTTTCGTAGTTTCATCCGCATACACACCAACTGTCCTTTATATATATATATATATATATATATATATATATATATATATATATATTATGTGTGTGTGTGTGTGTGTGTGTGTGTGAAGAAAGGAAGTGAATCCGACGGTACGTAGTATATTAAGAAAAATGAAAAAAACACAGGTTTAAATGGGTTAAGTGGTGAGTTTATTGGCCGACGCTGGCAGTGTTTCGATCTATTAATTAGATCATCTTCAGGGCATTTGTTGGTATGTGGAAGGTGATAAGAAAATTATTTATCAACAGAATAACGAGAAAAGCGAGTGGTAGTCATTGTTATTCCGTCTGTTTAAACATTTTTGAGGTTTGAAAAAGAAGACGGTTTATCACCTTCCACATACCAACAAATGCCCTGAAGATGATCTAATTAATAGATTGAAACACTGCAGCGTCGGCCAATAAACTCACCAAACTTAACCCATTTAAACCTGTGTTTTTTCATTTTTCTTAATATACACACACACACACACACACACACACACACAACACACACACACATATATTATATATATATATATATATATATATATTATATATATATATATATAGATAGATAGATAGATAGATGTCTTCCATTACAATGCATAATGACACACCTGACTGAACCCAATCTTTTAGTAGTTTCATTAAGAACTTCCATTCATGTGTTGCAATTGCCAGAGGTATGTTTTCTGTTTTGGCAAATGAATAAGCTAACAGTCTATTGTATAACACTTTTTCGGTTCTGGTTTCTTTGTTCAATGGCATATCAACCCCATGTGTGTTATTTAATACGTTTAGGTAAAGGGCGTCTCATCGTGGTGTAACCGGAGTTAAGCATCATGAGCATGTTCAATATTTAATTGGGTGACTACTTAAGCAACAGCAGATTCTATAAGCCACCTCAGTCCTTTGTTTATCAAAAATGACTTGAATTTTGCATTAAACGACCTGAAAAGGGTTGATATTGTCGTAAAACAAAACAACCAAACAATAAACCATTGCGGTGTAATGGTTAGCAAACTAGTCTCGATTATTTACTACTGAATAGCCAGTGTGGATCCTGGCTGGATGCCCCATACTTGTGTCCTTGTGTCATATCCTACCTGTAGCGAAACAGGTTGCTTAAATACCTAGAGTATCCCATTTGGTGAAATGGTTAGAAAGCTAGTCTTGCAGATCCATTATTACTAAGTGGCGAGTTCGATTCATGCTGGGATTCCTCATAATTTGTGTTCTTGTGTCATATCCTACCCGTCGCGAACGGTTTGGTTAAATACCTACTCGGTGAGACCAAACTCCGTAGAGTGGAATATCTTAGGCACTAGTCGTAGAGTAATACTTTCAGCTCTTGCAAGATGTATTTTTTTGTACTAAGTAGGTCTGGAGAGTTAAAAAAAAAAGTTTTTACAACCCTTTATATATATATATATTTACCAACCCCTCCACACGAGCAGGGTGCTACACAAGGTCAATTTCTTAAGCGGGTTTAACAGGTTTTAATTCAGAGTTTTCCTTCTCCTAGAATGGTTACTTAGTTCGGTTAAAGAGCTTAGTCTGCCCTAATATTTACCCATAGCTAGAGAAGAGAGAGAGTAGTTGGATTCATGCCTTTCCCAAGGGTATTAGTGCGATGTGAAATACAAACAGCCTCATCCAGGATGTAAAACTCGGGTCGACTAGTCCATTTTCCCAGGATTCTAACGATTACACCACGCGCCTCCAAATACAAACCTTGTATATGAGTTCGATCCTTACTGAGGCACCCGACATTTTAATGAGTAAATATCTAGTTTTTTTGTCTATTTTTTTAGACGAAGTATTTAAATTGTTGCATGTGGTTTATGTGGACTAATTTTGGTCGTCTTCAATTTTCTTTCAACATGCACTAATACCCTTGGAAAGGCCATGAATCCAACTCTCTCTCTCCTCTCTCTAGCTATGGGTAAATATTAGGGCCGACTAAAGCTCTTTAACCTGGACTAAGTACCATTCTAGGAGAAGGAAAACTCGAATTAAAACCTGTTAAACCCCGCTTAAGAAAATTTGGACCCTTGTGTAGCAACCCTGCTCGTGTGGAGGGGTTGGTAATATTATATATAATAGGGTTGTAAAAACTTTTTTTTTTTAACTCTCCAGACCCTACTTAGTACAAAAAAAATACATCTTGCAAGAGCTGAAGTATTACTCTAACGACTAGTGCCCTAAGATATTCCTCTTACGGAGTTTGGTCTCACCGAGCTAGGTATTTTAACCAAACCGTTCGCGAACGGGTAGGATATGACACAAGAACACAAATATGAGGAATCCGCAATGATCGAACTCGCCCACTTTAGTAATTAATGGATCTGCAAGACTAAGCTTTCTAAACCATTTTCACCATAATGGGGAATACTCCCTAGGTATTTAAGCAACCTGTTTCGCTACAGGTAGGATATGACACAGGAGCACAGTTATGGGGCATCCAAGCCAGGAATCACACTGGCTATTTCAGTAGTAATAAATCCGAGAACTAGTTTGCTAACCATTACACCGCAATGGTTTATTGGTTTTGGTTGTTTTGTTTTACGACATATCAACCTTTTCAGGTCGTTTAATGCAAAATCAAAGTCATTTTGATAAAACAAAGGACTGGGTGGCTTATAGAATCTGCTGTTGCTTAAGTAGTCACCCAATTAAATATTGAACATGCTCATTGATGCTTAACTTCCGGTTTACAAACCACGATGAGACGCCCTTTTACCTAACGTAATTAAATAACACACATGGGGTTGATATGCCATTGAACAAAGAAACCAGAACCGTAAAGTGTTTATACAATAAGACTGTTAGCTTATTCATTTGCAAAACAGAAAACTACCTCTGCATTGCAACACATGAAATGGAAGTTCTTAAATGAAACTACTAAAAGATTGGGTTCAGTCAGTGTGTCCATTAATGCCATTGTTAATGGAAGACATCTAATCTATCTATCTATCTATATATATATATATATATATATATATATATATAATTATATAATATATATGTGTGTGTGTGTGTGTGTGTTGTGTGTGTGTGTGTGTAGTTAATAAATTAAGAAAAATGAAAAAACACAGGTTTTAAATGGGAATTAAGTGGTGAGTTTATTGGCGACGTGCAGTGTTTTCAATCTATTAATTAGATCATCTTCAGGGGCATTGTGTTTGGTAATGTGGAAGGTGCATAACCGTCTTCTTTTCAAAACCTCAAAAATGTTTTAAACAGACGGAATAACCAATGACTACCACTCGCTTTTCTCGTTTATTCTGTGATAAATAATTTCTTATCAACCTTCACATAACCAAAAATGCCCTGAAGATGATCTAATTATAGATCGAAACACTGCAGCGTCGGCCAAATAAACTCACCACTTAAAACCTGTGTTTTTTCATTTTTCTTTAATATAACTACGTACCGTCGGATTTCAACTTCCTTTCTTCACACCACACACAACATCACACCCATATATATTATATATATATATATATATATATATATATATATATATAGTTAAAAAATTTATAAATTTAATTATAAAAAAAAAAATAAAAAAATAAAAAAAAAAAAAAAAAAAAAAATAATTAAAAAAAAAATAAAAGGACAGTTGGTGTGTATGCGGAGAAACTACGAAAATCAACAAATTATGACAAAGTATTTATATACCATTAAATATCACATGTTCTGCCTTTGTGCAAAAATTATGAAGATTTGATTTATATTCCGAAGATATTTAAGATATTAAAATAATACATAGAAAATAGCATTGAAATTCTACCTTTAAAATGTCCAGCATGTAACTCAAAAGTAAACAAATCAATAACCAGGATTTTTTTGGCCCCGCCTCTAAAATCTCTCTGATCTAACGCTAGCGAAAGTGGATAGACTCCCTCGCTGACTGGGTGATACCGACAATAGGCCATCGTGAATTTTACTTACTTTCTTTACTATTCTGAACAACTACGCAGTCATGTCAGTGCTAACTGTACGACTGCACCGCCTGGACACTAAAACGTAGCGCCTAGAAATAAGCTAGAATAGGAGTTGCACAATGTTGCGTGTGGTCTTAAACAAATCGTGGAATAATCTCACAGAAAAGCAGCTGTACGGCACCTTCCACCTATCACACAAACCATCTGAGTGGAGACGAACAAGACATGATAATATATAATATATATATATATATATATATATAGAGAGAAGAGAGAGAGAGAGAGAGAGGGGGGGAGACAGACAGACAGACAGAGGCAGAGAGAAAGAGAAAGAAAAACCAAATATATATACGAGCGTAAGTCAAAAAGTAAGAACCATTTTCTTTATTTCATGTGAAGTTTTTTTTTTTAAAATATAAACGAAGGTCTACATTGAGACCCTAACTAGGCCAAAGCAAGAATCCGACGAGTAAGAACCCAACTTGCCATCGACAGTCTCCTTCTACATGACAATGCTCGACCACACACAAAATCAGGACAAGGGAAAAATCGCCTCATTCGGGTGGACAACTTACCGCACCCCATATCACCAGATTTAGCGCTTTCAGACTTATCTCTTCGGACCCATGAAAGGGGGTTTGAGATGCAAACATTATTCCAGTGACGAGGAAGTGAATCTGTAGTGAAGAAGTGGCTCAAAGAACAGTCAACAGAATTTTACAGGGCAGGGATACATGCTCTTATTCGAAGGTGGAGCATTGCGATTGAGAAGAACGGTGATTATGTGTAAAAGTAGGGATGTGATCCACAGAGGACCAGCTTCATTTTGATGTATGATACATGTGCCCGTGTTGATAATTATATGTACTAGCAAATATATGCAGCCTCCGGGTGCAAGTATTAAGTTTTAATATAATAAAATATCATATTTAAATTAGAAAGGCTAATGGAACTGAATAAGAATGCAAATAAAAAGATTTGAACAGAGGGGTATGATTGAAAAATAGAACAACTTTGAAACTTCTCTTCCATCATTTTCCCTTACTCCCGTCTTTCATTGGTAAATTTTCCTAATTTAACTCTTTAGTTAAAATAGGAAGTAAAGAATAATATTACAGTTATTTCTTCTTGTTAATGGATTTTTTAAAAGATTTATCCCAAGATTTTTGCTCATATTCAATAAGATAAAATCAAAACAATTAGAAATCAATAATACCTAGCATATATTTATTAAAATCAAAATTTTTAAGATCAATATGCAAATTAGCCTTCCCATTCACACTGTAATCACTATTTTTTTGTATATATACATAAAATTGCATGCTATTAGTGTGTAGAACAGTCTTAATGAGGTAAAACAATTTATTTATAATTGAGGTTTAAATAAAATAAAATCATGGCGAATATGACGTAAATAACAAAGGGAATTGTGACTTGTATAGTAATATAGTTTCGGTTACAGACAGACAAAACCACAATCTCCATTATAATAAGATATCCTAAAAAATGGCATTACTTTTTGACTCACACTCGTATATACATGGAGTAATCCGCTGTTTTCTGCGAGGCTTTAGTCTTGTATGTCCGTGTAGTAAATGAATATAACTGTTTTGTCAAGTTGTTTTGTGTGTGGTTGAGAGAATTTTAATCGGTTTGATAGAAATGTAGGCCAACAAGTTCAAAGAAATTTGAAAAATTAAGAGAAAGAGAAAATGTCCTGCATGTAATGGTGAAGTTCTAATTCCGAAGCTCTGGGGAGTGTGGAGTACCCTTCATCTCTTTTTCTCCCAGGTCAACTCTGACCGGAGTGGTAATGCTTGTTAGGGTCCATCTATGTATTAAATAGAAGAAATGAGTAACAAAAATTAAAATGAACAGAACAACCCGTCCTTCGGGTCGGGGGTCCGGTGTGCTTCGGCCACTGGAGCGGTGTGTTAAATTAATAGCGTCGATCCCAGGGGTTGTCCCCCAGGCAATACCTGCCCCTTGGGCAAGGCTGGGTTTATTGCCCAGCGCCTGAGGCGCCCCCTTGTGGGGAATGCCGACGGTATCGACGCAATTTTTCCACTAACCACCCATAAGCTTCGGCTTGTGGGTGGCCCACATAAAAATGTCCTTGTGTCAAGCCCTCAGAAGTGGGATGAGAGGCAAATATCACCCGTCTTAGGCATGAAATAAACAAACTGTTACGTAATGGTTGTGATGTGGAGCCATTACTACTTAATGGCGAGTTTCGATCCTCGCTGGAAGACCTTACAATTGCGACAACTAACGCGTGGTGAACGGGTTGGGTTTTAAGGTGCCCTATAGTGGTGTAATTGTTAACAAACTTATCTTTTAATACGACTGAATAGCGACTTCGATCCTCGCTGGATGACCCGATACTTTCGACCTTGTGTCACATCCTAGCCGTGGAGAATGGGTTGGGTAAATACCTACCGTATACATTCTTATGTATTAAGATTGGACTTACACTTAGCTATAGAGAGGCAGAAAGTGAGAATATTACCCTTCGAATCGGCCAGCACAGAACAATACAACGTTGGGTCCTCAACATTGTGCAATGAAATTGAGCGTGTGCAGTCCGGGTATTGTCAGCTTCTCTCCCGAAACCACAAGTATCGAGAAGATACTTTCAAACTTATGTTTGGTTGTTTGAGTGGGTTTTACGGCATGTCAACCCATTGGGTCATTTTATACTGAAGACGTTGTTGTTTTATTCATTCTTGATAGGTACTCAATCTTTTAATATATTGAGTCAGTGGTAACGATATTAAAGCTCCGAAACCACGATTGAATTCAGAATATTTAATTTTAAAACAACCTTCCACCTTCTGTGTGTCACATCCTGTTCGTGCGGAGGGGTTGGTAAATATATAAAAACTTCTGAAGATGTGATATAGAAAACTTGAAATAAAGTGTATTAAATTTTAGTACATTAAAGGAAACTAGCAGGACCTGTGGATATACCACAGTATGATAATTTAATTATTACAACGTTTGATATGTTTACTTAAGAGCTATTGCAAAGAGTTCAATATGTAAAAAACATGATAATCTTGACTAGCAGGACCTGTGGATATACCACAGTATAATAATCTAATTATTAGAACGTTTGATATGTTTACTGTTAGAGCTATTGCAAAATGTAAAAAGTATAATAATCTTGATTTAACTCTTTCTCACACTTTTTTTTATTTCCTTCTTTTCTTTTCATTATCCTTGATTGAAACAGATTAGCGTCATCACTTCCGCGCGCCCACCCCTTTTATCTATGTTTCCCCTATTCTTTTTTCTTTTCTTTTTTTTCTTTCTTTTTTAAATTCTTTCTTTCTTTCTTTCTTTCTTTCTTTCTTGCTATATTTCTTCTGTGTAGCATGTCCTTTTTCTTCCCATTCTTTCTTTATGATAAAAACAGAATGGTTCATTATTTAGCTGATGTGACGACACTCATAAAAAAAATAAGAATTCGGCGGATAAGCAACACCAGATACTCATGATTTATATTTTTGAATTTCATCTTGGACGATTTAGAATAGTCTCACTTTTAACCAGATGGTATTTCAAGATGATAACAGTCGTACAATTAAGTAACACGTGTATTAGTAAATAAATGATTCGTTCATTTTCTTTTTTTTTTTTTTTTTTTTACAACAGTGAACATTGTTACTTGTTTGATTTTTGATTTTTCTTTATTTTTTCCTGTTTTGTTGAGTCCTTTTCTTAATTTCAATTTCACTATAACAGAGGCCCCCCACCTCCACCCCCAAGAAAAGAAAAAGTAAATACAACGTAAATAAAGTAACAAATAAAACAAATGATTTACCTGCTAAATTCAAACCCCAAATTAAAACAGCTCGATTCTTATCTACAGACTCCTAGCTGTATCCCAGCATCACGAATCCCATTAAAAATCCTGAAGATACAAAAAAAAAACCTTTTCATCTAAAAACATCCTCACCAAATTCTAATTTCACTGCTTTTCAGAATGTTCAACCCACCAGTAAATCCACCAATGATAAATGAGATGCCAAATTCAAAGCGAAAATCATAAGATCTATAATTGAAATAAAGTATAGAGCCTTCGGCTAGAAACCACAAGGTTCCTAGTTCGATACCGACCCTCGCCAACTCAGCGTATGAGTAGCACAGGGATCTGTGCGGTAAAGTAAGGAGCTAATGGTCCACCTTAGACGCCAAAACAATCTCCTTGGTCTAGCGCTAGTGAAAAGGGGATAGACTCCCTCGCTGATTGGCTGATATCGACTTTAGGCCACCCCGACGACTTTACTTTACTTACATGAGTTTTAGCATATTGATATTTTAGTATAAATTTTAAAGTACATTAATTTTCCGATTACCAAGTGAAATAAAGTACATCGATTTCAAACCGTCTCACATGATCAAACGGTAAGCTTTCTTAACTGGGGTCGTTATTTTAACAGTCACCGAATCGAATGACGAGTTCCAACAAGATGTTTTTATTGCCTCATTTCATGTTCCTTAAAAAAGAACAACAGTCTTGTTTTTTTGTTTATCTACACTGAACCAGTCACAAAAGGCCCCCAACCAGGGGGTAGGAGTGTTAAAGTTTAGGTACTAGACATGTATACAGAAAGTGGGGGGGGGTCCCTTAATGAAAAATTATGATATTGTGAAAAGAACCTAGTACCTATTATATATACAGAACCAGTCAGAAAAGACCCCCAAACCGTATGTCGGTATTTACCCAAACTATCCGTCACGAGCAGGATGCGACACAAGGTCAATTTTTAAAGCGCAGTTAAAAAGTCTGCCCTACTATTTACCCATAGCTGAAGGGAGTATAGTTAGATGCATACGTAAATTGTTGCTCCTCTTTTTTACCTCACCCTTTCTTTCTACCTATATCTTATCATTTTTCGGAATTTTTCATATGAGGCTTGATAATTTGTATTATTCAGATTATTCGTACTAGTGTTCTCATCTTTATTGTTATATACACAACGTTTCAGCAGATGTGCTCTCCGGCCTTCTTCATGTGTTTCTTGTTGAATTCGGTAACCTACATGTCGTAATCGGGAGCCTTCACGGAACTTCGAAACGAACCTTTTATTCAATCCACGGGGGTAGACTGTTCAACACAAAACACCTGAAGAAGGCCGGAGGGTACATCGGCCTAAATGTTGTGTATATAATAATAAAGAGGAGGATAATAGTCCGACTAATCCAAATAATTATATATCTTATTGTTTGATAATGCTGGAGGTGCGTGATGTGATGGTTATCGTCGTAAGAAATGGACTCGGGAACCAGAGTTCAAATCCTGGACGAGACTGTTTGCATTTCACATGGCGCTAATACCTATGGGAACGGTATGCATTCAACTATTTCCCTTCCAGATATGGGTAAATAGTAGGGCAGACTGAGCTCTTTAACCTTGGGGAAGCAACCAGTCTAGGAGAAGGAAATCTCTGAATTCCAACCTGTATACGAGTCTTACTCGATTATTGACTCAATCAAAGTGAATTATTTATAGCATTGTTATTTGCATATCCAACCATTAGAGTGGGACAAATTTTAAAATACTTGACAAATTCGTAAACTCTTAAAAAATTTCACATTCCATATTTTTCATACTAGCAAAAATATATGCCCTCTGGGCACAAGTATTTAAGTTTTGATATACTTAAATATTATATTGAATTAGATATACTAATAAAACTAAATACGAACACAAAAACGATTACACTTATTTTTTACTTTATTCTAATTGATTTCAATATAAAATCATTCATAGGATTCCTTTTAATACGTTTGAAAATAATATAATAATATTAGAAATCAATAACACCAAGTAATTATTAATTAAACACGGTTTTGTTAAAACCGGTATGCAAATTATTCGCACCATATACTATGTAAACATTTATTTCTCAATGATAACTCTGTCCCGAAGTGATGCGACATATTAGGGTCCCATCTATGAGTCAAATCTGCAAGTTAATGTAAATTATTTCTACCAGTTTATTGATATACATGAAGTTAATGAAAAACCCAACATTAAAATTATTTCTCGGAGTTTATTAATCTACTTGAAGTTAATGAAACTTATTTCTACCAGTTTACTGATACATTTAGAGTTAATGGAAAATCTAACATAGAGAATATTTCTACTAGTTTTATTATATACGCTAAGTAAATGAAAAATCTAACAAAAAATATTTGTATTTTTAGGACTGTTGTCCTCATCTTTATTGTTATATACACAACCTTTTATGTGCCCTCTGGCCTTCTTCAGACATTACTTGCTGAACTTAGGAACCTTCTCTAACTCGGGAACATTCTCTTTGAACTCGGGAACCTTCCTGTCGAACTCTGGAGCATTCATGTCGTAATCGGGAGCCTTCGAACCGAATCATTTATTCAATCCACCGGAGTAGACTGTTCACATTCCGTTAACCATGGCCGGGTACGGGTGTTGAGCTATTTTAAGTATTCCTACGTTATTATCACCCTTGACCAGGATTGAACCTCCAGCCTACAGATGATTGTCTCTTAGAACCGTATTAACTCAACCCCTATTATTGCATACTGAGGTTTTCATGGTACCAAATCAATATAATGTTGTATACCCTTTCTTACTTCTTTACTTCTTACTTGCTTCTATATCTTGGACATCTTTTCTTCTGGCCGGCTTTGGTTCTTCTATCTTCTTGACTTGGTATATCTTCTAAGGTCTTCTCTGTTGCTATGTTTCCTGCTGGCTGGTCGTCCTGGATTTACTTCTTAGTCTTGTTACCAAGACATTCATCAACCACAAGAACATTTTACTTATATAAACTTTTATTTCCTTAACTATACATTTCACATAACTAAATATCTGACTAACATAGCGCGCGTGAGTTCCAGTTTTAGGCAGAGCATAAAATGGCCGCTGCTCTGCCTGACGTCTAACTGCAAACTGGGGACTCTGAAAAAGGTCCCACGTGACTTCACATATTTGGCGGGCTTCTGTAATTTTCCATAGAAGGACCCGGCCATGGTATGAAAGGGGTCATCCCCTCAGAATTACAGGGGATTGACAATAATCTTATGCAACCGCATAGATTATGTAACACTATATCCGTTGCGCCATGTGTCTATTTCTACCAGTTTATTAATATACATGACCAAACCCAACAAAAATATTTATCTACAAAATATTCACTTAAAAATAATGTATACAAAAAAAAACACGATTTGATATTGAATAGTTTCTTTTTGTTTTTGTTTAAATGAATGCCACGCAAAGTTAAGAGTTATATAATGCAAAACTATGCAAGGCTTTTAAATAGGTTGTCAGTCGCTTCCTCTTACAAAGGAATAAATTAGCATTTCTTTTTTACTGTCAAACAAAATTTGCTTTTTATCTTTCTTTAGCTTTTTTAATATCAAGGGTGGAGGGGGGCACACACACGTGCACACTCACGCAGACACACGCAGACACACATACATATATTAATATTATCTGCTCACCTACCTCCAATCAGTCATTAGTCTTTCTTTTTTTTCTTTTTTTCTCATCTCGACCAGAAAAAAAAACGTACACTAGTTTCTTGTCATGCGTTCCAAAATAGGTTCATGGTTGGCCTGGCTTTCAGTATCGGCCATTTTGACTCGTCTAACGATTGATCATATCATGAGAGCGAATTGTTTATTGTTCAGGCAATGGCAAGGAGAGGGGGTTTATTCGGATCAGAGTCTATCTTATTCTTGGATCTCTTTGTAAATTGAGAACAGAATATGAAAGCATTTGTCTGAGATTTATAGGCCCAATCATACTTAGACATGATCATACATGCACACAGTCTGTCCATTTGTGTTTCTCTCTCGTACATACCCACGCACATGCACACATGTATTTATGTATGTACGTACGTATGTATGTTTATAGGTATGTTAGGTACCACCAATTTTCCTTGTGAAATTTACCCCCGCCTCTATTTAACACAATGAACCTTGCATAAAGGTTAATATTATCTTGAAAATTTTTTGTCCATTCGATAGAAGAAATATTGAACAAACTCCTGATGATTTAGAAAAACAAATTCAGCTTACGGAAATAATGAAAATTATGAACGAAAAATAATGTTTACGTTTTTGCATCGTTAAATCAATTGAAATTTAACGTAGCCAAAAACCAGCTATGACTACCGGCTTTTTAAAAAATTCTATGAAAAATCAATTAATGGACAAATTTTCACGAAAATTTCCATGATTACTTACCTTTTGATGAAAATATGTCTGAAATAGTATTTTCTAAGATATATTAGGGGAAATATTATTTTTTTTGCGAGGTGAACCTCTCCCTATTTTATTTTATGAAATATGAAAAAGTGAACCGACAATAGACGATTTTTACTTTTTTTTCTTTAAAAAATAATTATATCAGAAGATTTTTATAAGCTTAGATGCGAGAGCTTTTTAGTAAAAGAACCAGGAATACAGAATTCAGCTAAAAAATATCAATAAAGAAACTAGCCGTGTTGTAAATAAACGGACTGTTTTACTTAATTTTTAGGATAACGATGAGTTATTTTCCCCCAATCGGATAATTTGATCTTTGAATTAACAATTTTTCTTTGTAACAACTCTTTATGTTCGTTATTTCTTTTCTGTGAGATTTAAAAGAAAAAGTTCAAAAATATTTACGTTTCTTCCTTCAATATGGCCTAGACTGATCACGTGACCTATTTTGGTGGTACCTAATGTATGTAGTAGTAGGATTTGGGTACGTACTACTCACATAAATCCCCAATACAAAAATCAAAACACTCTGCCCTGATGATGATCTATTGTTTACACGCTTAATTTGGTGTTTTTCTTTTATCATTATGAGTTTTTGTGATTTTTTCACACCAGCGTTAGCTGGAGTCTGAGTGACAACAAGTCTACTCAGGTCCCTAGGACTCTTCTGAGTATTCTAGCCGATCTCAGCAATGCAGTTATGTGGGTGGTCTCAGTTCTTCCTCTTATTTCCAGTTCCTCCAGTCTTTTTTCCAAGCTTTTTGGGACCGTTCCTAGTGCACCAACTACAATTGGTATCACTTTCACCCTCATATTCTACAACTTTTTCAATTCTTTAGATGGATTGTTTATTGTTCTCGCAATGGCCACGAAAAGGGGGGGGGGTATCTGTTCGGATCAGTTGTCTATCTTATTTTGGGATCTCTTTGTAAACAGAATATGAAATCATTAGTCTGAGATTTATAAGCTCAATCATACTTAGACATGATCATACATGCACACAGTCTCTGTGTTTCTCTCTCATAAATTACACACATACATACATTTATATTCTCCCAAAAATTGTCGGCTAAAAAAAAAAGAAGGCATATCATAAACACATCGCTGTGTATTTACTTCTCATACATTTATGTGTATGTCGAGCGGCACAATGGTAAATCTAAGGAACAAATTCCAGTCGTGACTGATTGTACTATCATAGACTTGAAAAAGGTACAACTCCAAATACGCTCCTGCCCTGTCGACTGTGGCTGTAGAATATACCGGCTGCACCTCTGCAGTAGGGTTAAATCCTCCAATGCCCTGTGGACATCACCAAAAACATGGAGTAACAACCATCTTTTTTCATAATATCTGATGATTTCTGTAATTGAAATAGATTAATACATAAAGCAAATTTAACGTTTTTTTATTAATTTATTCACTATATATATATATATATATATATATAATATATATATATATATATATATTAACGATTGAAGCGAGATGTTCGCAAGGGAAACGTTAATGAAAAAGACGACCAAGGACTTCAAATCTGTCTACTATGTGAACAGTGCGGAAGGCCGTGTCTGAGCTGACCTGATGAGTCACTAAACTGTGCATCGGCGAAATGGACCAATAAAATATCCTGTGCTTCCTGGAATAACTTGTGAATGTGGAAGATGTGCAAGACTTTAGCTGGACTAAAAGGCCACATTCGTGCAGGTCACCGTTGAACTTTTTGAAGCTCATCGTTGTATTCTTTGAATTTCTGAACTTTATTTTTTTTATTATTTTAATTTTATTTTATCAAACAATGGCAATACTCGAACACGAATTTGTTGCCATCATATATATATATATATATATATATATATATATATATATGGTGAGTCTAGTTCTCAATATATATATATATATATATATATATATATGTGTGTGTGTGTGTGTGTGTGTGTGTGTGTGTGTGTGTGTGTGTGTGTGTGTGTGTGTGTGTGTGTGTGTGAAGCATCGGTAAGGTGTGAAATAAATGAGAAACTTCGTTAAATGTTATGTGTTAAGTTTCATTTTATTTCATTCGATATTTCGAGAGGGTGAGTCTTTTTCAAGAATTTCTTGACTAGCTGACTGCTGCGGTCGTTGGCAATTTTATAGATAGGAATGTTGAATTTCCGGTCTGCCTAAAAAGCATACGTTGACACCACAACGACGATATATATATATATATATATATATATATATATATATATATATATATATATATAGGCAATTCCATGTTAAATCATCCAGAAAAAAGTAAAATTGTCACCCACCCCCTTCAATTTTTGTAGAGGTGTGGACCGTGTTAAAGTTAGACATTTCCAAAATTTTGAGCTTCCAATTCCAAAGATTGGTGGAGTCATGTCGATTTTTTTAGCTCTCCAAATTTGATGGGGTTCGCGAATAAATGGCGACTTTTTGTAATCTATTTTTGTCTGTAAAATGAGTTCTAGAGCATCCTTACTCCTAAAAATTAGTTTATAAAAGCATTCTTATCCAAGAAATCCAGAAATGCTATCGAAAACGTCTGAAAGTCAACCAATTTTAAGATATTGATGATTTCTGATTTTTCCCAAACAGGATCAATATCCCGATGTGACACTGAATCTAAGACAATTTTTTTATTATTATTTCACATGTATTGAACATTATTTGTACCAAAAAGATAGTTTGATGTTTGCCCAGAACCGAAGCTACCATTTTGCAAATCAGAAATCCTTAATAATTTAAAACTGGTTAACTTTCAGACTTTTTTGATAGCATTTTTGTTTTCGTGTTCAAAAATAATTTTATAAACCAATTGTAGGAGTAGGAAAGCCCTAGAACTCATTTTGCAGACAAAAATAGATTACAAAAAGTCGCCATTTTTTTGCAACCGACCACCCATATTTGGAAAGTTAAAAATCGACATAATTCCGCCAATTTTTGGAAGCTTAAGCTTAAGCTTAAATTTTTGGGATTGTCTAGCTTTAAGATAGTCTACACCTGGACAAAATTTCAGAAAAATTGAAGTGAGAATTTTTTTCAAATTTTAACAAAATGTTGTAGCTTTGGTTCTGAGCAAAAACCAAACTATGTTTTTGGTACAAATAATGTTCAATAGATATGAAATAATAATAGAAAAAAAATCTTTGTCATAGATGCAGTGCCACATCGGGATATTGATCTTGCTATAAAAAAAATAAAAATCATCAATAACTTAAAATTGCCATTTTTCGCGACTCCACCCCTCAAATTTGGAGAGCTAAAAATCAACATAATTCCGACAGTTCTTGGAATTGGAAGCTCAAGTTTGGGGATTGTTTAACTTTAACATAGTCCACACCAGTACACAATTTTAAAAAATTGAAGGTGTGGGTGACATGGCCTGGATGATTTAACATGGAATTACCCCCCCCATATATATATATATATATATATATATATATATATATATATGATAAATATGTCAGGTTTCGATCTCGGCTGGAGGTACCTTGATATGTTTAGCCAACTGGAAGAAGTGATACGTCGAAGCACGGTGTCTGTAAATGACTATATATATATATATATATATATATGTGTGTGTGTGTGTGTGTGGTGTGTGTGTGTGTGTATGTGTGTGTGTATGTGTGTGTGTGTGAGAGAGAGAGAGAGAGAGAGAGAGAGAGAGAGAGAGAGAGATAAAACACACAAAGGTTATTGTACCTACACTCATATAAATAACACATAAAAAATGGACTCTCTCGTCGATTTTCGACGCATGAGGGTTAATCCCATGAACAACCCATGCAGTGATTTATTCATATTGGTGAAGGCTTGTGTTGGACCATTCCGCACTTTTTGGCACAGTCGATAGGAAAGAATTGGTGCACAAGGAATGCCACAAACCAAATCAACGACTGACATCAGGATATTCAAATTCATAGTTTTCCTTCTCCTAGACTGGTTACCTATCCAAGGTTAAAGAGCCAAGTCTGTCCTACTATTTTACCCATAGCTGGAGGAAGAATATATGGATGTATACCTTTCACAAGGGTATTAGCGCTATGTGAAATGCTGACAGCCTTGTCTAGGATTTGAACTCGGGTCGACGAGTCCATTTCCTACGACTCTAACCATTATGCCACGCGCCTCCATAAATAACACACATGGGCATATAGAAATGCCCAAACACAGACGTACACATATATATACACACACACACACACAAAGAAACGCCTGTTGATACTGTAAGATTCAAAGGTTATGACAAAATCATAACTCGTTGGAACGCGAACAAACTCCGACAAAGGTAGAGGGACAAAACATTTAATAGGTATACAGCACATGGATATGACGAGATACATAAAGTACATACATACATATACAAGAGTAGAGATAATGACACATTCATGAATGGTAAAATACAAGGTATTTAGGTATCAAAGAGATACCTAAATGTACATAAAAACGTAGTTACGGATACATGACTAAAGGATAGTCATATATCGTATAAGAGACTTACTAGCAGTGAGTGGCCAGTGTTAAGGGCCGAAGCCCCAACGAAAAAGGGGTAGTCATAAGACTACCTCATTGTGTCTCGTAGGTCGAGCAGCAGGAAAAGAGGAAGAGAAGTTCAAATCAGCCGCTTAAATACACAAGGCCCTAGCGGGAGCCAGCGACACTAAACAGGCAGACAACTCCCAGGCAAATACGAAAATAACTCCTACAATACTTATTCTGTCAATTCAAAATAAATAAAAAAGACATCAATCGTAAAACACTTTATGCATAATTCACATAGCGAGATGTTAGGTACATATTTTACTTTAGGCGGAAGTTGCAACTAATTTTACCTATATAAAAGGATGTGGCACTCAAATAAGAATTGAGACCTGTGGGTGAAGCTTAGAATATGTCGACTGTATAGCTCAGTCGGTAGATTACCCGGTTAGGAATCGCACGGTTCCTTGTTCGATACCTGTCCCCACTAACTCAGCGCACAAGTAGCACAGATTGAGTAATCTGATCTGTGTGGTAAAGTGGGGAGCTGACGGTAGGCGTGGCACTTCATCTCAGCAAAAACAATCTCCTTTCTCTAGCGCTAGCGAAAAAGGGGATAGACCCCCCCCCCACTGACCGGGTGATACCGACAATAGGCCACTCTACTAACTTTACTTATTACTTTTATTTCCCAGAGGGAGCTAAGACACTCCCATGACACTAAAGAGAGTCGAGTTCTGGAGCTCTAGGGAGAGTGAAGTACTCCTTTGTTTCCATTACTCCCAGGACCACTCTGATACAGAGTAGTAATACCTCTTAAGGTCCCATATATGGGATGCAACACTCCACTTTGGCCTTAACTCAGGCTAGACGGAAAGACCCTATCCAATCAATCGGCTGGTCATGTCAAACCCTAGCACCTATATGATTGTCCCAACCCTATTGCCCTCATGGTAATCACCAACCCTTTTATCATATATGGGCTAGAAGGCGTTGGCTGACCGTTTCAGTGTCCTGGGTATGACGTTAAACTGCATCTAATGATGACGAACCAATTTTGGAGCTTTGGTTAGTGTGGAGTACTCCTTCATTGCTGTTACTCCCAGGTCTACTCTGACCTTGAGTGGTAGTACCTGTTAAGGTCCCATTTATAGGTGAATAGAAAAATGTTTAAAAACTGTTTTAAAATTGAGTTTAAAACAAAAATTGAACACCCATCAAAACTTCTTCGTCATAAAATAACCCAACAAGAGTTGATATGCTATAAAATTTATCCAACCAACTAATCCATATATGAACCAAATAGTATTTTTGAAAATGATCAGTATTAGACCGGGACTTTGTGTACAAACAAATTATAGTTATTATTTCACTCTTTGCAAGGTTTTCATATCAGCGTTAGTTGGTTGTCTTTTTCTGGAGTCTGAGTGACAGCAAGTCTCCTCGAGTCTCCAGGACTCTTCTAAGTATTCTAGCCAATCTTAATACTGGGTGTCCTCGATACTTTCTCTTATTTCCAATTCCCCTAGTCTCTTTTCCAAACCCTTGGGAACCGTTTCAAAGCCACCAACTACAATTGATACCAACTTTACCCTCATGTTCCACAGTTTTTCCTGTTCTCTGGCAAGGTCTAAGTTTTTGTCTATATTCTCGTTTTATTTCCCTTTTAACTCTGTGGTCCGACGGGACAGCAGAATCCTCTAGATGACAAGTTCTCTTCTTGTTAATTAATACTAGGTCGGTTGTTGTTGTTGTTGTTGTTGTTGTTAGTGAGTTCTATTCTCACTGGGTGCTTCATACTTACGGCCTTGTGCTAGAACTATGCTGTTAATAAATAAATACCTTTCCCAAGGGTATAAGTGCAATGTGAAATGCGAGCAACCGCGTCCAGGATTTGAACTCTAGTAGCCGTGTCCATTTCTTCAACGACAGCAATTACACACCAAGTGAGTTCGATTCTCACTGAGTGACTCATACTTAAGACCTGGTGCCATAACTAAGCTAGGCTTAATACGTAATTTTCCCAAATTATTAGTTCTATGTGAAATGCAAGCAACCGCGTCCAGGATTTGAACTCTGGTAGCCGTGTTCATTTTCTTTCGACGATAACGTATGAGTAGCACAGGGATCTGTGCGGTAAAGTGAGGAGCTGGTGGTAGGTGTTGGCGATCCACCTCAGACGCCAAAAACAGTCTCCTTGGTCTAGCGCTAGTGAAAAGGGGATAGACTCCTTCGTTGACTGGCTGATACCGACAATAGGCTACCCGGACTACTTTACTTACTTCATAATGCATACTAAACTTGTTTTGTCAATGTCTTGCACTTGATAATCCCATTATCAGCTTTTGTCTCTGGTATCTGAATCACAATAAAACTAAATAGTTGCGTCATGCACCGCACCCCCTCCCCTCCCCCAAGATGTCATGATTACCCAAAATAAATGTTTGGATCTAATCGTACAGAAACACACACAAAAATTTTATCAGTTTTTTATCAGATTGATTAAAATATTTCATTCAAGGAATGTGTCATGTTATTTATCATGATGGATGATTGGTTGATGAATGATTTTAACGGCATGTCAAATTGTCTAGGGTTATTTTATGCCTAGATGTTAGGGAATTGCATTGATTGGTTGATTGAATGATTTTAACGGCATGTCAAATTGTGTAGGGTTATTTTATGCCTAGAGGTTAGGGAATTGCATTGATTGGTTGATTGAATATTTTAACGGCATGTCAAATGTCTAGGGTTATTTTATGCCTAGAGGTTAGGGAATTGCATTGATTGTTGATTGAATGATTTTAACGGCATGTCAAATTGTCTAGGGTTATTTTATGCCTAGATGTTAGGGAATTGCATTGATTGGTTGATTGAATGATTTTAACGGCATGTCAAATTGTCTAGGGTTATTTTATGCCTAGAGGTTAGGGAATTGCATTGATTGGTTGATTGAATGATTTTAACGGCATGTCAAATTGTCTAGGGTTATTTTATGCCTAGAGGTTAGGGAATTGCATTGATTGGTTGATTGAATGATTTTAACGGCATGTCAAATTGTCTAGGGTTATTTTATGCCTAGAGGTTAGGGAATTGCATTGATTGGTTGATTGAATGATTTTAACGGCATGTCAAATTGTCTAGGGTTATTTTATGCCTAGAGGTTAGGGAATTGCATTGATTGGTTGATTGAATGATTTTAACGGCATGTCAAATTGTCTAGGGTTATTTTATGCCTAGAGGTTAGGGAATTGCATTGATTGGTTGATTGAATGATTTTAACGGCATGTCAAATTGTCTAGGGTTATTTTTAGAGGTTAGGGAATTGCATTGATTGGTTGATTGAATGATTTTAACGGCATGTCAAATTGTCTAGGGTTATTTTTGCCTAGAGGTTAGGGAATTGCATTGATTGGTTGATTGAATGATTTTAACGGCATGTCAAATTGTCTAGGGTTATTTTATGCCTAGAGGTTAGGGAATTGCATTGATTGGTTGATTGAATGATTTTAACGGCATGTCAAATTGTCTAGGGTTATTTTATGCCTAGAGGTTAGGGAATTGCATTGATTGTTGATTGAATGATTTTAACGGCATGTCAAATTGTCTAGGGTTATTTTATGCCTAGAGGTTAGGGAATTGCATTGATTGGTTGATTGAATGATTTTAACGGCATGTCAAATTGTCTAGGGTTATTTTATGCCTAGAGGTTAGGAATTGCATTGATTGGTTGATTGAATGATTTTAACGGCATGTCAAATTGTCTAGGGTTTTATTTTATGCCTAGAGGTTAGGGAATTGCATTGATTGGTTGATTGAATGATTTTAACGGCATGTCAAATTGTCTAGGGTTATTTTTATGCTAGAGGTTAGGGAATTGCATTGATTGGTTGATTGAATGATTTTAACGGCATGTCAAATTGTCTAGGGTTATTTATGCCTAGAGGTTAGGGAATTGCATTGATTGGTTGATTAATGATTTCAACGGCATGTCAAATTGTCTAGGGTTATTTTATGCCTAGAGGTTATGGAATTGCATTGATTGGTTGATTGAATGATTTTAACGGCATGTCAAATTGTCTAGGGTTATTTTATGCCTAGAGGTTAGGGAATTGCATTGATTGGTTGATTGAATGATTTTAACGGCTGTCAAATTGTCTAGGGTTATTTTATGCCTAGAGGTTAGGGAATTGCATTGATTGGTTGATTGAATGATTCTAACGCATGTCAAATTGTCTAGGGTTATTTTATGCCTAGAGGTTAGGGAATTGCATTGATTGGTTGATTAAATGATTTCAACGGCATGTCAAATTGTCTAGGTTATTTTATGCCTAGAGGTTAGGGAATTGCATTGATTGGTTGATTGAATGATTTTAACGGCATGTCAAATTGTCTAGGGTTATTTTATGCCTAGATGTTAGGGAATTGCATTGATTGGTTGATTGAATGATTTTAACGGCGTGTCAAATTGTCTAGGGTTATTTTATGCCTAGAGGTTAGGGAATTGCATTGATTGGTTGATTAATGATTCTAACGGCATGTCAAATTGTCTAGGGTTATTTTTGCCTAGAGGTTAGGGAATTGCATTGATTGGTTGATTAAATGATTTCAACGGCATGTCAAATTGTCTAGGGTTATTTTATGCCTAGAGGTTAGGGAATTGCATTGATTGGTTGATTGAATGATTTTAAACGGCATGTCAAATTGTCTAGGGTTATTTTATGCCTAGATGTTAGGGAATTGCATTGATTGGTGATTGAATGATTTTAACGGCGTGTCAAATTGTCTAGGGTTATTTTTATGCCTAGAGGTTAGGGAATTGCATTGATTGGTTGATTGAATGATTCTAACGGCATGTCAAATTGTCTAGGGTTATTTTATGCCTAGAGGTTAGGGAATTGCAATTGATTGGTTGATTAAATGATTCAACGGCATGTCAAATTGTCTAGGGTTATTTTATGCCTAGAGGTTAGGGAATTGCCATTTGGTTGATTGAATGATTTTTAACGGCATGTCAAATTGTCTAGGGTTTTTTATGCCTAGATGTTAGGGAATTGGCATTGATTGGTTGATTGAATGATTTTAACGGCGTGTCAAATTGTCTAGGTTATATTTATGCCTAGAGGTTAGAAATTGCATTGATTGGTTGATTGAATGATTCTAACGGCATGTCAAATTGTCTAGGGTTATTTTATGCCTAGAGGTTAGGGAATTGCATTGATTGGTTGATTGAATTATTTTAACAGCATGTCAAATTGTCTAGGGTTATTTTATGCCTAGAGGTTAGGGAATAATGTACGTTGTACGACTGTATTTACTTTTGTAGTTAACGGTTATTTGGTTGGTATTTAATGGTATGTCAACCATTATGTGTTATTTAATGTGTTTTATTTATATATAAAAGTTGCCCCCAATCACACAAACCATCCGTGTAAGACAAACAAGACATAACTGGACACTGCTGGAGAAGCAAGGACGAACTCATAATTGACATTATCCTGTGGTCATTTACACATGGACACAACAGTGTAGGCGACCAACAAAATCTACATGAATCAGGTCTGTGCGAATTGGGGGAGATAGGGAGAGTCATGATATCTCTGCTGTCAACACAACCTGATGATATATACACACATATACACATATCCATCATGTATATATATACACAGTGATGCTGATTGCTTTTTGAGTTAGTGCGTCCTGGGACGCATATAAAATTTGCTTTGAATGAGTCCCCCGAGGAAATTTGATGGGTCCAACTAAAATTTCTTAATAAATTGTAAGATTTTTATTTATGATCTGGGGTAACAACTAAAGCCGTCTAACTCCTACCTTGTAACCTATCCTGTGTAATTCGTTTCAAAGACAATTGAAATGTATTTAACAGTTAGTTTGAAATAGTGGAGAAGAAAAGGAAAACAACTGGGACGCATGGATATGATTTTACTGCGTCCCTTTTAAATTTTTATGCGTCAGAGAGACGCAGGACGCGTACCTATCAGCATCTCTGTATACACATATACATATATGCTCGAACATCAATTTTGCTGTTTCTGCTTACCTTCTGTTGAAAACTCTGCGGCTAACAAGGTCGCTTATTTAAATTGCTTTAATCCAACCCCTCCCCATGAAGCAATTGCGACTCAATGTCAATTCCAAGCGCAATTTAACATGCTTGAAAATTAAGAGTTTGCTTTCTCCTAACCGGTTGCCAATATAAGGTTTAAAGATCTCAGTGTTCCCTAACTAGAGCGAGAATAGTTGGAATTCATACCCTTCCAAGAGTATATACCATTGAAATGCAAAAAACCTCAATTGTCCAGGAATTTGAATTAGGTTTTGCTGATCCATTTTCGGACTTTTACAGATGAGATTCATTGTCTTTATTGGCATGAGATTTCCAGTCTATTCTTACTTGTTACCCATAGCTTTGAGGAGAATAAATAGTCCATAATCTTAGAATATTAGCGTTTAAGGAAATGCAAAATGCGTCCAAGGATTTGAACTCGGGTCAACGTGTCCCATTTCCTGGACAATTAACCATTGCAACAACAAACCAACTGGACGCTTATCTATAGAAAAGTTTGTTTTATAGTAGCCACTTGGTCGTATAAGAATACACAAATCCTAATGATTTATTAGGTGCTTCTTAATGTGACGAGTTGTGCAATCATGACCTTCTGTGGTTAGACCACACAGTAAATAAGTAGTACTTTGACTTACAAGTGCTCAATTCTACGAAGTAACAGCTTGTTACTCGACATTTTACTTTCTATTAAGAAGTAAACGTTTAGGAACGAGCGAGCTTTCAGATAATCTTATTATAATGGAGAATTGTGTGTTTTTCTTGTCTGGTAACCGAAACTATATTACTACTCAAGTCACAATTCCCTTCGTTATTTACATCACATTCGCATGAAATTATCATTTAAACCTCAATTATTAATAAATTGCTTCCCTTTTTATTAGTGTTGTCCCATATCATACATACAATAACATGCATTGTATTTATATATACAAAAAATAAGCGGTTTACAGTGTTGAATGGGAAGGCTAATTTGCATATTGAATATTAAAAATGTGATTTTAATAATAATGTGCTTAGTATGATTGGATTTCTAACTGTTTTGATTTTATTTTAATGAATATAAGCAAAAATCTCTTCAATGAATCTTAAATGAAATCCTTTAACAAGAAAAATAACTGTTCATTTTATTTATTTTAATTCCTCTTTTAACTAAATACTTAAATTAGGAAAAATAACAATGAAAGACGGAGTGGTGGAAAGAAGTAAGTTTCAGTTGTTCTATTTTTTATTATACTCCCTCTGTTAACATATCTTTTTATTTGCCTCTTTATTAACTTTTCTAATTTAATACGATATTTCATTACAATTAAAACTTAATACTTGCACCCGGAGGGTTGCATATATTTGCTAGTTTTTTTTAATTATTTTATCTTAATTAATCACTAATTAGGAACTGAAGCCTATTTTAGTAACGACCACCCAAGCGGAGTTTAACAGTTTTGAATTCCAAGAAGTTTTCCTTCTCCTAGACTGGTTGCCTAACAAACAAAAAATCCTAGTCTGCCCTACTATTGGAGAGAGAGTAGTTGGATTCATACCTTTCCCCAAGGGTAATTAGCGCTTGTAACTGTAGCTTCGTCCAGGATTTGAACTCGGGTCCT
>CM042141.1:121357700-121362494 GCA_023376005.1 Doryteuthis pealeii | reverse complement strand
AAAATAACCCTAGATCAATTTGATACAGGTGCCGTTTAAAGATCATTCAAGTAACAAGTCAAGCATTTCCCTAACGCTCTAGGCAGTAGATAATGAACCCTATGACAAATTGACATCGCCGTTTTAAACATCATTCATCAAGCCAAGTCAATGCAATTCCATAAACCTCTAGGTCATAAAAATAACCCTACGACAATTTGACATGCCAGTTAAAATATTCAATCAAACCAATCAATTTGCAATTCCCACACCTCTAGGCATAAAATAACCCTAGACATTTGACATGCTTTCAATCATTCAATCAAACCAATCAAATGCACTTTCTAACACTCTAGGCATAAAAATAGACCCTAGACAATTGCATGCCGTTAAGAAATCAATTCAATTCAACCAATCTCATGCGAATTCCGTAACCTCGTAGGCATAAAATAAGCCTATGACAATTTGACATTGCCCGTTAATCATCTCAATCAACCAATCAATGCAATTCCTAGACCTCTAGGCATGAAAATAACCCTAGACATTTGACATGCCGTTTAAAATGATCATTCAATCAACCAATCAATGCAATTGCCCTAACCTCTAGGCATCGAATTAACCCTAGACATTTGTACATGCCGTTTAGAAACATTCAATCAATCCAATCAATGCAATTCCTAACCTTCAGGCATAAAATAACCCCTAGACATTTTGACATGCCGTTAAAATCATTTCAATCAACCAATCAATGCAATTCCCTACCTCTAGGCATAGAATAACCCATAGACAATTTTTCGACGATGCCGTTTAAATCATTCAATCACCCAATCATGCAATGCCTAACCTCTAGGCATAAATACCCTACGACAATTTGGGAAGCATGCCGGTTAAAATCATTCAATCAACCAACAATGGCAATCCCTAACCTCTAGGCATAAAAATAACCCACGACAATCTTGATCATCCGGTTAAAATCATTCAATCAACCACAAAAATCAAAAAATGCAATCCCTAACCTCTAGGCATAAATAACCCTAATCAATTTGACCTGCCGTTAAAGATCATTCATCAAACATATCAATGCAATTCCTAACCTCTAGGCATAAATAACGCCTAACACATTTTGACATGCGTTAAAATCATTAATCATCAATCAAATTGCAATCCCTAAGCCTTCTTAAGCATAAAAACCCCTAGACAATTGACTGCGGTTAAATCAATTCAATCACCAAGTCAATGCAATTCCGTAACCTCTAGGCATAAAATAACCTACACATTTTGACATGCCTGTTAAAATCTCAATCACAATCATGCATTCCCTAAATACTAGGCAAAAAATAGACCTAGACAATTTGGACATGTCCGTTAAAAATCTTCAATCAACCAATCATCCATCATGATGAATAACATTGACACATTCCTTGAATGAAATTTTTAATCAATCTGGATAAAAACTGATAAAATTGTGTTGTGTGTGTTTCTGTACGATTAGATCCAAACATTTATTTTGGGTAATCATGACATCTTGGGGGGAGGGGAGGGGGTGCGGTGCATGACGCAACTATTTAGTTTTATTGTGATTCAGATACCAGAGACAAAAGCTGATAATGGGATTATCAATGGTTGCAAGAGCCATTGAAAACAATTTTAGTATGCATTATAGAAAGTAAGTAAGTGTAGTCCGGGAGCCTATTGTGGTATCAGCCGTCAACGGAAGGAGTTCTATCCCCTTTTTCACAGTGTTAGATCCAAGGGAGACTGTTTGGCGTCTGAGGTGGAGCGCCACACCTAACACCAGCTCCTCACTTTACCGCACAGATCCTGTTGGCTACTCATACGTTATCGTCGGAATAGAAAATGAACACGGCTACCAGATTCAAATCCGTGGCGCGGTTGCTAGTGCAGTTTCATCATGAACTAATAGGATTTGGGAAAAACTATACGTATTAAGGCCTAGCTAGTTATGGCACTAGGTTTAAGTATGAAGTCCTCAGTGAGAATCGAACTCACTTTGGTGTGTAATTGCTGTCGTTGAGAGAATGGACACGGCTGACTAAGAGTTCAAATCCTGGACGCGGTTGCTCGCATTTCACATTGCACTTTACCCTTGGAAAGGTATTGTATTTATTACATCAGCATAGTTCTATGCATCAAGGCGAAGTATGAGCAACCCAGTGAGAAATATGAACTCACGTAACACCAACACAACAACAACAACAACCGACCTAAGTATTAATTAACAAGAAGAGAACTTGTCATCTAGAGGATTCTGGCTGTCCCGTCGGATCCACAGAGTTAAAAGAACAATAGAAACGAGAAAATTGAGACAATAACTTAGACCTTGCCAGAGAAGACAGGAAAAACTTGTGGAACATGAGAGGTTAAAGTTGTAATCAATTGTAAGTTGGTGGCTTTGAAACGGTTCCCAAGGGTCTTGGAAGAGACTGAGGGGAATTGGGAATAAGAGAAAGTATCGGAGAACACCCAGTATTAAAGATTGGCTAGAATTACTTAGAAGAGTCTGGAGACTCGAGGAGACTTGCTGTCACTCAGACGTCCCAGAAAAGACAACCAACTAACGCTGATATGAATAACCTTGCAAAGAGTGAAATAATAACTTATAATTTGTTTGTACAAGTCCCGGTCCTGAATACTGATCATTTTCAAGAATTACTATTTGGTTCATATATGGATGAGTTGGTTGAGATAAATTTATAGCATATGCAACTCTTGTTGGGTATTTTATGACGAAGAAGTTTTGATGGGTGTTCAATTTTTGTTTTAACAACTCAATTTTTAAAACAGTTTAAACATTTTTCTATTCACCTATAAATGGGACGCTTAACAGGGTACTAATCCCCTACTTTAAGGGTTTCAAAAGTGTAGACCCTGGGGAGTAACAGCAATGGAGGAGTACTCCACACTAACCAAAGCTCCAAAATTTGGTTCGTCATCATTAGATGCAGTTTAACGTCATACCAGGGACTGGAAACGGTTCAGCCAAGCGCCTTCTAGCCCATATATGTATAAAGGGTTGGTGATTACCAATGAGGGCAATAGGGTTGGGACAATCATATAGGTGCTAGGGTTTGACATGACCACAGCCGATTGATTGGATAGGGTCTTTCCGTCTAGCCTGAGTTAAGGCCAAAGTGGAGTGTTGCATCCAATATATGGGACCTTAAAGGTATGTAGTCTACCTGTATCAGAGTGGTCCTGGAGTAATGGAAACAAAGGAGTACTTTTCACTCTCCTAGAGCTCCAGAACTCGACTTCTCTTTAGTGTCATGGGAGTGTCTTAGCTCCCTCTGGGAAATAAAGTAATAAGTAAAGTTAGTAGAGTGGCCTATTGTCGGTTCAAACGGTCAGTGGGGGGGGGGTCTATCCCTTTTTCGGCTAGCGCTAGAGAAAGGAGATTGTTTTTTTGCTGAGATGAGTGCCACGCCTACCGTCAGCTCCCCACTTTACCACACAGATCAGATTACTCAATCTGTGCTACTTGTGCGCTGAGTTAGTGGGGACAGGTATCGAACAAGGAACCGTGCGATTCCTAACGCGGGTAATCTACCGACTGAGCTATACAGTCGACATATTCTAAGCTTCACCCACAGGTCTCAATTCTTATTTGAGTGCCACATCCTTTTATATAGGTAAAATTATTTGCAACTTCCGCCTAAAGTAAAATTATGTACCTAACACTCGCTATGTGAATTATGCATAAAGTGTTTTACGATTGATGTCTTTTTATTTATTTTGAATTGACAGAATAAAGTAATTGTAGGAGTTATTTTCGTATTTGCCTGGGGAGTTGTCTGCCTGTTTAAGTGTCCGGCTGCTCCGCTAGGGCCTTGTGTATTTTAAGCGGCTGATTTTGAACTTCTCTTCTTCTTTTCCTGCTGCTCGACCTACGAGACACAATGAGGTAGTCTTATGACTAACCCTTTTTCGTTGGGGCTTCGGCCCTTTAACACTGGCCACTATGCTAGTAAGTCTCTTATACGATATATGACTAGTCCTTTAGTCATGTATCCGTAACTACGTTTTTATGTACATTTAAGGTATCTCTTTGATACCTAAATACTTTGTTATTATTACCATTCATGAAATGTGCGATTATCATCTATCTTGTATAGTATGTATGTACTGTTATGTATCTGTCATATCCATGTGCTGTATACTATTAAAATGTTTTGTCCCTCTACTTTGTCTGGAGTTTTGTTGTCGCGTTCCACGAGTTATGATTTTGTCATAACCTTTGAATCTTACAGTATCAACAGGCCGTTTCCTTGTGTGTGTGTGTGTGTAATATGATATGTGTACGTCTGTGTTTGGGCATTTCTATATGCCCCGATGTGTGTTATTTAATGGAGGCGCGTGGCATAATGGTTAGAGTCGTAGGAAATGGACTCGGTCGACCCGATCAAATCCTAGACAAGGCTGTTCAGCATTTCACATAGCGTAATACCCTTGTGAAAGGTATACATCCATATTTCTTCCTCCAGCTATGGTAAATAGTAGGACAGCTTTGGCTCTTAACTCTTGGACTAGTACCAGTTAAGGAGAAGGAAACTATGAGATTGAATATCCTGATGTCAGTTCCGTTTGATTTGTTTGTGGCAATTCCTTGTGCACCAATTCCTTTCCTATCGACTGTGCCAAAAAGTGCGGAATGGTCCAAACAAAAGCCTTCACCAATATGAAGTAGAACACTGCAATGGGTTGTTTCAATGGGATTAACCCTCATGCGTCGAAAATCGACAGAAGAGTCCATTTTTTATGTGTTATTTATATGAAGTGTAGTACAATTAACCTTTG
>CM042141.1:121340200-121355200 GCA_023376005.1 Doryteuthis pealeii | reverse complement strand
TACCTTTTTCAAGTCTATGATAGTACAATCAGTCACGACTGGAATTTGTTCCTTAGATTTGCCGGGGTTTATAACCTTTGTGCCGCTCCACATACACACATAAATGTATGAGAAGTAAATACACAGCGATGTATTTATGATATGCCTTTTTTTTTTTAGCCGACAATTTTTTGGAGAATATAAATGTATGTATGTGTGTATGCACGAGAGAGAAACACAGTCAGACTGTGTGCATGTATGATCATGTCTAAGTATGATTGAGCTTATAAATCTCAGACTAATGATTTCATATTCTGTTCTCAATTTACAAAGAGATCCCAAAATAAGATAGACATCTGATCCGAACAGATACCCCCCTCCCTTTCGTGGCCATTGCCAGAACAATAAACAATCCATCTAGAGAATTGAAAAATCTGTAGAATATGAGGGTGAAAGTGATACCAATTGTAGTTGGTGCACTAGGAACGGTCCCAAAAAGCTTCGAAAAAAGACTGGAGGAACTAGAAATCAGAGGAAAAACTGAGACCATCCAGACAACAGCATTGTTGAAATCGGCTAGAATACTCAGTAGACCTGAGTAGACTTTGTTGTCATCACTCAAGCAAGACCATCAGCTAACCTGGTGTGAAAAAAATCACAAAAATCATAATGATAAAAGAAAAACACCAAATTAAGCGTGTAAACAATAGTTCATCATCAGGGCAGAATTTTGATTTTGTATTGGGGGATTATGTGAGTAGTACGTACCCAAATCCACTACTACATACATTAGTACCACCAAAAATAGGTCACGTGATCAGTCTAGCCATATTGAAGAAGAAACGTAAATATTTTTGAACTTTTTTCTTTAAATCTCACAGAAAAGAAATAACGAACATAAAGAGTTGTTACAAAGAAAAATGTTAATTCAAAGATCAAATTCTCCGATTGGGGAAAATAACTCATCATTATCCTAAAAATTAATAAAACAGTCCGTTTATTTACAACACGGCTAGTTTCTTATTGATTTTTTAGCTGAATTCTATTCCTGTTCTTTTACTAAAAAGCTCTCGCATCTAAGCTTATAAAAATCTTCTGATATAATTATTCTTATTTTTTTAAAGAAAAAAAAGTAAAATCGTTTATTGTCGGTTCACTTTTTCATATTTCAATAAAATAAATAGGGAGAGGTTCACCTCGCAAAAAAAATAATTATTTCCCCTAATATATCTTAGAAAATACTATTTCCGACATATTTTCATCAAAAGTAAGTAATTATGGAAATTTTCGTGAAAATTTGTCCATTAATTGATTTTTCATGAGAATTTTTAAAAAGCCGTCTAGTCATAGCTGGTTTTTGGCTACGTTAAATTTCAATTGATTTAACGATGCAAAAAACGTAAACATTATCGTTCATAATTTTCATTTATTCCGTAAGCTGAATTTGTTTTTCTAAATCATCAGGAGTTTGTTCAATATTTCTCTATCGAAATGGACAAAAATTTTCAAGATAATATTAACCTTTATGCAAGGTTCATTGGGTTAAATAGAGGCGGGGGTAAATTTCACAGGAAAATTTGGTTTACCTAACATACCTATAAAATACATACGTACGTACATACATAATACATGTGTGCATGTGCGTGGGTATGTACGAGAGAGAAACACAATAGACAGACTGTGTGCATGTATGATCATGTCTAAGTTGATTGGGCCTATAATCTCAACAAATGCTTTCATATTCTGTTCTCAATTACAAAGAGATCCAAGAATAAGATAGACTCTGATCCGAATAAACCCCCTCTCCTTGCCATTGCCTGAACAATAAACAATTCGCTCTCATGATATGATCAATCGTTAGACGAGTCAAAATGGCCGATACTGAAAGCCAGGCCAACCATAAACCTATTTTGGAACGCATGACAAGAAACTAGTGTACGTTTTTTTTTCTGGTCAGATGAGAAAAAAGAGAAAAAAAAAAGACTAATACTGATTGGAGGTAAGTAGCAGATACAATATATTAATATATGTCTGGTGTGTGCGCGTGGTCTGCGTGAGTGTGCCACTTGGTGTGTGGCCCCCCTCCACCCTTGATATTAAAAAAGCTAAAGAAAGATAAAAAGCAAATTTTGTTTGACAGTAAAAAAGAAATGCTAATTTATTCCTTTGTAAGAAGAAGCGACTGGACAACCTATTTAAAAGCCTTTGCAGTAGTTTTGCATTATATAAACTCTTAACTTTGGCGTGGCATTCATTTAAACAAAAAAAAAAGAAACATTCAATATCAAATCGTGTTTTTTTTGTATACATTTATTTTAAGTGAAATTTTGTAGAATAAATATTTTGTTGGGTTTGGTCATGTAATTAATAAACTGGTAGAGAAATAGACACATGGCGCACGGAAATATAGTGTTACATAATCTATGCGGTTGCATAAATTATGTTCAATCCCCTGTAATTCTGAGGGGATGACCTTTTCATACCATGCGGGTCCTTCTATGGAAAATTAAGAAGCCCGCCCAAATATGTAAGTCACGTGGGACCTTTTTCAGAGTCCCCAGTTTCAGTTAGACGTCAGGCAGCACCAGCGGCACATTTTATGCTCTGCCTAAACTGGAACTCACGCGCGCTTGTTAGTCAGATATTTAGTATGTGAAAGTATAGTTAAGGAAATAAAAGCTTTATATAAGTAAAATGTTTCTTGTGGTTGTATGAATGTCTTGGGTAACAAGACTAAGAGTAAATCCAGGACGACCAGCCAGCAGGAAACATAGCACACGAGAAGACCTTTAGAAGATATATTACCAAGTCAAGAAGATTAGAAGAACCAAAGCCGGCCAGAAGAAAGATGTCCAAGAATATAGAAGCAAGTAAGAAGTTAAAGAAGTAAGAAAGGGTATACAACATTATATTGATTTGGTACCATGAAAACTCAGTATGCAATAATAGGGGGTTGAGTTAATACGGTTTCTAGAGACAATCATCTTAGGCTGGGGTTCAATCCTGGTCAAGGGTGATAATAACGTAGGATACTTAAAATAGCTCAACACCCGTACCCGGCCATGGTAACGGAATGTGAACAGTCTACTCCGGTGGAATTGAATAATGATTCTGGTTCGAAGGCTCCCGATTACGACATGAATGCTCCAGAGTTCGACAGGAGGATTCCCGAGTTCAAAGAGAATGTTCCCGAGTTAGAGAAGGTTCCTAAGTGTCAGAAGTAATGTCTGAAGAAGCCAGAGGGCACATAAAAGGTTGGTATATAACAATAAAGATGAGGACAACAGTCCTAAAAATACAATATTTTTTGTTAGATTTTCATACTTAGCGTATATTAATAAACTAGTAGAAAATATTCTCTATGTTAGATTTTCCATTAACTCTAAATGTATCAGTAAACTGGTAGAAATAAGTTTCCATAACTTCAAGTAGATTAAATAAACTCCGAAGAAATAATTTAATGTTGGGTTTTTCATTAACTTCATGTTATATCAATAAACTGGTAGAAATAATTTACATTAACTTGCAGATTTGACTCATAGATGGGACCCATATGTCGCATCACTTCGGGACAGATTATCATTGAGAAATAAATGTTTACATAGTATATGGTGCGAATAATTTGCATACCGGTTTTAACAAACCGTGTTTAATTAATAATTACTTGTGTGTATTGATTCTAATATTATTATATTATTTCAAACGTATTAAAAGGAATCCTATGAATGATTTTATATTGAAATCAATTAGAATAAAGTAAAAAATAAGTGTAATCGTTTTTGTTTCGTATTTAGTTTTATTAGTATATCTAATTCAATATAATATTTAAGTATATCAAACTTAATACTTGTGCCCAGAGGGCATATATTTTTGCTAGTATGAAAAATATGAATGTGAAAATTTTTAAGAGTTACGAATTTGTCAAGTATTTTAAAATTTGTCCCACTCAATGTTGGATATGCAAATACACATGCTATAAATAATTCACTTGATTAGTCAATAATCGAGTAAGACTCGTATACAGGTTGGGAATTCAGAGATTCCTTCTCCTAGACTGGTGCTTCCCCAAGGTTAAAGAGCTCAGTCTGCCCACTATTTACCCATATCTGAAGGGAAATAGTTGAATGCATACCGTTCCCATAGGTATTAGCCCATGTGAAATGCAAACAGTCTCGTCCAGGATTTGAACTCTGGTCCCGAGTCCATTTCTTACGACGATAACCATCACATCACGCACCTCCAGCATTATCAAACAATAAGATATATAATTATTGGATTAGTCGACTATTATCCTCCTCTTTATTATTAATATACACAAACATTTAGCCGATGTACCCTCCGGCCTCTTCAGGTGTTTGTGTTTGAACAGTCTACCCCCGTGATTGAATAAAAGGTTCGTTTCGAAGTTCCGTGAAGGCTCTCCGATTACGACATGTAGGTTACCGAATTCAACAAGAAACACATGAAGAAGGCCGGAGAAGCACATCTGCTGAAACGTTGTGTATATAACAATAAAGATAGAAACACTAGTACGAATAATCTGAATAATTACAAATTATCAAGCCTCATATGAAAAATTCCGAAAAATAAGATATAGGTAGAAAGAAAGGTATGGTAAAAAGAGGAGCAACAATTTACGTATGCATTCAACTATACTCCCTTCAGCTATGGGTAAATAGTAGGGCAGACTTTTTAACTGCGCTTAAAAATTGACCTTGTGTCGCATCCTGCTCGTGACGGATAGTTTGGGTAAATACCGACATACGGTTTGGGGGTCTTTTCTGACTGTTCTGTATATAATAGGTACTAGTTCTTTTCACAATATCATAATTTTTCATTAAGGGACCCCCCCCCCACTTTCTGTATACATGTCTAGACCTAAACTTTAACACTCCTACCCCTGGTTGGGGCCTTTTGTGACTGTTCAGTGTAATAAACAAAAAACAAGACTGTTGTTCTTTTTTTAAGGAACATGAAAGATGGGCAATAAAAACATCTTGTTGGAACTCGTCATTCGATTCGGTGACTGTTAAAATAACGACCCCAGTTAAGAAAGCTTACCGTTTGATCATGTGAGACGGTTGAAATCGATGTACTTTATTTCACTTGGTAATCGGAAAATTAATGTACTTTAAAATTTATACTAAAATATCAATATGCTAAAACTCATGTAAGTAAAGTAAAGTCGTCGGGGTGGCTAAAGTCGATATCAGCCAATCAGCGAGGGAGTCTATCCCCTTTTCACTAGCGCTAGACCAAGGAGATTGTTTTGGCGTCTAAGGTGGACCATTAGCTCCTTACTTTACCGCACAGATCCCTTGCTACTCATACGCTGAGTTGGCGAGGGTCGGTATCGAACTAGGAACCTTGTGGTTTCTAGCCGAAGGCTCTATACTTTATTTCAATTATAGATTATGATTTTCGCTTTGAATTTGGCATCTCATTTATCATTGTGGATTTACTGGTGGGTTGAACATTCTGAAAAGCAGTGAAATTAGAATTGGTGAGGATGTTTTTAGATGAAAAGTTTTTTTTTGTATCTTCAGGATTTTTAATGGATTCGTGATGCTGGGATACAGCTAGGAGTCTGTAGATAAGAATCGAGCTGTTTTAATTGGGGTTTGAATTTAGCAGGTAAATCATTGTTTTATTTGTTACTTTATTTACGTTGTATTTACTTTTCTTTTCTTGGGGGTGGAGGTGGGGGGCCTCTGTTATAGTGAAATTGAAATTAAGAAAGGACTCAACAAAACAGGAAAAATAAAGAAAAATCAAAAATCAAACAAGTAACAATGTTCACTGTTGTAAAAAAAAAAAAAAAAAGAAAATGAACGAATCATTTATTTACTAATACACGTGTTACTTAATTGTACGACTGTTATCATCTTGAAATACCATCTGGGTTTAAAGTGAGACTATTCTAAATCGTCCAAGATGAAATTCAAAAATATAAATCATGAGTATCTGGTGTTGCTTATCCGCCGAATTCTTATTTTTTTTATGAGTGTCGTCACATCAGCTAAATAATGAACCATTCTGTTTTTATCATAAAGAAAGAATGGGAAGAAAAAGGACATGCTACACAGAAGAAATATAGCAAGAAAGAAAGAAAGAAAGAAAGAAAGAATTTAAAAAAAGAAAGAAAAAAAGAAAAGAAAAAAGAATAGGGGAAACATAGATAAAAGGGGGGCGCGCGGAAGTGATGACGAATCTGTTTCAATCAAGGATAATGAAAAGAAAGAAGGAAAAAAAAAAGTGTGAGAAAGAGTTAAATCAAGATTATTATACTTTTTACATTTTGCAATAGCTCTAACAGTAAACATATCAAACGTTCTAATAATTAGATTATTATACTGTGGTATATCCACAGGTCCTGCTAGTCAAGATTATCATTTTTTACATATTGAACTCTTTGCAATAGCTCTTAAGTAAACATATCAAACGTTTGTAATAATTAAATTATCATACTGTGGTATATCCACAGGTCCTGCTAGTTCCTTTAATGTACTAAAATTTAATACACTTTATTTCAAGTTTTCTATATCACATCTTCAGAAGTTTTTATATATTTACCAACCCTCCGCACGAACAGGATGTGACACACAGAAGTGGAAGGTTGTTTTAAAATTAAATATTCTGAATTCAATCGTGGTTTCGGAGCTTTAATATCGTTACCACTGACTCAATATATTAAAAGATTGAGTACCTATCAAGAATGAATAAAACAACAATGTCTTCAGTATAAAATGACCCAATGGGTTGACATGCCGTAAAACCCACTCAAACAACCAAACATAAGTTTGAAAGTATCTTCTCGATACTTGTGGTTTCGGGAGAGAAGCTGACAATACCCGGACTGCACACGCGCAATTTCATTGCACAATGTTGAGGACCCAACGTTGTATTGTTCTGTGCTGGCCGATTCGAAGGGTAATATTCTCACTTTCTGCCTCTCTATAGCTAAGTGTAAGTCCAATCTTAATACATAAGAATGTATACGGTAGGTATTTACCCAACCCATTCTCCACGGCTAGGATGTGACACAAGGTCGAAAGTATCGGGTCATCCAGCGAGGATCGAAGTCGCTATTCAGTCGTATTAAAAGATAAGTTTGTTAACAATTACACCACTATAGGGCACCCTTAAAACCCAACCCGTTCACCACGCGTTAGTTGTCGCAATTGTAAGGTCTTCCAGCGAGGATCGAACTCGCCATTAAGTAGTAATGGCTCCACATCACAACCATTACGTAACAGTTTGTGTTATTTCATGCCTAAGACGGGTGATATTTGCCTCTCATCCCACTTCTGAGGGCTTGACACAAGGACATTTTTATGTGGGCCCACCCACAAGCCGAAGCTTATGGGTGGTTAGTGGAAAAAATTGCGTCGATACCGTCGGCATTCCCCCACAAGGGGGCGCCTCAGGCGCTGGGCAATAAACCCAGCCTTGCCCCCAAGGGGGCAGGTATTGCCTGGGGGACAACCCCCTGGGATCGACGCTATTAATTTAACACACCGCTCCAGTGGCCGAAGCACACCGGACCCCCGACCCGAAGGACGGGTTGTTCTGTTCATTCTTAATTTTTGTTTACTCATTTTCTTCTATTTAATACATAGATGGGACCCTAACAAGCATTACCACTCCGGTCAGAGTTGACCTGGGAGAAAAAAGAGATGAAAGGGTACTCCACACTCCCCAGAGCTTCGGAATTAGAACTTCACCATTACATGCAGGACATTTTCTCTTTCTCTTAATTTTTCAAATTTCTTTGAACTTGTTGGCCTACATTTCTTATCAAACCGATTAAAATTCTCTCAACCACACACAAAACAACTTGACAAAACAGTTATATCATTTACTACACGGACATACAAGACTAAAGCCTCGCAGAAAACAGCGGATTACTCCATGTATATACGAGTGTGAGTCAAAAAGTAATGCCATTTTATTTAGGATATCTTATTATAATGGAGATTGTGGTTTTGTCTGTCTGTAACCGAAACTATATTACTATACAAGTCACAATTCCCTTTGTTATTTACGTCATATTCGTCATGATTTTATTTTTATTTAAACCTCAATTATAAATAAAATTGTTTTACCTCATTAAGACTGTTCTACACACTAATAGCATGCAATTTTATGTATATATACAAAAAAATAGTGGATTACAGTGTGAATGGGAAGGCTAATTTGCATATTGATCTTAAAAATTTTGATTTTAATAAATATATGCTAGGTATTATTGATTTCTAATTGTTTGATTTTATCTTATTGAATATGAGCAAAAATCTTGGGGATAAATCTTTTAAAAAATCCATTAACAAGAAGAAATAACTGTAATATTATTCTTTACTTCCTATTTTAACTAAAGAGTTAAATTAGGAAAATTTACCAATGAAAGACGGGAGTAAGGGAAAATGATGGAAGAGATAGTTTCAAAGTTGTTCTATTTTTCAATCATACCCCCTCTGTTCCAAATCTTTTTATTTGCATTCTTATTCAGTTCCATTAGCCTTTCTAATTTAATATGATATTTTATTATATTAAAACTTAAATACTTGCACCCGGAGGCTGCATATATTTGCTAGTACATATAATTATCAACACGGGCACATGTATCATACATCAAAATGAAGCTGGTCCTCTGTGGATCACATCCCTACTTTTACACATAATCACCGTTCTTCTCAATCGCAATGCTCCACCTTCGAATAAGAGCATTATCCCTGCCCTGTAAAATTCTGTTGACTGTTCTTTGAGCCACTTCTTCACTACAGATTTCACTTCCTCGTCACTGGAATAATGTTTGCATCTCAAACCCCCTTCATGGGTCCGAAGAGATAAGTCTGAAAGCGCTAAATCTGGTGAATATGGAGGTGCGGTAAAGTTGTCCACCCGAATGAGGCGATTTTTTCCCTTGTCCTGATTTTTGTGTGTGGTCGAGCATTGTCATGTAGAAGGAGGACTGTCGATTGGCAAGTTTGGTCTTACTCGTCGGATTCTTGCTTTGGGCCTAGTTAGGGTCTCAATGTAGACCTTTTTATATTTTAAAAAAAAAACTTCACATGAAAAAAGAAAATGGTTCTTACTTTTGACTTACGCTCGTATATATATTTTTGGTTTTCTTTTCTTCTCTTTCTCTCTGCCTCTGTCTGTCTGTCTGTCTCCCCCCCCCCTCTCTCTCTCTCTCTCTCTCTCTCTCTCTATATATATATAATATATAATATAATATATATATCATGTCTTGTTCGTCTCACTCAGATGGTTTGTGTGATAGGTGGAAGGTGGCCGTACAGCTGCTTTTCTGTGAGATTATTCCACGATTTGTTTAAGACCACACGCAACATTCTTGTGCAACTCCTATCTAGCTTATTTTCTAGGCGCTACGTTAGTGTCCAGGCGGTGCAGTCGTACAGTAGCACTGACATGACTGCGTAGTTGTGTCAGAATAGTAAAGAAAGTAAGTAAAATTCACGGAGTGGCCTATTGTCGGTATCACCCAGTCAGCGAGGAGTCTATCCACTTTCGCTAGCGTTAGATCAGAGAGATTTTAGAGGGGCGGGGCCAAAAAAATCCTGGTTTATTGATTTCTTTACTTTTGAGGTTTACAAATGCTGGACATTTTAAAGTAGAATTTCAATGCTATTTCTATGTATATTTTAATTCTTAAATATCTTCGAATATAAATCAAATCTTCATAATTTTTGCACAAAAGGCAGGAACATGTGATATTTAATGTGTATATAAATTTACTTTGTCATTAATTGTTGTATTTTCGTAGTTTCATCCGCATACACACCAACTGTCCTTTATATATATATATATATATATATATATATATATATATATATATATATATGTGTGTGTGTGTGTGTGTGTGTGTGAAGAAAGGAAGTGAATCCGACGGTACGTAGTATATTAAGAAAAATGAAAAAACACAGGTTTAAATGGGTTAAGTGGTGAGTTTATTGGCCGACGCTGCAGTGTTTCGATCTATTAATTAGATCATCTTCAGGGCATTTGTTGGTATGTGGAAGGTGATAAGAAATTATTTATCACAGAATAACGAGAAAAGCGAGTGGTAGTCATTGTTATTCCGTCTGTTTAAACATTTTTGAGGTTTGAAAAAGAAGACGGTTATCACCTTCCACATACCAACAAATGCCCTGAAGATGATCTAATTAATAGATTGAAACACTGCAGCGTCGGCCAATAAACTCACCACTTAACCCATTTAAACCTGTGTTTTTTCATTTTTCTTAATATACTACACACACACACACACACACACACACACACACACACACACACATATATATATATATATATATATATATATATATATATATATATATATATAGATAGATAGATAGATAGATGTCTTCCATTACAATGCATAATGACACACCTGACTGAACCCAATCTTTTAGTAGTTTCATTAAGAACTTCCATTCATGTGTTGCAATTGCCAGAGGTATGTTTTCTGTTTTGCAAATGAATAAGCTAACAGTCTATTGTATAACACTTTTCGGTTCTGGTTTCTTTGTTCAATGGCATATCAACCCCATGTGTGTTATTTAATACGTTAGGTAAAGGGCGTCTCATCGTGGTGTAACCGGAGTTAAGCATCAATGAGCATGTTCAATATTTAATTGGGTGACTACTTAAGCAACAGCAGATTCTATAAGCCACCTCAGTCCTTTGTTTATCAAAATGACTTGATTTTGCATTAAACGACCTGAAAAGGGTTGATATGTCGTAAAACAAAACAACCAAACAATAAACCATTGCGGTGTAATGGTTAGCAAACTAGTCTCGATTTATTACTACTGAATAGCCAGTGTGATCCTGGCTGGATGCCCCATACTTGTGTCCTTGTGTCATATCCTACCTGTAGCGAACAGGTTGCTTAAATACCTAGAGTATCCCATTATGGTGAAATGGTTAGAAAGCTAGTCTTGCAGATCCATTATTACTAAGTGGCGAGTTCGATTCATGCTGGATTCCTCATATTTGTGTTCTTGTGTCATATCCTACCCGTCGCGAACGGTTTGGTTAAATACCTACTCGGTGAGACCAAACTCCGTAGAGTGAATATCTTAGGGCACTAGTCGTAGAGTAATACTTTCAGCTCTTGCAAGATGTATTTTTTTGTACTAAGTAGGTCTGGAGAGTTAAAAAAAAAAGTTTTTACAACCCTTTATATATATATATATTTACCAACCCCTCCACACGAGCAGGGTGCTACACAAGGTCAATTTCTTAAGCGGGGTTTAACAGGTTTTAATTCAGAGTTTTCCTTCTCCTAGAATGGTTACTTAGTCCAGGTTAAAGAGCTTAGTCTGCCCTAATATTTACCCATAGCTAGAGAGAGAGAGTAGTTGGATTCATGCCTTTCCCAAGGGTATTAGTGCGATGTGAAATACAAACAGCCTCATCCAGGATGTAAACTCGGGTCGACTAGTCCATTTCCCAGGATTCTAACGATTACACCACGCGCCTCCAAATACAAACCATTGTATATGAGTTCGATCCTTACTGAGCACCCGACTATTTTATGAGTAAATATCTAGTTTTTGTCTATTTTTTTAGACGAAGTATTTAAATTGTTGCATGTGGTTTATGTGGACTAATTTGGTCGTCTTCAATTTCTTTACCCACAATTTTTCGGTCGTGTACCCTCCGGTCTTCCTTGGGTGTCTGTTGTGTTCTGGAATGTGGTACATGATGAGGAAACTAGTCCGAACCACCCACAACGCAATGGTGGATGTTTTCTTCTTTATTATTTTTTCTTCTTTTTTTAATTTCCTTTGGGGTTTTGTTTGTTTTTCAGCAAAACACAAAATGTTTGTTTATTTATTGTATTTCACAGATCATGAGGCAGAATGTTTCTTTGTCTCCTGAGTGTCTATTTTCTTTGTATGTGGTGACGAGCACATGAGATGTATTTTCGGATGTTTCAGAAACGGGTCCCTACTTCTCCTTCTCCTCCTCCTCCTTTCTCTCTCTCTCTCTCTCTCTCTCTCTCTCACACACACACACACACACATACTCTCTCTCTCCCCCCTCTCTCTCTTTCTCTGTCTCTCTCTATCTATCTATCTGTGCGTGTGTGTCTCGTATAACTGTTAAGTCACACCTGTCTAGACACCTTAAGTTATAGATACCGTATAAGCAACTGTAGTAGGTGTTGTGATAGTAGTAGTAGTAACAGTAGTAGTAGTAGTTGTAGTAGTAGTAGTAGTAGTAGTATTCATTGTTATGACATCCGCTACTGTTGTCGTAGTCGTTGTCGTGAACAGGAGAAATAAAACTCATGAGATTGTACTAGCTGGAGTGATGTTGGTGTGAGGGGGAAGGGAAACAACAGGTGAACAAGAAGTTTAAAAAAACGAGGGAATAATCGCTCCAACACATACGCACACACACACATACACATACACATACACACACACACACACACACACATACAAACACACACACACACACGTTTTTGTTCTCTCTTTTCGTACGAAAGGTTCTTTTTAGGGAAGTTTGTCTTTTTTTCAAAAAACAGCCTGGGCAAATCGTGATTTTAACGCTGATCCTCTCTGGGCTCCTTTAAATTATTTATTCCTATAATGTAAAATTACGAGCCGGGATGTGACACCCAAAAAACCCCAGGAGAGGAGGAAAAGGGGTCCCAACAACAGCTTATTGGACGGAATATGTACTTTGCTTTAACATACGCACGGACACCCGATGAACAGGTAAAAGTAAATTATACTTATATTTATATTTATAAATATATATACATAAATATATGGAAGTACAAAGTTCAACAAGAAATAAACTACACACACACACACACACACACACACACACACACACACACACACACACACACACAAATAAACAAACAAACAAACACAAATACACACACACAAAAACATACACACACAAACACAGACACACGCATACATACATACACATACAGATACACTCAAACACACAAACATAAACACATACACACACAAACACACACACACACACAAACACACACTCACAAACATACACCGACACAAACACACACACACACAGACAGAAACACACACACTCATCCATGCACAAACACAAACACACAGAGACAAAACACACTCACAAACACACACAGACGCAAACACACACTCACACAGACAGAAACACACACACACACTCTTACATGCACACACATAAACATAAACACACACAGGCACACATACAAAGACTTATGTTTTAAGTTTGCTTCTTTTTTGTGCCTATAGTAAACCCAGGTTTCACGTAATAAAACAATAGAGACAGCCCATTGATTTTGATTTTAATTTTAATTGTATTTTGAATTACCGTACACAAAGACTATAACTCTAAAACAGTGTTTCTAAACTGGGGTCTGTATGGACACGAGGTCCATAGAAGATATTTTGGGGTCCACGTAAACAAAATACGAATTGGGGGGGGGTCAACAATAGTATCTTAGTGCTCTATATATTTATGACTTAATTTACAAGTAACTATTCCTTTTCCATAGAAGTTAGTTGTGCAAGTTTATGTGTAATAAATTAGTTATACTTCTACAACACACAAAATATGTTATCAATCTTTTCATACAATTCTAGATATTATTTCATCATTAAAATACAATGAGATTTTTTAAACATCGAATAGATATGAGGGTCCACCAGAGTAAAATAGGAATCAAAAGAGTCCACAAGTAAAAAAAAAAAGGGGGGGGGTTGAGAACCACTGATATATAGCTTACACACATATACGTCTACCTAGAATTATTTTCACCTTTTTTTTATATCTTACCTGTGTTATGTACATAAGTTCTTACGTTAAAGGAACATTAACAATGAAACTGAGAAAGCCTATATTAGAAAACGCCCCGTACGTGAAAAAAATTATTTAGATGGACTATTTAAACATTGTTTAAAAATCTTAGTTATAAAAGTACAAACAAAGAAATATTTCATTTTTCTTTTTTAACTTTATTTTATTATTTGGGATTGACTGGAATTTAGGTTCAGTGAGAAGACAAGTTTTTTTAACAATGGGTTTTAAACTTACTTACTCCATTGTGTACACTGAATTATGAGAAATATTTTAAACGTTGTGTTTATTTGATACAATGAATTAAAAGAATATGAACACACACACACACACACACACACACACACACACACATATATATATATATATATATATATATATATATTAGTTAAGATACACAACAAAATACTGAGAAACATTGTGAAATGTAGCATGATTTCGAATTATAATACGATTAAACAAATATCCGGTTTTTATAACTGACCCATTCATTTAGTCAAACTAGAGCTAAAACATCACAAAATACCTTATGTTCATCAATAATATAAATCTTTTTTAACACTCAATCAAATAAGGTATTTTTCATTCACAAAAAGTATTTCCAACAATTTTCGAACAACCAATTCATCTCCCCAACACACACACACACACACACACACACACACACACACACACATGTATATATATATATATATATATATATATATATGTGTGTGTGTGTGTGTGTGTGTGTGTGTGTGTGTGGAGAAAGTAGACAAACACGGGATGTTATGGAAACTGGATGTTTATTGTCGACGATGCAACGTTTCGGCCATTTAGACCATCATCAGGACCAAAAGCCCAGTTCTAGCTTCAATGAAAGACATTTTCAGAATGGTGAAAAACAGTAGGTTGTCAGTGGGGGCAGGGGTGGCTGATGGATGGTATATATATATATATATATATATATATATATATGTATATATATATATTATATATATATATATATATATATATATATATAAGGCATATTTAGTACAGTGGTACCTTGAGTTACGAGTTTAATTAATTCCGCTCGTAACTCAATTTCCTCGTATATCAAATCAATTTTCCCCATCGAAATAAACTGAAATACCATTAATTTGTTGCAGACCCCCCCCAAAAAAAACACCCAATGACTTGTTACGT
>CM042141.1:121332700-121335200 GCA_023376005.1 Doryteuthis pealeii | reverse complement strand
TAAATAAGTAGACAGTTTAGATGAACCCGGTCATTTACCAATTTATCAATACACATGAAGTTAATGGAAATTATTTCTATCAATTTTATTGATACACATGAATTAATGAAAATTATTTCTACCAATTTATTGATACACATGAAGTTAATGAAAATTATTTCTATCAATTTATTGATACACACATGAAGTTAATGAAAATTATTTCTATCTGATTTATACCAATTATATACACATGAAGTTAATGAAAATAATTTTCTATCAATCTATTGATACACAGAAGTTAATGAAAATATTTTCTATCTACATCAATGAAAATTATTTCTATCAATTTTATGATAAACATGAAGTTAATGAAAATTATTAACAATGTTATTAATCATTAGTATTAAAATTATTTCTACAATTTTATCAATACACATGAAGTTAATGAAATTATTTCTACCAATTTATTAATACACATTAGTTAATGGAAATTATTTCTACCAATTTAATACACAAATTAATGAAAATTATTTACAAAATACACATTAAGTTAATTATTATATCTACAATTTATCAATACACATTAAGTTAATGGAAATTATTTCTATCAATTTATTGATACACATGAATTTAATGATAATTATTTCTATCAATTTATCAATACGCATTAAGAATAATTATTTTTACCAATTTATTAATAGACATGATGTTAAAGAAAATTAATTTATTAATACACATGATGTCAAACAAATTATATATACATATCTAAAAAATAATAATTTTGCATTACATAACCAACCAACCAGCCAACCAACCGAAAACTTCAATGTAAGTTAATAGTAGACGAATTGTTATTGTTCGTAACTAAGAGCACCTGTCAGCTTTTATTTATTTGTTTATTTTGTATTTACGATGGCACATAAACACTAAGATCTTAACAGGACACGGTAATAATTCATGTGCTTAAAATTCTAGGTATTAATAACTAATACTTGTGTTTCTTAATTGTATGACCGTCATCATCTTGTAACACCCTCTAGTTAAAAATGAGACTGTCGAAGTCGTTCAAGATGAAATGCAAAAATGTAAATCCTGATTATCTGGTGTTGCCTATCCACCAAATTATTATTTCTTATGAGTGTCATCCCATCAGCTAAATAATGGACCATTCCGTTTCTATTATAAAGAAAGTATAAAGAAAAATATAATAAAAAAGAAAGAAAGAAAGAAAGAAAGTTGGGGAAAGATAGAAAGAGGGGGTGAGTGCTCGAAAGCAATAACGCTAATCTGTTTCAGTCGAACATAATGAATAGATGAAACGAAGGAAAGAAAGAAAAAAGTAGCGAGAAAGAGTTAAATCAAGATTATTATACTTTTTACATATTGAATTCTTTAACAATAACTCTTAAGTAAACATATCAAACGTCCGCCCTATCAGCTGAGCAGTATAATACACTGACTGCACCCCTGTAGAGGGGTAAGATCCCCCCCAATGGGGCCAATAGTTGACCGTGGTTGGCAACCCGTGATGGTTAAGGACGGAATCCCAGTGGATAAGCAGTCCATGACATGCAACATTCCACCTAACCTTTTTATCATGTGTTAGAAGGCGGTGGCTGAGGGTCTTCATTATACTGCGAATGACGTTAAACTCTATCTGATGGTGAGGTTCCAGTTTTGGAGGTCTGGGGAATGTGGTGCACCACTTCATCACCATTGCTCTCAGGTCCACTCTGATCCGTAGTAGTATTACCTGTTCGGTTCCCATCTATGGGTTAAATATAAAAAAAACGTGTTTATATAAAGATTGAATATCCATTAAGAATGAATCAAAATTTCAAAATTTTGTCGGCATTAAATGACCCACCGGGATTGATATGCCGTAAAACAAAACAAAGATTGTAATGATTACATTATCATATTTTCGGTACCCATAGGTCCTGCTAGTATTTTAAAAAAAGACTCGGTATAAACTTGTTGTTCCTTTTTCTTACTGTTTCAGTTGATGGATTTTCCCCTTAAGACATTCTTTAGCCTCACGTGTCAACGGGAGTCAGCCGTGTTAAGAGTTCATATTCAGTTTTGTGCGGAATGTTCACATGTTGATGGCCGAGTTTTTCTTGTCAACTCAAGTTGATTTATCTATTGGAAACATTTATGAATATCTAGATTGGGTCATGGCTTGTTTGACATATTGTTTGTCTGTGCTAATTAAAGCTGGTGAATATATCAGTATTGTTTTTTTTTAAAGTATCTACAACATAATTCATAAAATGAATATTATAAACATGTCTTTTTATATTTTGTGCTCTCGAAAATAATGTTTTATACTTCAGGGAATTTATATTAATTATACTTCAGAGAATTTTGTTAAGAATACCTAAAATAATACGTGTATATATATATATATATATATATATATATATATATGTGTGTGTGTGTGTGTGTGTGTGTGTGTGTGTGTGTGTGTGTGTGTGTGTGTGTTTGTGTGTGTGTGTTTTTATAAGTATATATTTAT
>CM042141.1:121312700-121327700 GCA_023376005.1 Doryteuthis pealeii | reverse complement strand
ACCGTCTAACGTGGAGATGTCTCCTTTCTTTCTGAAGCTCATGAACTCTGTTTTGGCAGAGTTCACATGCAGGCCGATGCTTTTTGCTGCCTCCTCCAGGCTATGCAGTAGTGTCTCAGCCTGTGCCGGTGTATCTGCAAGAAGTGCGAGGTCATCAGCATAGTCTGCATCTGTGACTGTTTGTGCAGGATATCTCCTGCTTCTTGCTTTCTTAGTGTAAAACCTTTTTCTTTTATGGTATCTAAAGATGTTCGGAGTACATAGTCTAGGCATATTATAAATATATATGGTGCCAATGTATCACCTTGTAGGACTCCGGCGACGATGTCAAAGAAATCCGTATCGCCATCAGGTGAGCGTACCATTGCTTTAGTATCTTTGTAGAGCATCATTATAGCGTCAGTAGTTTCTTTGGGGAGACCATATGCCAGTAGTATTTGTTCCATTTTCCGTCTATGTATAGAATCAAATGCTTTGGAGAAATCTACGAATAGTAATGTTGCCTCCAAATTCTTTGCTCGAACCCCTTCTATGATGCGTCGTACAGTCAGGATTTGAGAGGTTGTGGACCTATTTCTGCGGAAGCCATTTTGGTTTTTCCTGAGGACTTTCTCTATCTCGGGTCGGATTCGATTAAGAAGAAGGGCATTATATATCTTAGCTGCAATGGCAGTAAGGGTTATGCCTCTGTAGTTTTTAGCTATTCCTAGGTCTCCTTTTTTGGGGAATGGGACAATGCATCCTTTCGTCCATTTATCTATTCTGTTTTGCCTATATACTGCGTTGCATAGCCTAAGAAGTATGTCATTGAACTTACCTGACTTCCATACATCGGGGGGTATTTCGTCAAGTCCTGCAGCTTTTCTGCCTTTTAGTTTTTTTAGGACTTCGTTGAGTTCTTCTGTTGAAAAATCCCCTAGTTTGATATCTAATTGTCTATCTATGATTTTTTGGATGTTATTTTCTATGATTTTAGGTGGGTTCCCCAGAAGTTTCTGGAAGTGGTCTTTCCATTTCTGAAGTCTATCTTTTTGGCTGGTTGCCTTTAGCTTTGATCTAGAGGTACCTTTCCTACCGCTAATTTCGTTCACTGTTTGCCAGGCTAATCTCGATTGTCTGTCTTCCACTGATTGTCTGATATTACTTATTTGTGCTTGGATATATTCTATTTGTTCTTTTTTGTATATTTTGGTTAGTTCTATATGGGCTTTCTTAAGGTTGTGTAGATTGGTGTTAGTTGGTTTTATTTTATTGCGTTGGGCTGCTTTTTTTACATCGTTTCTCCTTTGTCTAACTGCTTCAGTCTCCCAAGGAACAGTGTGTTTAGCACTTTGTTTGGTTGGTACGCACTCGGCTGCTGCTTCTAGGTGTGCACTAACAAAGTTTTCGTATTCTTCGTTTGGTGTGAAGCTTTCAGATGACTCCTGGAGGATATTGAATTTATTTCTTACTGCTACAGCGTAGCGATTGCCTATATCGCTGTTAGCAAGTGTCGACCAGTCGTATCGTATGTGTTTACTTGTTTGTTTTTTGTTTCTACGTAGGCTTAATCGTAATTTTGCTGTGACTATTCTGTGATCGGAGGATACTCCTTCAAAGGAGGAATACGCTTCGCAGTTCATTGTGCTATTTATCCATTTTTTGTTTATTAGGATGTAGTCTAGTTGCGCTTTTGTGCTATTTGGGTACGTGTATGTCCATAGTTTGCCCTTCCGTTTTTGGAATTTGGTGTTTAGACAAACAAGCCTGTTCTCAAGGGAGAACTCCGCTAAGAGATCACCGTTCCTGTTTGGGGTGTTATGTAAGCTGAATCTATTGTTTTCGTTTCTTCCTACCTGTGCATTCATGTCTCCCCCAATGATCAATACATTATGTTTGGGGGTGTGCCGACATAGAGAGGATAGCCCATTGTAAAATGTTTCGATGTTTGTTTCATCGCTAACATTTGTGGGGCTGTAACATGAGACTATAGTCAGGCAGGGATTGCCATTAAACGTAGCGCTCATGATTCTAGGTTGAATTTTTTCTATGCTGTTAAGTGATTTTAGTGCTCGAGGGCTAAGAAGCATTCCTACACCTCCTATAGTGGCATTGACAGAGTTTTTCCATGCAGATGCTGACACAAACGTCCAGCCATTTCCAGATTCATGGTATTTTATTTCTATATCACCATGGTCAAGTCTGTGTTCTTGTACACATATGATGTCTATATTCTTTTCGGCTGCGGACGCCGTGAGTTCAGGGAGTTGACCTATCGTTTTTAGTGTTCTAACGTTAAATGTTGCTAGCTTGAGAGATTTTTTACATCTAAGTAGGTTTGTATTGGATTTGGGTTCTGTGTCTTTCTTATTAGATAGTGCGGTTAGGGTTATGTCTCTCTCTAGGTTGTATGCCTTGCTTGTCTGTGCTGAGAATGATGTGATTTAAATGTGTCGTGTTTTTTGAGCTCCGTAAGGTATTTATCGAACACTGGGCCGGTGCTCGAGCCTCAGCAGATCGCGTACCATTTTTTATAGCAGAGGGTACGTTGCTACATGATTTTTGAACTTTGTGTAATGTCATGAATGGTTTCGGTTGGGTCAAGGTCATCGATATCTATCGGTAGCTGTTTGACTCATCAATAGGCGCCGGTCTTAGAGATGAGGAGCAGTAGTTACCTAACTGAACTTGTTGATCCTGGCCGTTGACCCATTCAGGGTTCATCCGCCCAGCATCTTATGATATACACCGTTGGCCTATTTAGGCTCTTCCGCCGCATCTCACATCCACCATGCTGCTACCCATGGTTTGGTTTTACGTGCCGGGTGGCATGTAGAATTTTGTACGAGGGGGGGAGAGTAGGAAATGAAGAGGGGGAGAGAATGAAATGAAGAGGGGGAGAGAAGGAAAGAAGGAGAAGAGATGAAGAGGGAGAGAGGAGTCGTAAGATATAAGTTTTAACTTAGTATAAGTCCACCTGTCCCCTCCCAGTTTATCGTTAATGAGATTGGATCAAGTAGCAGAGAAAGGGAGAGACAGAGTCATAGCTGTGACGACAGGTTCATGGAAGAGGGGGGCTACTTCTGAGATTTATGATGCCAAAGCCCACCGTGATTTGCTAATTATTCTTTCATTTTTAGTTCCAAATGGTTATAGTAGAATCAGAATTTCAAACTTTTGTATAAATATACGAAACACAAGTAATTTGAATGTAAAACTTTAAAAAATTAATTTTAACAAAAATTAAAAGTTTACCTCAGTGTCTCGGTATATAGAGATATTGAGCTGGAGATTCAACCATTCGCACGTTTGAAAGAATTACACAAATATGGCGGATTTGATAGGGAATTATCTACTCTTGCTTTTAAATGAGGGGGATACATAGATAGATATAAAGAAAAAATAAAACAAAACAGAGAGAAAGGGAGAGGGAGAAAGAGACAAAGTCATAGCTGTGACGACAGGTTCATGGAAGAGGGGGGCTACTTCTGAGATTTATGATGCCAAAGCCCACCGTGATTTGCTAATTATTCTTTCATTTTTAGTTCCAAATGGTTATAGTAGAATCAGAATTAAAAAAAAAAAATATATATATATATATATATATATATATATATATATATATATATATATATATATTAATAAGTCATCCATAGATACGTGTTTCGGCGTTTCACGCCTCTTCAGTGTGGCTAGACACAACAACTAGGGTCGAACTCAGACTGACTGTTTGCCAGCCTGATATCTTATCCCCTCGGTCACTTGTTGTAGCGGGACTGGTATTTTTAAACTATTAAATACATAGGTTTGTTTATATATTTTTACGATCACAGAGAGATCAAATTTTGCGGGGAAACGATCATTGCTTATATGCTTAGTAGTGAAAGTTAATTTAAATCACCAATTAGAGAGCTTATACCAAATTTATGGGAGCATATATTAATAAGTCATCCACAGACACGTGTTTCGGTTAAATACATAGGTTTGTTTATATAAATATTGGGTGAAGAGATCTCCCTTATAACGTCGTAGTTTACAATAGTCGTAATTTATAGAGCTCAATGTGCCCCATTATTGTTTGGGTCCCAGTGCAAAAATATATTAGGAAAAAATAACGACGAAGATTTAGATTGAAAGCATAAGAGTCTATTTCAGGAGACCTATAGGAATGGTTACTCCCAAAGACTCCATCATCAGTTCGTTATTTTTCCTAATATCCATCTATCTATCTAAGTACATCTTTCTCTCTCTCCCCCCCCCTCTCTCTCTCTCTCTCTCTCTCTCTCTCTATATATATATATATATATATATATATATATATATATATATATATATATACCAGCCCCTCTGCACGAGTAGGATATGATACAAGAAGTAAACTTCTTGAGCTGAGTTTAACAGGTTTGAATTCAGGTTTTTTTAATTTTTTTTTTTAGATCGGTTGCCTAACTAAGGTTAAAGAGTTCCCTATTGTTTGCACATAGCTAGAGGGAGAATATTTGGATTCATGGAAAACGCCTCATTCAGGATTTGAACTCGGTTAGCCGTGCCCATTTTCTACCATTACAATAACCATTACACAGCGAACAACTCCTTTACATTGGTAATTGTGTATTTAGTATTGTTGGGTTCAGTAGTTGTTATCTACTGAAGTTAGCATTTTTGGTTGGTTGTGAGGTTTTGATCTATGAACTTATATCTTTGATTGGAGGCTGATTTTTTTTCAGGAAGTTAATGATATAATTAGGTTCTGTTGTTTCAAATATGTATCTCGTGCTTTTTATAAAAAAAAACAATACTGCTACTATTTACCTCATAGCTGGAAGGGGAGGGGTGTTATAACTCAGAATGTTAGGAACAGCAAATAATATATAACTAATAATAGTATTTAACTCAACAAATATCTATATAATAATACACGTGTTCCTTAATTGTACGACCGTTATCATCTTGCAAACACCCTCTGGTTAAAAATGAGACCGTCCAAATCATCCAAAATCAAATGCAAAAATATAAATTGATTATCTAGAATTGTTTATCCACCGAATTCTTATTTCTTATGAGTGTTGTCACCTCAGTTGGATAATGGACCATTCTGTTTTTATAATAAAGAAAGAAAGGGAACACAGGAAAAATATAATATGAAAGAAAGAGATTAGGGGAAAGATAGAGAGAGAGAGAAAGGTGATCGCGCGGAAGAGATAACGCTAATCTGTTTCAATCGAACATAATGAAAATATGAAAAGAAGGACACAAAGAAAAAATAAGAGAGAGAGAGAGAGAGAGAGAGAGAGAGAGAGAGAGAGAGAGAGAGAAAGAGAGAGAGAGAGAGAGTTAAATAAAGATTATTATACTTTTTATATATTGAACTATTTCGCAATAGCTCTTAAGTAAACATATCGAATGTTGTAATAATTAAACTATCATACTGTGATATATGTACAAGTCCGGTTAGTTGTTTTTATTTCTCACCGACTAGAGTATAGGAGGATTTATATGATTACGACATTAACTATCCACACGTGCGTGTTCATGCAGCCATCCTAGTTTCTTTCTTCCTGTTGATCCTATTAGTGATTAATATTGGTTTTTACTGTGCTTTTATTAAAGAGTGATATCGTACGTCAGGGAAGAGTTATCTCTCCTGACAAGGGGATTCATACTTTTTCCAATGATATTAGTCGGAAAGTAAACGTTATAGCATGACTGGGGTTCGAACTCGCTTACTACAACGTCGCAGCCCAGCACGTTATTCAATGCGCCATGGGGTCTTCCTTTGTACTATTAAAGACAAAAGGTCCAAAAGTGAACGTTATAGTACGTTTGAAGTTCGAACTCATTTACTTCAATGTCGTTGTCCAGCAAGTTAGCCACTACGATATGGGTACACCCCCGTACTATTAAAGACAAAAGGTCCGAAGGTGAACATTTTAGCGCTTCTGAAGTTCGAACTCGCTTACTATGTCGTGGTCCATCACGTTAGCTACAACGCCATGCCCCCCCTTGTTCTATGAGAGACAAAAGGTACGAAAATGAAAGTTATAGCACGACTAGAGTTTGAACTCGCTTATTACGGTGTCGCTGTCCAGCACGTTAGCCACTACATCATGGTATCCCCCTCTGTACTAGGGCCCGAAAATGAACGTTATAGAGCGACCAGACTTCGAAAGAGATTTCGAAGATGTCGTTGTCCAGCGCGCTAGCCACTACGTCATGAGTAGTTGTACTATTAAAGACAAAACGTCTGAAGGTGAACATGATAGCGATTGTGGAGTTCGAACTCGTTTATTACGATGTCGCAGTCCAGTACATTAGCAACTATATCATGGGATCCTCGGCTGTTCTATTTGATACAAATGTTCCGAAATTGAAAGTTATAGTGTGACTGTAGTTAGAACTCGCTTATTACGATGTTACAATCCAGCATGGTGGCCACTACATCCTGTACTAACGTGTATCCCCCAAAATAAAACCTATCTGCAAAATAACACTTAGCGTGATTTTTCAGGATTATTTTAATAAAAGCCCTCCTCTTAAAATAAAGCATTATTCACAATCACATCATGTGATGCAAAGACTCGACATCCCCCGAAAATAAACCCTTGTGTTATATTTCGGAGAGAAAATTAATACAAATTCGTCAGGGTGGATTAGAGTCGGTATTGGCCAAGCAGCGAGAGAGTCTATCTCCTTTTCACTAGCGCTAGACCAAGGAGATTGTTTTGGCGTCTGAAGTGGAGCGGCACACCTAGCATCAGCTCCTCACTTTACCGCACAGATCTCTGTGCTACTCATACGCTGAATTGGCGAGGACCGGTATCGAACCCGGGACTTTGTGGTTCCCAGTCAGAATGTCTTGTTTCCGGGGAAACACGATATTAGAGATAAAAGGATTTCAAAGATCTAATAAATTACTTTGTATTTCCGCATTCTTAATTTATTGACAGTGTTTATCTTGATTGCTTATCTACCCGCGGTTTTCTATACAACAGTTAGATATTAAGGTGAAGGCTACTTTCAATGCGAGTGTGATGTCAACCTCTGCCAATTATATTAGGCTGAAGGCCAACCTGTATAAATGCTTGATAAGGTGTTTTATTTGATTTTTTTGTTTGTTTGCTTTTTTTTTTTTTTTTTTTACTGCATATCAAACCTCGGTGGGTTATTTCATGCCGACAAAGTTTTGAAAGATTTGTAGCGATAGTTTGGTAGAAAATTATTTAAGCTCAATTTTTTTTTTGTAAACAAATTTTCTATTTAAACTATAGATGGGACCCTAACATGTACTACCACTCCGGGTCATAATACATCTGGGAGCAATGGGGGTGAAGGTGCACTCCACATTCCCCAAACCTCCAGAACTGGAACGTCACTATCAGAGTTTAACGTCATTTCCAGGATATGGAGACTCTTGACCACCGTCTTCTAGCACCCATATGATAAAAAGGTTTGGGGGTGTCCATAAGGGCAATAGGGTTGGGATAACCAATTACAAACAGACATCGAATCTCCCTTATTATAAGATAAGATTTGGTGTCGTATATGAGCAGCGTGTTGTCAGTTATTCTTTGTGCCTGTCCCACTAATTATAAAGAGTTATTATATTGTGAGATAGAAACGCGTTATTATTTCACTCTATAAACAGTGTTTTATGATTCTTGCTGTCGGTGCAGATGTTACGCAATTATATTCGCGCCTTTTTCAAGCCGTTACTGCTTTCCTCCTGATCTTCATATACACCTCATCTTACCAGTTTTTGTTTATTAGATTTCTTGACTGGTTATACCCAGTACCAACCAGGTGTGTGTGTATGTGGTGGTGGGGGGGACAAAGTTTAGGTACACGACATATATGCCGAAAAAGAAAGGGTCCTTTAAAGAAAAATTGTGATATTGTAAAAGGTACCTGGTACCTATTACTTAAGCATAACATTTATTATATAGACTAGCAAATATATGCACCCTCCGGGTGCAAGTATTTAAGTTTTAATGTAATAAAATATTGTATTAAATTAGAAAGGCTAATGAAACTAAATAAGAATACAGATAAAAAGATTTGAAACAGAGGGAGTATAATAAAAGATTTGAAACAGAAGGAGTATAATAAAAAATGGAACAACTGAAACTTACTCTTCCATCACTCTCGTCTTTCATTGTTATTTTTTCTAATTTAAGTATTTAGTTATAAGAGACAGTAAAGAATAAAATGACAGTTATTTTATCTTGTTAATGGATTTCATTTAAGATTCATTGAAGAGATTTTTGCTTATATTCATTAAAATAAAACCAAACAGTTAGAAATCAATAATACTAAGTACATATTTATTAAATTCCATTTTTTAATATTAATATGCAAATTAGCCTTCCCGTTCACATTGTAAAGTGCTATTTTGTTGTATATATAAATATAATTGCATGTTGTTACTATGTAGACATAGTTAACAGTATTAATAATGTAAGATAATTTTATTAATAATTGAGGTCTAGATAAAAATAAAATCATGGAGAATGTGATGTCAATAACTAAGAGAATTGTGACTTGAGTAGGAATATAGTTTCGGTTACAGACAGAAAAACACACAATCTCTATTATAATAAGACTAGTAAAACAAAACCGCCCTTTGGGCGGTGTAAAAATAAACTTTCGAAAAATATAACCTGAGGGGAGTGGGAGTATCCAAGTAAAATTAATAAATCAATTAAAGTAATAAAAAACAACAATGCCAAAATATTTTTATATCGGAACCGCTCGAACTGAACTTGCGCAAAGGTGTCAAAGTTAGGATGGCCCAGAAAAAACAGAACCGAAATTATTTATTTATTTTCCCAATAAACTAACCTTAAACCCCAACATCAACTCTGTGACGTAAGCCGTGACGTAGTTTCGGCTTCAGACAACAATGCATTCTATCTCCATTATATATAGAAGAAGATGTAGACATGATATAAATAATTCATTTTCATATCTTGGTAATAAATTAAAGCATTTATTATAAATTATTTCAAATTTTGTTTAAATGCATGTCATCATGTCATTTTTCTATTAACTTTAACTTTTAACTTAATTAATCAAGTCATTTTATAATTCAATAAAGATAGACAGCTCATTCAACTGTGGCATATGGAAATCTAATAGATTGCAATGGAGTTATCAGAATAGTAATTAATTAGAATAATTATAAAAGTAATACAATGGTTAAATTACAAAAATACTAATAGTACCATGTACTCATTTGGTTACCTCATTTCAGGAATGACCCCCACCCTCTTTATAGGTACCGGATACTTTTTATATCACAATTTTTTTCGGTATACATGTCCGATACCTAAACCTTGACCACCCCACCCTGTATTAACTCAAGAATGAAAAATCGACCTATTTATTTATTTGATTTTCCCCCATTTTTACTTATATCTTTGGTTAAGATCGATGTTTGAAACCTTTTGATTATTAATCAATGTCTCCAATAAAAAAATATACTGTAACATATGGCTTTATTCTTTTTATTCTTTCCCATAACTTCTAAGTATAAAAAGGTTAATTTCTTTCATAGATCTCATGATCCGTTTCCCGCTCAAATAACTGGCCATCTTTTTAGATCTGATTACAATTGGATTTTCTCATGATTGATTAACGATTTTTTTTATCTTAAAACGTGAACAGTTAAAGTAGAGGGGGTTTTCTCTTTTCTTTTCTTTTTCTTTTTCTTTTTCACTATTTCCCTTTTTTTTTCTAAATATAGTTTTTCATTTCATTTCTTTCTTTCTTTCTTTCTTTCATTCTTTCTTTCTTTCTTTCTTTCATTCTTTCTTTCTTTCTTTTTTTCTTTTTCTTGTTTTACGTTTTGTTGCTTCTTCCTTTTTCTTATTCTTTTTCTTTTATACCATTTTTTTCTCTATTTCGCTCTTTTTTATTTTCTTGATATTGTTTTTTATTCATTTTCCTTCCTTCCTTCCTTCCTTCCTTCCTTCCTTCCTTCCTTCTTTGTTTCTTTGTTTCTTTTTTCTTTCTTTCATTCTTTCTTGCTTACTTTGTTAGTTTGTTTCTTTCTTTTTTTAAAAACTTTAGTTGCTTCTTTCTTTTTCTTTTTTTACTTTTGTTACTTATTATCTTTTTTTTTCTTTCTTTTCTTTTTATTACTTTTTCCTTGTTCTTTTTTTCTTTTTTCTTTTTTTTCTCCCTTTTCTTATGTTACTTTCTCTTATTACTATCTTTTTCTTTTTTTTCTTTTTTTTTTTTTTTTTTTTTTCTTTTTCTGATTGCACTTTCTGTTACCTCTTTCTTTTTTTCATTCTTTTTCTTTTATTACTTTTATCATTTATTTCTTTTTCTGTTTTGTTTCTTTTTTTTTTTTTTTTTTTTTTTACTTCTGCAACCTCTTTCTTTTTTTCTTTCTTTTTCGTTTTTTTTTTTTTTTTTTTTTTTTTTGTTATTTCTGTCCTTACTTTTTTTTGTCTTTCCTTTTTTACTTTCTGTTACTATTTTTCTTTTTTTGAATTTCCTTTTCTTATTCTTTCTCATTCTTTTTTCTTTTACTTTTTTCTTTTTCGCTCTTTCTTTTTACCTTTTCTAAATATTGTTCCTCACTCATCTCCCATCCTCTTTTCCTTCTCTCTCTCTTTCTTTCTTTCTTTCAATTTTCTTATCGGTCATTCATCTTACTTCTTCTTTTGTTATGTCATTTTCTTTCTTTATTAACTGTGTCTACTTTTTATTTTATTTCTTATCACGTGACCATTCAAGAGAATAATTTCATTCTTTATATATTTACTTGTGATGCAAGTTTTTCATTTCGTAATAGCAAATGAAAAACGTAGATTCTATAACACACCTACTTTTGGCTCATAATATATATATATATATATATATATATATAATATATATATATATATATATATGAGTATAGATAAAAGGATATGAAAACACCACAAAATGCTGTTAAAGTGAAAACATTTTATAATATATTCATAGCTGATATTGAACAATATTTCGATTTTAATCAGCTTTTAATGTTCAATATCAGCTATGAATATGTTATAAAATGTTTTCACTTTAACAGCATTTTGTGGTGTTTTCATATCCTTTTATACCGTCGGATTCATTTCCTTTCTTTTAACTTATATATATATTATATATATATATATATATATATATATATATATATATATATATATATAGGATGTAGCAAAAGTAGAATGGAACGCTTGTGGCTGAGCACCCCCTGACATGCAACTCTCCACTTTGGCCCTTACTTAAGCCAGACAAGTAGTCACAGAGCCCCATTCCGATCAATCGGTTGTTCATGTCAAACCCTAGCACATATATGATTGTCCCAACCATATTGCCCTTATGCCAAACTCTCAACCCTTTTTATTATGAGCTAGAAAGCGGTGGCTTTTGGTCTTTAGTGTTCTTGTTATGACGTCAAACTCTATCATTTGGTGAAGTTCCAATTCTGGATCTCTGGGAATTGTGGTGTACCTTTTAATCTCCATTAATCCATGATCTACTCTGACCCGGAGTGGTAGTACCTGTTAGGTTTCCATCTATGTGTTAAATAGAAAAATGTTTTTTAAAAATTGAGTTGTTTTTTTTTTAAATTGAGTAGCCATCAAGAAAGTATAAAAGAAATCGTTTGCAAGAAAATGTCTTCGACATAAAATAATCCAACAAGGGTTGACATGCCGTAGAATCAAACCAACCATCCATAACCAAAAATATAAACAAAATATCAAACATTATCACATTGACTGTTCATCTACTTACACACTTCGTATGTACACCACACACACACACACACACACACACACACACACACACATATATATATATATATATGTGTGTGTAAGGTGGGCCAAAAGTAGGTTTTAATCAATAAACATGAATATATATATATATATAATGTATGTATATATATATATACATATACATACATTATATATATATATAATGTATATATATATATATATATATATATATATATATATATATATATGAAAAATAGATGGAAGTTAATCCGACAGTATGAAATTTAACATTATGAAAAAACATATGATGTTTGTTATGTAATTGATTTGGTCGAAACAGTACTGTCAGCAATTACATAACAAACATCATATGTTTTTTCATAATGTTAAATTTCATATATATTATAACATTATATATATATATATATATATATATATATATATATATATATATATTATATATATATATTATATATAATCAGCCACTCCACACGAGCAGGATACAAGCTGAATTTCTTTAGCGGAGTTTAGAGCCCAGTCTGTGCTACTATTTACCTTTAGCCGGAGGGACAATAGTTGGATTTCCAAGGGTATTAGCACTATGTGAAATGCAAAGAGCCTCGTCCAGAATTTGAACTTGTCTCGTCGTGTCCGTTTCCTATGACGGCAACCATTACACCACCGTACCACACAGTCTCGAAAATCCATTCCTACTGAATAGCGAGTTCGATCCTCGCTTGATGCCCGCTACTTGTGACTTTGTGTCACACCCAGGCCGTGGCGAATAGATTGGGTATATATCCACTTTCAATTAAAAAGAAAATAAATCCCATATATATAAATCCCATATATAAATCCCATATATAAGTACCCATATATATATAAATCCATATATAAATCTCATAATTAATTAAATGAATTAAATATATAAATATATAATAATAAATTAATTAATGAATTAAATATATTAAATATATAAAATATATAAATATATAATAAATCCCATAATAAAATGAATTAAAAGAACATAAATCCCATATATATAAAAAGAACATAAATCCCATATATATAAATCCCATATATAAATCCCATATATAAGTACCCATATATATATAAATCCCATATAAATCCCATATATAAGAAACATATATCCCATACAGTCTCGAAAATCCATTCCTACTGAATAGCGAGTTCGATCCTCGCTTGATGCCCGCTACTTGTGACTTTGTGTCACACCCCGACCTTTTCGAACAGATTAGGTATATACCCACTTTCAATTAGATATAATTATCGTATTTCCGGTACAAATGAAAATGAAGCTGATGGAACGAAAATTTCTTCTTAAATCTTTTCCCGGACCATATGACCTTTAGGCACCCCTTTTTGATCTCGATTAAGAAAGGACCCGTTTTTCATTTACACCGTCAATATCCGGTTGTTTTAACAGACGATTTTTAGATTTTTTTTTAAATTATAAAACTAACCCCTAACCCTAACACCTAACCCCTAACCCTAACCCTAACCCCTAACAAACAACCGGATATTGACAGTGTAAATTAAAAAAATGTCCTTTCTTAATCGGGATCAAAAAGGGGCGCCTAAAGGTAATATGGTCCCTTTTCCATATTAAAAATGAAAATTAACTTCGATCCTCAAAGTTTTACAAAAGGCACAAAAATGTATTAATGGCAGTCGACGAGTAGACGAGTAAAAGTAGAGCAAGGGAGATAACTCTAAATTTGTATACATTTTGAAGATATATTTTAAAACATTTTATGTAAATATCTAATAATTAGCATAACCTGTGGATATACCACAGTATAATAATTTAATTATTACAACGTTTGATATGTTTATGTAAGAGCTATTACTAAATAGTTCAATATGTAAAAAGTATGATAATCTTGATTTAACTCTTTCTCAATCTTTTTTTTTCTTTCCTTCTTTTCATCCCATCATTGTGTATGTTAAAACAGATTAGCGTTATTGCTTCCGCACCCTCATCCCTCTCTATATCTCCCCGCCCTACGCTCTTTCTTTATTTCTTTCTTATATCTTTTCTGTGTAATTAAAAATGAGACCGTCCAAATCGTATAAGAGGAAAGGCAAAAATGTAAATTCCGATTATCTGGTGTTGCTTATCCGCTGAATTCTTATTTCTTATGAGTATCGTCACCATTCCATTTTTATCAAAAAGAAAGAAACAGAAGAAAAAGGACATGCTACACATAAAAATATAATAACAAAGAAAAAAGGGTAGGTAGAGAGAGGGGGTGAGCGCGCGGAAGTGATAATGCTAATCTGTTTTAATCAAACATAATGAAAAGATGGAAAGAAAGAAAAAAATGAGTGAGAGAGAGTTAAATAAAGATTATTATACTTATTATGGGTCCGGGTTAGCTCAGTCGGTAGAGCGTTCGGCTGGAAACCACAAGGTTCCTAGTTCGATACCGGTCCTCGCCAAATCAGCGTATGAGTAGCACAGGGATCTGTGCGGTAAAGTAAGAAGCTGATGGTAGGTGTGGCGCCCCACCTCAGATGCTAAAAAAACAATCTCCTTGGTCTAGCGCTATTGAAAAGGAGATAGACTCCCTCGCTGATTGGCTGATACCGACTTTAGGCCGCCCCGTCGACTCTTTTATACTTATTATATATTGTACTGTTTTTAAATAGCTTTTAAGTAAGCATATCAAACTTTGTAATAATCAAATATAGTGTGGTATATCCACAATTAAATTATCATAGTGTGGTATATCCTCAGGTCCTGCTTCTAATATGGAATGTAACAGAGTGTGTTTTTATAGCATCAAATACTATATAAATGCTAATTTATATAAAGCGAGAAACACTCATGAGTTATTTCCCTTTGATCAAAAAACGGGCGAATACACGAAACAGCTGAAAGTTTCATTTGAACAGAGTATAATAAAGTTACGACAAACTTACAAAAAGTCCTTTTCTTTTCTTTCATTTTGGTATGGGGATAGGAGAACTAGACGTGGGATCTGTTACGATACACTTCAAAACATCTTCTATATTTTGTTTTTATTCGTAAGAACTTAATTTAGAAAAAAAGAATTTCCTTACTTGCAAATATTTTTTAAAATAATAATACTGAAACTCTTCAAAGGCTCATGTACAGTTAATAGAATAATGTACTAATGTCAGGAACACGAAGAGTGTACAGTAATAATAAACTATAATATAAAATAATAATATAAAAAATAATAATAAATAAGTGTGCGTGCGCGTGCATATGTGTATGGAGGTCGGT
>CM042141.1:121277700-121310200 GCA_023376005.1 Doryteuthis pealeii | reverse complement strand
CCAGTAGTATTTCTAGTGATTGGTTGCAATAGTCAATCACGTGACCTTGGCTAGTCTATAAATCTAAGTGGGTATTTAGACCACATCTTATATCCAACACACCCCCTATTTTGGTATAAGGTGGGAATTTCCATCACGAAATATTAAATCAAATTTCTTTATTTCTTTGTTTTAATGTCAACATGCCAACAGATACAATCGTTGTATTCTCCAGCCCCAGCCGACAGGGCGGAGAGTGATTAGGTGAAAGGTAAATAAATATAATCCCAATTTATAAATATGACATTACAATATACATGCATTACCCAGCCCCTCTGTATGACTAGGATGCGACACAAGGTCAATTTTTAAGCGGAGTTTAAAATGTTTGAATTCACATTTTCTTCTCTATCTTTATATAGACCAGTTACCGTACCAAGGTTAAATAACCCTGTTTGCCCTACTATTCATTCATAACTGGGATGGGGAAAAACAATTCGATGCATACCATTCCCAAGGGTAGCGCGATGTGAAATGAAAACTGCTTTGGCTAGGATCTGAACTCGGGTTGCCGTGTCCATTTCCGACAATAGCCATTCCACAACGATTACAATGTCTTATTATAATAGAGATGCGATCTCTGTCTATCTGTAACCGAAACTACGTCACTGCTTACGTTACAATACCCTCAGTAATTGCGTAAGTTTATCAATGTATTTCATTTGCAGTCAAAATCATTAATACATACAATAAATCTTGTTCATTAACAATGTCTCTATGAAAATCTGACTAATATAAACCTTACATTCATCAGCTGTGTGCGAAAACTGGATGCCGTGCGGAGGACTTGTCAGGATCGATAAGCTCAAAGGGCGGATGGCGAGAGAGATATAGAGTCATGGGAATCCGTTCAGTCATCATCATCATCATCATCATATGATGATGATGATGATGATGATGAGGAGGAGGAGGAGGATTGTGTATATTTTTAGTCGATGTATTGTTCTCGTGAGACCTTGTTTCTGATAATGACCAGCTGAATTAATTATGGATTTGTTTTTTTCTCTTTATTGTTTCCGGTCGAGTGCGGAACTGTGGGAACGGACGATTGTGGTCGAACGAAAAAAAAAAAAAAAAAAAAAAGAATTAAATATTCAACGTGAGATGTCTCCCACCCCAACAAAAGACAGCTATTTTGTTTTTGATCTTATCAATTGAAATTAAAATTATTTTTGTTTAGACAACATCGTTCTATCTTCTCACTTCTCCCTTAGAACACACACACACGCATGCGTAAACTACAGCACAAAAGTTATAGAAAACTGGACAGTAGAACTAGTGTTGGCAACATTTTGGCTATGCAGTGTCTCTGTGAAAGGCCATGGTATTAAATATGATGCAAATAAATTTTCTCGGATTCAAACCGCTCTGTCCAAAAATCAGTCTTTTTTTTAAAGGTTTAAATAAATAAAAAAATTTTGCCTCTGGTCTTTAATGGGTTAGCCTGAATCGAACGACTGTATTTCTATTCGATACTAATTGAATAGTCAGAGTCCAGCTGTTAAGTTGGCGGGCTGGACGAAAACCACTCGAGGGCCGGATGTAGCCCGCGGGGGTTGCCGACCCCTGCTTTTTATCCTTATTATTATCTTCTTATCATCCTACCTTGTCCCTTCTATTTCTGTTATCAGGACTGAGCTCTCTGGTCTTCTGGATCGTCTTGGGATTGGCTTGGGTTGTCGAATCTCTGCACCCATTTCTTGTTCTTATTAATGAACACGAAGTCTCATTTTAACGAGTCAACGAGCAGGGTGTGACACAAGGTCGCAAGTATGGGACATCTAGTGGGGATCGAACTCGCTTTTCAGTAGTAATGGGTCTGCGATACTAGTTAGCTAGCCATTACACTACATGCTAATGTGGGTATGCACGTGTATACGCACACGTATGAACACAGACGCGCATGCGTGTTTCAGTCAATATTCCAATTCAGCTTAGAAAACAGATTCCAGTTTTCTATTAATCCATTTGCCAATAATAATTTAATTCAGGAATTATCTTTTGTCAGGAAATTTCATATGAATGTTTAATTTTATGTTGCAAGGAATTTGATTTCTCTCTTTTGTTCAAGAATTTTTATTTTTATTTTATTTTACTTTATTATATTCTATTTTATCGTCTAAGCATGGTGACCAATTTTAGAAAACATTCGACTATACAACAAATCTTAACTTCCGGCAACAGAAATGCACTCAACCAAAATAATATTGGTTCGATACCTGCCCTCGCCAACTCAGAGAATGAGTAGCACAGGGATCTGTGCGATAAAGTGATGAGCTGATGGTAGGTGTGGCGCCCCACCTCAGATGCTAAAAATACGATCTCCTTGGTCTTGCGCTAGTGAAAAGGGGATATACTCTCTCGCTGTCTGGCTGATACTGACTTTAGGCCACCCCGACGACTTTACTTACTTATGAATATATATATATATATATATATATATATATATATATATATATATGAATATATATATATGAATATATATATGTAGAAAGAAACTGGAAGTGAATCCGACGGTATGTGGAAAAAATGAATAAAGGAAAGAAAGTATAGAATGGATAATATAGGATATTTTAATCAATTTTACTTACACTTGTTTCGGTCAGGAGTTTATCCATGTGTACATTATTCAAACTATTATTATTTTTAAATAACCAAATGAAATAATAAAAATAATAATAGAAAAAATGTTGTAATGTTCCGCACACAAAGAAAATTCGACCTTCATCAGAGTAAATCCTTTTTTTTAAAAAAAAAAAAAAGAAAATATATATAACATTTTAAATTGATTAAAATATCCTATATTATCCATTCTATACTTTCTTTCCTTTATTCATTTTTTCAACATATATATAATATATATATATATATATATATATATATATATATATGTGTGTGTGTGTGTGTGTGTGTGTGTATATATATATATATATATATATATATATATATATATATATAGTCGTATCTTGAATTACAAGTCTAACTCGTTCCGCTCGTAACTCAATTTCGTCGTATATCAAATTCCCCTTTGAAATAAACTAATAATAAATGCGAATGTCAGTGTACCACATTTTTTCAACTTTACTTCTGGAGACCGTAGCTCAACATATCATACCATTTGATTTTTTATAACTTAGAATAAGATTTGGGAATAATCGAAATTAATTGGAAAATCCAGCGAAAATCATCGAATGAAATAGAAATAATTGTTTGCACGGAAAGTAAAGACCTACGTACATGAAATTGTCTTTAAATTAAGTGGCAGCGAAAGAATTATCGTTTGATCTTTTAAAAGGGACAGACCTGGGTTTATTGTTCGGTGCTTGAGGCATCTCAAAAGAGGAATGCCGAAGGGATACACGCATAAACTTCGGTTTGCGCGTGGATCCCCCACAATAATCGGACTTCGTGTTCATCTGGCATGGTGGGAGGTCAGAAAATACATAAGTTTAGTTATTAAATGCAGTACTTAAATGCAGAGATCAATTTTGAGTGCTTCTGTAGTTTGCTCGCTTAATTGCCACCGATTAGGGTGGCATTTAAGCTATAAAAAAAAACAAAAAAACAAGTGTTTTTTCTATCCTTATTCTCGACTATTTGGCTCCGTGTTATACTAGACTTCGTAAACACCGAGACAGGAGACATCTTTTTAATTTCAGGGTGTAGGAATCGTGCGGCAGTTGCCTTGAACATGAACGACACGTGCGTAGACGATGTCATTGGGGCTTTCTTAACGGAGGCACCTTGTCACAGACAATGACACGTGACCAATACGAGACGTGTTGGGGGAGGGGGCGATTTCAGAGCGGTGCGTACGTTTGGATAGGGGGTGGGGGTGGTGATGAAAAGAAATTAAAAAGAATCAAAACGCAGACAGGTGAAATAATAATAACTTTCCCTGTACACAACGAATTAATCTCTTTTGTTCCCCCATTCTGAAGTGTTTGTCTTTTATTTCATGGCTTGAGACGAGGAAAACAAAAGATGGGAAATTAACGTTTGAATCTTAAAAATGAATGTATCAAGGTTTGGTGTGAAAAACTCACTAAGAGTGAAATAATAATAATAATAATAATAATAATAATAATAATAATAATACAAAAAAGAAAGAACTTGTCAATTGGTGGATTTTGAAGTGCCAGCAGATCACAGGGTGAAGCTAAGGGAAAATGAAAAAATGGACAAATATCTGGACCTTGCCAGAGAACTGAAAAAGTTATGGAATATGAAAGTGAAAGTGATACCAATTGGGGTTGGTGCACTTGGAACAGTCCCAAAGGGATTGGAAAAGGGTTTGGAAAGAAAGAAAGTTTGGATATCAGAGGAAGGATTGAAACCATTCAGAACACTGAACTGCTGCAATCTGCCAGAATACTCAGAAGAGTCCTGGAGACCTGAGGAGACTTGCTGTCACTCAGACTCCAGTGAAAGACCATCAGCTAACACTGATGTGAAAACTCAAAAGGAGTAAATAATAATAATAATAATAGTAGTAGCAAACTAGCACAACGAGAATACAAAACTAGACACGACTGGGTTGGGAAGGTGATCCACTGGGAATTATGCAAAAAATTTTATTTTGACCATGCAATAAAAATGGTATATGCATAAACCAGAATCTGTTCTTGAGAACGAAACGCATAAAATTCTCTGGGACTTTGAAATAAAAACGGATCACCTTATCCCAGAAAGAAGACCAGACCTAGTGTTGATAAACAAAAAAGAAAGAACTTGTCAACTGGTGGATTTTGCAGTGCCAGCAGATCACAGGGTGAAGCTAAAGGAAAATGAAAAAATAGACAAATATCTGGACATGGCCAGAGAACTAAAAAAGTTATGGAATATGAAAGTGAAGGTGATACCAATTGTAGTTGGTGCACTTGGAACAGTCCCAAAAGGATTAGAAAAGGGTTTGGAAAGTTTGGATATCAGAGGAAGGATTGAAGCCATTCAGAACACTGCACTGCTGCAATCTGCCAGAATACTCAGAAGAGTCCTGGAGACCCGAGGAGACTTGCTGTCACTCGGACTCCAGTGAAAGACCATTAGCTAATGCTGATGTGAAAACTCAAAAGGAGTAAATAATAATAATAATAATAATAATAATAATAATAATAATACAACGATGAGACTGTAGACCATATATTAAGTGAATGTACCAAACTAGCACAACGGGAATACAAAGCTAGGCACGACTGGGTTGGGAAGGTGATCCACTAGGAATTATGCAAAAAAATTATATTTTGATCATACAACAAAATGGTATATGCATAAACCAGAATCTGTTCTTGAGAACGAAATTCTCTGGGACTTTGAAATAAAAACGGATCACCTTATCCCAGTAAGAAGACCAGACCTAGTGTTGATAAACAAAAAAGAAAGAACTTGTCAACTGGTGGATTTTGCAGTTCCAGCAGATCACAGGGTGAAGCTAAAGGAAAATGAAAAAAAATGGACAAATATCTGGACATGGCCAGAGAACTGAAGAAGTTATGGAATATGAAAGTGAAAGTGATACCAATTGTAGTTGGTGCACTTGGAACGGTCCCAAAAGGATTGGAAAAGGGTTTGGAAAGTTTGGAAATCAGAGGAAGGATTGAAACCATTCAGAACACTGCACTGCTGCAATCTGCCAGAATACTCAGAAGAGGCCTGGAGACCCGAGGAGACTTGCTGTCACTCATAATCCAGTGAAAGACCATCAGCTAACACTGATGTGAAAACTCAAAAGGAGTAAAAAAGGGTTTGGAAAGTTTGGATATCAAAGGAAGGATTGAAACCATTCAGAACACTGCATTGCTGCAATCTGCCAGAACACTCAGAAGAGTCCTGGAGACCTGAGGAGACTTGCTGTCACTCAGACTCCAGTGAAAGACCATCAGCTAACACTGATGTGAAAACTCAAAAGGAGTAAAAAAAAAATAAAAAATAAAAAATAATAATACCTGAATCTCGGCGACTAGGAAGCCATCCCACCGGAAACAGATCCTTGTTGCTTTAAGTGGTCTCGAATCAAGAGCATCCCTTGATGGGAACCTGAATGTTACTAATCGACTCATCACACTGAGCCTCGTGTTGAGGGGGGGGGAGTCCTGAAAGTATCATGTGTCATATTCGAGGCAACTAAATCCCATAGACTCGTGAAACGGGATGTAGCGAGCATTGTTAGACTCGTTATGGGGTATCTTGTTACGTTGTTTGTAATGATGGGTATCAATAACGGTAACAGCCGTGCTGGAGTTTAACGCAAAAACAGGCGGACACTGTATTCTTACAAAGTTGATCTTCCTGTCATGGTGATGGTGATGGTGATGGTGATATCCCATGAAAATGTCGCTCTGGCAGTATTGACATTTCCCTGCTCATCAGAGTGGAACCAAAAAGAACCCCAGACATGCTGGTTGGCTGGTTGGTTGATTGATTGATTTTTACAGCATGTCAACACTTGTTGGGTTATTTTATGCCAAAGACGTTTTATTCATTCTTAATGGTATTCGAATATTTTTTTCAAACTCAATTTTTTAAATCTCATTTAACCTATAGACGGGACCCTAACAGGTACTACCATTCCGGGTCAGGGTGGACTTGGGAGTAATGGTGATGAAGGGGTATTCCACACTCCCCAGAGCACCAAAAATTGGAACTTCAACATTAGATGCAGTTTAACGTCATACCTATAACAATAATACCTTCATCCACCGGCATCTAGCACACAATGTTAGGGGTTTTCCATAAGGACTATGGGGTTTAGACAATCATATAGGTGCTAGGGCTTGATCAGCTGCCCGTCTATTCTAAGTAAGGGATAAAGCGGAATATTGCATATCATGGACTGCTCAGCCGCCAGGATTCTGTCCTTAAGCATCACATATCATCACCCACAGCCAACAATTGGCCCCATTAGATATGGGTCTTACACATCTACATGTGCAGTCGGCGAATTCTACAACCCCAGCTGACAGGCTGGAGAGATTCTTCCTTTTAATTGAAAGTAAAGAAAGAACATTTGAAACTTACTTTAACAAATCATCAAGCCGGGTTGACAGCGTGGATCTCTATAACTCTTCCTCACCACCCGTCCCTATCGACCATCGCCTTTGGAAGGTCATCTGCACAGTATACAGTATCCGGGTAGAGCTGATCGATATATATGTTTACCAACTCCTCCGCACGAGCAGGATACGACACAAGGTCAATTTCTTAAGCGGAGTTCAACAGGTTCGAATTCAGAGTTTTCCTTCTCCTAGACTGGTTACCTAGCCATGGTTAAAGAACCCAGTCTGTCCTGCTATTTACTCATATCTAGAGGGAGAGTAAGATTCATACCTTTCCCAAGGGTATTAGCACTAAGTGAAATGCAATTACCACGTCCAAGATTTGAACTCGGGGCGACGAGTCCATTTCCCATGACTTTAACCATTACACCACGCGCTTCTTGATCGATATAGATTTTTTCAGGTCGATCCACTCTGGTGTGTCCATGTTTAGATGTCCACGACAGAACGTCATTCATTAGTTCGTCCTTCCTTTTCCAGTTGTGTCCAGCATATCTTGTTAGTCTTACCCGAATTATTTGTGATATGGGAGGCAAGCTGCTCTTTTTCGGGGTGCTGCATCCAGGATTGGTTCAAGAGAGTACGCAACATCTTTGTATAGTTTCTATCAAGTTTCTTTTTCACTCAGAATATCTTTATTGTCCACGTTGTGCTGTCGTACAGTTGTACTGACACGGCTACTGCTTGGAAGAATTTTCGCTTTATCTTATCACTGATTAGATTTTCATATGATCGATAATCTGTCTATAAAAATTATTTAGAAATTCTTTTCATAATCTACACTTGTTTTAAAATTTAACGAATATCTCTGCATTATGAGAAAGTGATGAATGAAAGGTGAGAGAGAGAGAGGGGGGGAGAAAGGAGTGAAAGAAGGGAACAGGGAGTGAAAGGAGAGATACAACAAGGAGAGAGAGAGAGAGGGGAGAGAGAGAGAGAGAGAGAGAGAGAGAGGGAGAGAGAGAGATCAGAAAAAGGAGAGGGAGAGAGCAAGGAGTGAAAATAGAGAGAGAGGGCAAGGAGGGAAACGAGGGAGCAAGGTGTGAAAGGAGAGATACACCGAGGAGAGAGAGAGAGAGAGGAGAGAAAGAGAGAGAGAGAGAGAGAGAGAGAGAGAGAACAAGTAAAAGGAGTTAGAGAGAGAGAGAGAGAGAGAGAGCGCACAAGAACTGAAGGGAGAGATACAGCAAGGAGAGAGAAAGGGGAAAAAAGGAAAGAGGACGAGATCAAGAAGTAAATGGACGAGAGAAAATGGTAAAAGAGAGAGAGAGAGAGGAGGAGGGAGGCGGAGAGAGAGGGGGGAGAGAGAGGGGGAGAGAGTGATGGGCGAGGGAGATGGAGGAGGGGGGTAGAGAGAGCAAGGAGTGAAAGGATACACATGTAAAGGGCAGTTGGTGTGTATGTATGCATGTATGTATGTATGTATGTGTGTGTGTCTGGATGAAACTATGATATATATATATATATATATATATATATATATATATATATATATATCATAAAGGAAGGAAAAACTCAACACCGTAATTCCATAATAAATTTATTTCGACCAAAAATGGGGCCTATATAAATCTAAGTTGATTTAATATAGCTCCCAAATATATATATATATATAATATATATATATATATATATATATATATATATAATTAAATGTCAATATATATACATTAAATGTCAATAGATATACATTAAATATATACATTAAATGTCACCGGTTCTTGCCTTATTTTGTAAAAAATATATTTTAATTATTCTTAATTAATATTGATAATTTAAAATTAAAATATACATTGAAATAGTATTGAAATTCTACTTAAAATGTTAAAATTGTAAATCTCAAAAGGAAACAAATCAATACAACAGCTACCCCCCTCCCATCAACCCAGGCGTCGCTGGGTAGTGGTTTCTAGTTACAATATATATATTTACCAGCCCTTCCGCACGAGCAGAATACGACACAAGGTCATTTTCTAAGCGGAGTCTGACAGGTGTGAATTCAGAGTTTTCCTTCTCCTAGACTGGTTATCTAGCCATCGTTAAAGAGCCCAGTCTGAGCTATTTACTCATAACTGGAGAGAGAATTGGATTCATACTTTTCTCAAGGGTATTAGCGCCATATGAAATGCTAACTATTTCGTCCAGGAATTGAACTCGGGTCAACGAGTCCATTTCCAACGACTCTAACCATTAGGCCACGCGCCTCCATTCTAGTTACAATATAAATAACATGCAACATATTTCCACTCCTTGCATTCAAAGAGACCTTCTGTTAAAATCTAAAGTAAATGTTAGGCCAATTTTCTTCGATCCTTTTCTTCGTTTACCTTTTTATTCTTCTAAAATCTACGATCCGTAATAGTTTCTTTATTAAATGAATCAAATTCCCAAGAACACATTGGCGAAAATATAATTGAATTTCCTTTCTTTCTTTCTTACGAAAGTTAATAGCTTAGTTTCTATAATGGCCACTGGAAATGTTTGTTTTAAAATTGGTCATGCATCAAATGAACTTTATGGTTGAATGCGGATATTTTTTTATTTTTTTCATTTTGTGTAGTGTGTCATGAAAGTACCCCCCACAAAATTAAGTCATGAAAGGGAGAATATCCTGATTGTAGGGGTCGACCGCGGGCGGTAGAAAATTTCCTTGTGTTACTCCGGTTCACGGCTCGTTGCTCGAACCGGAAGTTAAAATGAGCGGAGGTGGAGAAGCGAAAATACCACTGCATTCTATTTGGCAGAAAAACATAGGATAAAAAAAAAAAATAGAAAGAAACAATGGGTGATATATATATATATATATATATATATATATATATATATATATAATATTATATATATTATATTGTTGTATGTTGTAGAAAAGAGATATAGTGAGCATTAAAATATTTGAAATATAAACAAACAAAAAAAACAAAAAAAAGAATTACTAAAATAAGCGAATATCATTCTACACAAATTATTAGTTTCTTTTATCGTTAAAAATAATTTGTTTACTCCTCTCCTCCTGCTTTCCCTCTCGCTTCTTGGTTTTCCTAATATCCTTTTTGTCCGATCATGAACCAGGTACTTCTGCTTATATATATATATATGTATACTAGCAAAAGTACCCGGTCCATGACCGGACTTTAAAAAAATTAGGAACACCAGACAGTGAACAATATTTCATTATCAACAGGAGCTGGTATACGAACAGTTCAGCAAACTGGGTGATTTTGGTTTAATTAATTAATCATATTCCTTAATCAATAACCAAACTTGGCGTATTTCTTAGTTAGAAGGATATTAATGTGTATGCAAGATTTCTGTTTTGGAATTATACGTCGACACGTACATACCAAACTTCCTATATATATATATATATATATATATATATATATATATATATATATATATATATATATATAATAAATGTGTGTGTGTGTGTGTTAGATATTAAAATATGCACGCACACTCATCTATATATAATCTTAGATGCGAATTAACTTCTAGGATTACTTATGATCGTATCATCTTTTCAATTTAAAACTCAATGTGTTTTGTCATTGATATATTGGTATATAGGTTAGGGTTAGAGCATACAGAATATTTGTGTATCATATTTATACACAACAATGTAAGGCATTCATAAGATGATCCGTCTGTGCAGAGCTGCTGCTGCTGCTGCTGCTGCTGCGAAATAATAACTTGTCGGCTTGAAATAACTTAAAGAAAGAAAGAAAGAAAGAAAGAAAGATTAAATGAGAAAATAAAAGATTAGCCTTAAATAACGAAAGAAAGATACGAAGTAAGCAGGAAAGAAAGAAGAAAAGAAAGAAAAACGAAAAGAAAGAAAAAGGAGAAGAAAGAAAAAAAAGAAAAGAATTAAAAATTCTACCTTAAAGAAAGAAAGAAAGAAAGAAAGAAAGAAAGAAAGACTAATGAGAGAATCGAAAAGGTCTGCCTTAAATAATGAAAGAAAAAAAGAAAATTAAGTAAGAAAGAAAAAAAGGAAAGAAAGAAAAAGAAAGAATGAATTAAAATCTACCTTAAAGAAAGAAAGAAAGAAACGAAAGAAGCAAAGTAAGCAAGAAAGAAAGAAAGAAAGAAAGATTAAATGAGATAAAGTAGCCTTTAATAACGAAAGAAAGAAATAAAGAAAGAAAGAAAGAAAGAAAGAAAGAAAGAATAAAAATTACCTTAAAGAGAAAAGAAATAACGAAATGAACAAAGGAAACAAGCAAGCAAGCAAGAAAGAAAGAAAGAAAGAGAATAGAATATTCTACCTTAAATACCCCCCCCAAAAAAAAAAGACAAAAAAGAAAAAAAGATATAAAATATGACACTTGATTCTAACTTAAAGTCTCTTTGGGCAACTGTCCAATTCCTCCTCCCCACCCCAATAAAACGACATCCGGCAACCTTCTTTCCTATCAACTAATACATTTTTATTTATAGATAATTCAATATTCTATCAAATATACAAAATGTTATCTATTATTATACTAAAGCTAAGTGAATCAATGATTGTTTCTAAAGAGGCTTTTTTACTATTCAGCTTAATGACACAAAATACATGCTAAATTATTCCTTAGTTCTGAAATTGAGTTAGGTTTGAAAACATTCCATTTTAATTAGAATTAATTAGTCATAATTTGCAATTAAATCAAAAACTGACCTGTCTCTTACTTTACATTCTGACTGTCACTTCCCTCCCTCTCTCCCCCCCCCTCTCTCTCTCTCTCTCTCTCTCTCTCTATATATATATATATATATATATATATATCTTGATTAACTACTCCTTATCTATGTTAGTTTCTCAGTGAGATTAAAGCGAGAGATTGGAGAGTATGAGAGGAAGAACTTCCAAGTATCAGGTCTATTTAAATCTAAATATGGTCAGACGTTCCCTTTCTTAGAAATCTTACAAAATGATTTTAATGTTGTTGTTTTTTTTTTTCCGGTCGTATTTTTTAAATTTGATTCGCTTTGCAAACTCACTTTTTCCTGATCTTAATTATCTACCGAGAACTCAATGGGTCACGTTTTTTTCTAGTGTTATAACAAATACAGTGGTACTTTGACTTACGAGTTTAATTTGTTCCGCTCGTGATTCAGTTTCCTCGTATTTCAAATCAATGTTCTCGATTGAAATGAATTGTAATGCCATTAATTAGTTCCACCCCACAAAAAATCCTAATTTTTGGTTTCGTTTCTTAAAATAAAAGATATAGTATTGTATCGTATAAAATCATAAGATAGAATGTAATGAATTATGTGCTGCAATATGTTTTTATTAGCAGGACCTGTGGATATACCACAGTATGATAATCTAATTACAACGTTTGATATGTCTACTTAAGAGCTATTGCGAAATAGATCAATATGTAAAAAGTATAATAATCTTGATTTAACTCTCTCCCCACTCTCTCTCTCTCTCTCTCTCTCTTTTCATCTTTTCATTATGTTTGACAGAAACAGATTAGCGTTTTCGCTTCCGTGCGCTCAACGCATTTCTTTATCTTTCATCTACTCTCTTTCTTTCTTATTATATTTTTCTGGGCAGCATATCCTTTTTCTTCCGCTTCTTTCTTTACAATTAAAACGGAATGGTCCATTATTTAGTTGAGGTGACGTCGCTCATAAGAAATAAGAATTCGGTGGATAAGCAACACCAGATAATGGGGATTTATATTTTTGCATTTCATCTTGGATTTTGGATGGTCTCATGTTTAACTTGAGGGATGTTGCAAGTTGATAAATAACACGGGTATTAATATATAGCTTAAAAAAAAAGAGTTGGTATTAAATAACCCATGTTTAGCTCAGTCGGTAGAGCGTCCGCCTGGAAGCCACAAGGTTCCTAGTTCGATATCCTATGAGTAGCACAGGGATCTGTGCGGTAAAGTGAGAAGCTGATGGTAGGTGTGGTGCTCCACCTCAGAAGCTAAAACCACTCTCCTTGGTCTAGCGCTAGTGAAAAGGGGATAGACTTCCTCGCTGTCTGGCTGATACCGACTTTAGGCCACCCCGACAACTTTACTTTACTTACTTAATATCAAAATCACCTGCCCTAAAACAAAACACAAAATGCACTGACAAGAAATCATTCAACTACAAAAGAAAGAAGATAGAAATTATTTATTTAAGGATTCACAGCAAGCAACATGTCCGCTCATTCAGTCCTTTGCAGTAATGGCGCCAGAATTTGCTTACTTCCGGGATTGTTACTTCCGGCTGGGAGACTCTGCACTGTTTAAACGAAAGTGTCAGTAAACTCACCTTTACTTATCAAAAAGGAGGGGGTCGGTAAAAAGTAAATATTTACTGACATCCCAGCATCCCAACACAAGAGTCATTATAGTGAGGAACCACGCACAAACCGAAACTCATGTATAGATAGTGTTTAAAGATTGTGTGAATCCCCTCGGCAGTTCTTTTTTTTTCTTTTTGTTTTTGTTTTTTTTTGTTTGTTTTTTTGAGGTGCCTACTAGATTACCAAACTTAATCAACGCTGAGATTCTTCTTCTTCTTCTTCTTCTTCTTCTTCTTCTTCTTCTTCTTCTTCTTCTTCTTCTAATCGATTTCACTATAAAATTATACATAGAATTGCTTTTAATACGTTTGAGAATAAAACAATAATATTAGAAATCAATAACACCAAGTAATTATTTATTAAAAACGGTTTTGTTAAATTCACACCATATACTATGTAAACATTTATTTCTTATTGATATAACACACACACACACACACACACACACACACACACACACATATATATATATATATATATATATATATATATATATATACACATTAATAATATAGACTGCTTTGAGGCAAATCTATCTTTGCTAGACCTTTATATAGACATTGTTATTAAATAATATGCTAATTAAGATTAAATAATGATTATTTAATAACCACTGAGAATATAACGTAAATAACTAAGTAAATTGTGACGTTGGTGGTGACGTAGTTTCGGTTACAGACAAACAGACACAGAATCTGCATTATAATAAGATTTGTTTCTCCTCATTCTTTCTGATCTCTCCCTCTTATTCGTATCTCAATGTGTATTTACTTCTTTCTTTTTGTGTGTAGTAAGAGTCTTCTAGAAATTCCTTCTTCCTTGTTAGACAACCCCCCACCCCAACCCCCGCTTAAAATCCCCGCGGACACCAATGTCAGCAACGTTATTTACACTTGCCACATTTTCTATGACTCAAGAAAAAATGTCTTCAAAAACTAGAAAGAATAAAAAGAATAAAAAACAACGATTAAAGAAAGAAAGAAAGAGAGAGGAGAGAGAGAGAGAGAGAGAGAGAGAGAGAGAGAGAGAGAGAGAGAGAGAGAGAGAGAGAGAGAGAGAGAGAGAGAGAGAGAGAAAGAAAGAGAAAACATTTAAAAGAAAAAATCGAGAAATGAAAGAAACGAGGGATAAAATTACGGGGAAGAAAAAGGGGGTTTAAGAAAAAAAAAAATAAAAAGAATAAGAAAAATAACGATTAAAAGAAAGAAAAGAGAAGAAAGAAGAAAGAAAGAATAATGAAAGAAATGAAAAAATGAAAGAAAAATATCTAAAAAAATCGAGAAATGAAAGAATAAGTGATAAATGATGGGGCAAAAAAAGGGGCAAACAAAAAAATGAAATAAATAAAAAGAATGAAAAAAAATAACGCTTAAAAGAAAAAGAAAGATTGAATGAAAGAAAGAAAAACATTTAAAAGAAAAATCAAAAATGAAGAAAAAGTGATAAATGACGGGAAAAAAAGGGGGTTGGGCAAACAAAAAAATGAAATAAATAAAAAGAATGAAAAAAATAACGATTAAAAGAAAAAGAAAGACAGTTGAATGAAAGAAAGAAAAAATTTAAAAAAAAAATCAAAAAATGAAAGAATAAGTGATAAAATGACGGGGAAAAAGAGGTTGGGCAAACAAAAAATGAAATAATAAAAAGAATGAAAAAATAACGATTAAAAGAAAAGAAAGAAAGATTGAATGAAAGAAAGAAAACATTAAAAGAAAAAATCAAAAAGGAAAGAAATAAGTGATAAAATGACGGCCGAAAAAAGGGGGTTGGCAAACAAAAAAATGAAATAAATAAAAAGAATGAAAAAATAACGATTAAAAAAAAAAGAAAGATTGAATGAAAGAAAGAAAAACATTTAAAGAAAAAATCGAAAAATGAAAGAAATAAGTGATAAAATGACGGGGCCAAAAAAGGGGGTTGGGCAAACAAAAAAATGAAATAAATAAAAAGAATGAAAATAACGATTCAAAGAAAAAAAAGAAAGATTGAATGAAAGAAAGAAAACATTTAAAAGAAAAAATCGAAAAATGAAAGAAATAAGTGATAAAATGACGGGCCAGAAAAAAGAGAGAAGGGGGGAACTTATCCTTGGACCCCGTTGACTCTTGGTTCTATCTGTTTTAAATCTCCAAAGTTCTCTTAACAAAAAAAAAGAAGGAACAAATAAAAACTTTGGAGGTCGTTCAGTTGTTTTCTTCTCAGTTTACATAACTCAGTGTAGAAAACAAATATAAACTGTGCACATTTATTCTAATGCACTCCGACGAAATTCACTGTGTGTCATGGAGATTAATTGAAAAACAAATGCAGACAAAACAAAAACTGATATGTCAATTCTAAATGCGTAAATTTCTTTCTTTTTTTCTTTTCTCCTTCTGAAATATTGATAAACAGGGAGATTTGAATCGAAACTTCACTATTAGATGCAGTTTAACATTATACACAGGCCACTAAGACCCTCAGACTCCGCTTTTTAGCACATATATAATAAAAAGGGTAGGGGTTTTGCCATACGAATAATAGGATCGGGACAATCATATAGATGCTAGGGTTTGATCTGACCAGCCGATTGATCAAAGAAGGCCTCTGTGACCGCCCACCTAGTCTAAGAAAGGCCCAAAGTGGAGTGTTGCATGTTATGGATTGCTCAGCCACCAGGAATCCGCCCTTAAGCATTGCGAGTCACCACCCTACGGTCAACAGATGACCCTATTGGGGAGATTTCACACCTCTGCAAATGTGCAGTCTTTGTATTCAACAGTTCCGGTCAACAGGGCGGGTTGATTTTTTTTTTTGGGGGGGTGCCTTGGAACCAGGATATTTACATTCTATCCACTCTTTTTTACCTCTAAAAATGTAACATTAAAAGGAGTAAATAATTAACCGTGTTTTTATTTGTAGGTGGAAAATTCCGTGTAATTATTCAAATGAAAAGTATTCGTTTATTCTATAAATAGTTTCTTTTAAGTTTTCGAGTTACACTGATTAGAATTAATATATTTTGTTTTAAGAAGAAAATCCTCAAATGACAAAAATTCAAATTCACTTCTTAATTGTCTGTTGAGTTATAAAAATGTATTCGTTTAATTTATTTTCGTTTTTGCACCTAAAAATGTAACAATAAAAAGAAGCTAAAAATTAATCGTGTATTTATTTGTTGGTATAAAATTTCTATTGTCCTTATCTGTATTATTATCTGCACAACGTTTTGGTCGATGTGTCCTCCGGCCTTCTTCAGATATTTCTTGTCGGACTCGGAAACCTCGAAATTTAGATTTAGTTCTTATTTGCCTTATAAAATTCAAAGTGAATATTTGAAGAACATACAACTCCAACACATTTCCGAGACAAAACATTTTATATAATACAGCACATGAATAAACAAGATACATAAACAATGGAAGATAGAATAGTGTACATAAACATACATACATAAAATTCACTGACAAGATAATATAAAAGTACACATAATATAAAGGTACAGACATGAGACTAAGAATAGTCCATGCTGTATAAATCACTTACAGTGACCAGTAGCCGGCGCTGAGGGCTGAAGCCCCAACGAGAAGGGAATGGCAATTGTCTAACCCATGTGGGTACCTACGAGGAGAGGTAGAAAAGAGGAAGAGAAGTTTGAAATAGCCGCTTAAATACCAGAGGTCCCCTAGTGGGAACAAACGACAATCGGCGGGAATATAACTCCTCAGGCAAATAGGAAAATAACCCCTACAGCCTGTTGATTTACAGTAAAAAGAATGATTTAAAAATGTGTCCTAATTTCTAGGTGGAAATATTCAGTAATCGTTTGTTTTTTAGTTTATTTCATTTGTAAAAAGAAAGTTTTTTGTGTTCGTGTTTAATTTAATTAGTCTTTCTAATACAATATAATATTTAATTATACTAAAACTTAAATACAGAGGGCGTATTTTCTTGCTAGTATATATAATTTAATTTGTATATGCCAGTGTGCATATCTATCTATATATCTATTTATATTGTTTTTCTTCCTCTAGCTTTCGGACTCTGAGGACTTCGAAATTCGAGAATATCCTGACGGTGACATCAAAGAACCAGTTCCCAGTGAAAAACTCCAAATCACAAAAGACAGCCTCAATTCTTCCAACACTCAAAGCGAAGACGAATCAGCAAAGCAAGAACCTTTTTTCTTTTTATCTGGACTTACCGATGCCAACAATTGTTCCTTAGTCAACCTGCGTGTTCGAACTTCTTTGGATTTAAAATGCAACAGAGACCTACTAAATACAGAAGAATGTTTCTCCGAAGGTAAGTGGTTAAAAGCAGTTTATACGAAACGAATAAAATGGAGGGAATTAGAATTACAGAATAAAGGGGAATTTTCTGTTGGCTGGTTGGTTGGTTGATTGATTGGTGGGTTGGTGGGTTGGATTTTACGGCATGCCAACCCATTGGGTCATTTTATGCCGAAAACGTTTTGTTTTAATTATTCTTGATGGGTACTCAATTTTTAAACACATTTTTAGAACTAATTTTGTTCTACTTAACCAATAGATAGAACCCTATCAGGTACTACTACTCCGAGTCAGAGTGGACCTGGGAGTAATGGTGATAAAGAGATACTCCACATTCCCTGAGCTTCAGAACTGGAACTTCACCATCCGATTGAGTTTAACGTCATACCCAGATAATAAGATCCCCATCTACCGTCTTTTAGCATATATATCATTAAAAGGTTAGGGCTTGCCATAAGGGCAATAGGGTTAGGACAATCATATAGGTGCTAGGGCTTGATGTGACCAGCCGATTGATCAGGGGTGGGACTCTCTGATTGCTTGTCTAACCTAAGTAAGGGCCAACGTAGAGTGTTGCATGTTATGGACTGCTCAACCACCAGGATTCCATCCTTAAGCATCACGGGTCACCACCCATGGTCAGCAGGTGATCTCATTGGAGGGTCTAACCCCTCTGCAGAGCGGCAGTCGGTGTATTTTAAAGTACCAGCCGACAGGGTTGGGAATTTTAAAGTACCAGCCGACAGGGTTGGGAATTTTCTGTAGACAGATTATTGATCATATGGAAATCTAATCTCTCTGAAAGATAAAGCGAGAAATCTTCCGAGCCGTGTCAGTGCTACTGTACGACTGCACCATTTTGATCGGCTGGAGAAAAGGCTTGATAGGAACTGAACAAGGATGCCGCATACAGTGTTGAACAAACCCTGGAAGCAGCACCCATCTAAAGAACAGCTGTACGGCCACTTGCCTCCGATCACACGGATCGAGTAAAACGAACGAAACATACTGGAAACTGCTGGATAAGCAAGAACGAGCTCATAAGTGACGTTCTTCTGTGTGCACCTGTGCATGAACTCTACAGAGTGGGTTGGCCAGTAAAAGTCTACATCCATCAGCTGTGCGCGGATATTGGATGCTGTGCAGAGGACCTACCAGTTGCAGTGGCTTATAGAGACAGGTTGTGAGAAAGAGTCATGGGTAAAACGCTGGCTCTTTTGAACGAGGAGGTGATGAACAAAGACACCTGTTTTCTGAAACACAGAATAAAAGTAGAATTTAAGTAGGATTTCAATGCTATTTCTATGTATATATATATTTTTAAATCTTCATAATTTTTGCACAAAAAGCAAGAACCGGTGATATTTAATGTGTATATATATATTTACTATGTCGTTGTTTTATTTTTGTTGTTTCATCCAGACATACATACATATAGGTTGTGTTGATCGTTGTCAGACGAATTCCACTCTTTCATACATACATACATACATACATATATGTATAGATTACGAGTGTGTGGTGATCGGGGGAGGTTGAGTGCGTGTGTGTGTGTGTGTGTGTGTGTGTGTGTGTGTGTGTGTGTGAGTGTGTGTATGTGTGTGTTTGAGTGTTTCTGTGTATGGGTGTGAGTGTGTGTATGTTTGAGTGAGTACGTATGTTTGAGTGTGTGTATGTTTGAGTGTTTCTGTGTATGGGTGTGAGTGTGTGTATGTTTGAGTGAGTACGTATGTTTGAGTGTGTGTATGTTTGAGTGTTTCTGTGTATGGTGTGAGTGTGTGTATGTTTGAGTGAGTACGTATGTTTGAGTGTGTGTAAGTTTGAGTGTTTCTGTGTATGGGTGTGAGTGTGTGTATGTTTGAGTGTTTCTGTGTATGGGTGTGAGTGTGTGTATGTTTGAGTGAGTACGTATGTTTGAGTGTGTGTATGTTTGAATGTTTGTGTGTATGTTTGAGTGTGTGTCTGTAATAAAGATTATATCATAATACAGGGTGTGGAAGAAATACCTCCCACATTTAAATCTAAGATACTTCCCACGCCGTTTCAGATTGTCTATTAAACTAACTACACTATAATTACTTTGTAGCTAAAATATAATCAATGATATCTCGCGTATTTTTCTATATCTTATTATAATGGAGATTGTGTGTTTTTCTGTCTGTAACCGAAACTAAATCACTACTCAAGTCACAATTCCCTTAGTTATTTATGTCACATTCACCATGAATTTATCCTTATTTTAACCTCAATTATTAATAAAATTGTTTTACATTATTTATACTGTTAACCATATCTACATACAAATAACATGCAATTGTATTTATATATACAACAAAATAGCGGTTCACAGTGTGAACGGAAAGGCTAATTTGCATATTGATATTAAAAAATGTAATTTTAATAAATATATGCTTAGTATTATTGGTTTCTAACTGTTTGGTTTTATTTTAATGAATATAAGCAAAAATCTTTTCAATGAATCTTAAATGAAATCCATTAACAAGAAAAGATAACTGTCATTTTATTCTTTACTTCCTCTTTTAACTAAATACTTAAATTAGAAAAAATAACAATGAAAGACGAGAGTGATGGAAGAGTAAATTTCAGTTGTTCTATTTTTCAATTATATCCCCTCTGTTTCAAATCTTTTTATCTGCATTCTTATTTAGTTTCATTAGCCTTTCTAATTTAATACGATATTTCATTACATTAAAACTTAAATACTTGCACCCGAAGGGTGCATATATTTGCTAGTTGACCTAATAACGCCATTTTACTATTTCTATAAAGTGCGTCAGATATACCTCCCACATGTGAAACTATCATTTCTCTGGGGCAAATGAACTTAGGCAAGTGGCAATGGTAGCTCCATCTAGCGCATGTCTTCCCATTATTATTAGAATATGATTAATTGATATCATGGATTTAACCGGTGCACACTGTGCGTTTGTTGTTGCAAATATTTTTTTAAGAATGGTAAATCTGTAATTGCTACACACATAGCTTTTTGTGCTGATTTTATTCCGGATATAAATCGATACTATATATATATATATATATATATATATATATATATACGTAATTAAAGAAGATGAAAGTGAATCCAACATATTTTGGAGATAAATGGAAAAACATAAATATATTTGTATGGATGAAATTTATTGTATGCTCATACATGTTTACGTATGATTTTTTCATTATTGTTCTATGTTGTAAAATTCTATCCATAACAGTATCATTTCGACGTAACAGGAAATGAACACGAAAGCTCTGTGTGTGACAATTACAGATTCACCAGTTAAAAAAACTGTTTCAACAGCAAATGCACTGTGTTCACCAGTCCAAGCGATGATCGAAACTGATCCTATCTGAATAAAAATCGTAAGACATTTTCTAGAGGAAGATACCATTGCCACTCCATTAAATCTCTTTGCACCGCAGCAGAGATGATAGTTTTGAATGTGGGAGGTATATTTGGCTCACCCTGAATAAAGAACAAAAAATGGATTTATTTAAGCAATACAGAAATATACGCGAGATTTCATTGTCTACGCTGTCCTTACATATAATGGTCTATCAATTGTATTGAGCACTCTTTACTCATAGATATAACAAATTAGATAATTAACACACACATACTTGAGTTCTCTTGCGATTGTAAAAACATGCCCTCGTAGGTATGTATCAATTTATTGTTCACCCCAGACTGACAGCTACAGGTGGCCGCAAGGGTAAGGAACTTGGCACACGAAAATTCTGTCGAGTTTCAATCCCGGCTAGAGGTAGCTGTTAAAAACGTCGAGCCGCACTGATGATAAGTAAACTTCGAAACACGTGTCTGTGGATGACTGATATATATATATATATATATATATATATATATATATATATATATATATATAGGTATATACATATATATATAATTAGGTATATATATCATTTATGAATTATATATATTATAAACATATAATTTATACATGTGAATTGAGCGTCAGCCTGGTAACCACAAGGTTCCTGGTTCGATACCAACTTAGCATATGAGTAGCACAGGGATCTGTACGGTAAATTGAAGAGTTAAAGGTAGGCTTGGCGCTCCACCAACGACGCTAAAAACATTCTCTTTAGTCTAGCGCTAGTAAAAAGGGGATAGACTCCCTCGCTGTCTGGCTTATACCCACTTTAGGCTACCCCGACGACTTTACTTTTATTATATATATATATAATAAAAGTAAAGTCGTCGGGGTAGCCTAACCGGACAAGCAGCCAGAAGATCACTACTACGATTCACGGTCAGGAAGAAGGGATGTCACTATCCTGAAAATTTACCACTACGTCTAAATAAAAGAAACTAAAAAAAAAAAAAAAAAAAAGAAATACAGAGTTTTCTGATATTTATTCCTTGACTAACATATTATGGTAACAACATTAGCATAATATAGTACGTTAATGCTTCACACCTATACCCAAACCTGGTATATGTATTTCCAACAACGGATACAGATACAAAAATACATCTCATATATATATATATATATATGTATGTATGTGTTTGTGTGTATGTATGTATGTGTGTGTGTGTGTGTGTGTTTGTGCTTTAATGTAACAGAATCTACGAACAGAGAAACAAAGAAAAATACACAGCAAGTGTTATTATATATATAATGTCTAAAAAAAAAAGAGCGAAAGAAAAAAAAATCAAAGAAGAGAGAGAGTGGGGTGAGAAAAAGATAGAGAGAATAGAACGAGAGAAAGAGAAAGAGTGTGTGGGGGATGCGTGCGTGTCTTAGAAAGAGACCCACTGAGGAGTGTATGTAGGTAACATTGAATGGACAATGGCTTCATTAAGAACAATAGAAACGTTCATGCTGTCAGAAGAAGACAGTATGAAATTATAAACTTTACAAATAAGGTTTTATAAAAGTCAATAAACAGATCTAGCCGTCTTAGCTGACTTTTATAATAGTTTAAATAGGATCTGATTGACCCCCTACAAAGAACATCACTTGGTAATTTTTAATGAAGGAATCCGGGCACTTTCAGATGACATAAGCGTATCTAGATATTATATCATATCCACTACATGCATCAGGATATGCAAATGATGTTTCATATGAAAGTATTGGGTTAGTCTTCTTGGCGTAGTGGCTAAAGTACTGGACTACTGTTATATAATAATATGGTCACGGTACCAAAAAGGTATTTGTTACGTGGCGGTCGTCATTGTCGATAAAAAAGGTACAATAGACACATAAGATATATGGTCACAAGGGCTTAGCATTTATTTTCGGGCTCGTGTCGTGGGCTCTATTTCAGAGAGAAGGAAAGACAGAGAGAGAGAGAGAGAGAGAGAGAGGAGGACACTGTTGAATTACTGTACCTTTGAACATAGTACAAACTATACCGCTGTCCCAACACTAGGGACCAGCCCCCGTCCGAACTCTACGCCCGGAAAGCAAAAAGAGTGCGATTTTCTTCTTTCTCGTTCCTCGTCACCACGTGACTTTTGCTTTCGGTCAACTTTCAATTCCTCTTCCGGCGTCATTCTTCGGTCAAATTACTGGCAACCCGTTGTGTGTCCACTCCTCCTTTTTTAACCTTTACTTTCTCTTATTTCTTCTTCCTCTCTTTCTGTGGCAGTCCGCTCACACTTTATTACCACTATCAAACTCCGGTGAACCTTAATAATCACGCTACACTACCACATCGTTGTAATCTAGTTTGAACTCAAGTGGCGCTAATAATTACGTTCACTTTTGGACTAAAACCTTTTGGGTAGGTATAAACCCTACATTTCCCCAGCAATGGGTTAAATAGTATCACCATTGCTTTTCTACAAGGATGGTTTTGACATTAAATAACCCACGAAAGTTGATATGCCATTAAAAAAAAAGAATTATATTTTAGTACAACTGCGATATCGTAGTAAGCGATTTCGAACTCTAGTCTTGCTATTACGTCCACTTTTAGACTAATACCATTGGGAAAGGTATAACTCCACATCCCTCCCCAGCTACGGGTTAAATAATGCCACTACTGTTCTTCTTCAAGAATGGATTTTGCATTAAATAAACCACAGAAGTTGATATGCCAGTAAAAATATTTTTTAAAATTAATCATGTTTTAGTACGATGGAGAGATAAAAATTACTAGCAGAATCTGTGGATATACCACAGTATGATAATTTAATTATCACATTTCATATGTTTATTTAAGAGCTATTGCTAAATAGTTCAATATGCAAAAAGTATAACAATCTTGATTTAACCCTCTCTCGCTTTCTTCTTTTTTTCCTTCTTTTCATTTTTTCATTATGTTCGATTGAAACAGATTAGCGTCATCGCTTCCGTGCGCTCACCCCTTCTCTCTATCTTTCCCCTACTCTCTTTCTTCCTTTATTTCTTTCTTATTATATTTTTCTGTGTAGCATTTCCTTTTCTTTCCCTTTATTTTTTTATGATAAAAACGGAATGGTCCATTATTTAGCTGAGGTGACGAAAGTCATGAGAAATAAGAATTCGGTAGATAAGCAACACCTGATAATCAGGATTTACATTTTTTTGCATTTGATCTGGGATGATTTGGGCGGTCTCATTTTAACCACAGGGTGTTGCAAGATGATAACGTTCGGAAGATTAAAGAACGAGCGTATTATAATATAGATTCTTCTTTCTATGTGAGTAAATATGACAGAATGTCGATTTAATAAGAAACCCTTTTTACATGTAGGTGTGTTTACAAATAGTTCATTACGACCGTTGTCAACGTGTATCGCTGATTCTATCTACGTTATTGAGCAATGGGAGAATGCTGAGAGACAGGTTCCCAGGAAACAAGTTTCTATACACTTATGTTTAAATATTTCTAGCTACGGATGGCCAGAAGTAATAAATACACTGTGATTATAAAGTAACTCTCTATTTCAAAAATTATATTATTTATTTCTGAATCATCATTTTTACAAAAAAATGAGTATGATAAGAACACACATAATATGGAGTTTTATTTTAAATTCTATATGGGTAGTACCATTCGCCTCCAGCCTTTCAAACCGCTCGGGAATCACATTAACTTATCTTCCCAGAAACTCTTGTGGAATGGCAGAAATAAATTCTCGTAGTCGTCCTTCAAGTTCTTCTAAAGACGTTTTTTTAGGGGAGTAGACTTCCACCTTCAACCGCACCCAAGAAAAAGTCACAGGGTGTTAAATCAGAGCTTCTGGCTGGCCATTCATGCGGACCATATCTACCCATCCATCTCCCAGTAAAATGGTGATTCTGCCATTCACGAACAGCAATAGCAAAATGTGGAGGAGCACCATCAAAATCAAGTCTTCAATATTCTCTCCAAGTATTAAATGTAAATGGATATTAAAAAAAAAAATAGTTTAAAATAGGGAGTTACTTTTCAATTATCCTGTATAAAATTCGGTCACTAATAAGGTTATAACTTTATGAGTTGTGTTTCAGTCAGAATTTAAAGCTTCCCTTTTCCTTATCTTTGTTTTTTGGTTAAGAAAAAAATTCTAATTTCATAATAGGCATATCATCATCATCATCATCATCAAATGATGCTGGTAACAGGGATTCCTTTCTCTCTCTCTCTCTCTCTCTCTCTCTCTCTCTCTCTCTCTCCACCCGCCCCAACCGTCCATAGTATTTGGTAAGTCTTCTAAACGACATCCAGTGTCCGTATAGAGCTGAATAATGCTAATTAATTTTTTTTTGGTCGGCCAACAATGGTTTGTCCATATGTAGGAGCCCATAGGAGAACTGCCTTATAGGTTCCTCCTTACTTCTTCGACATGTTTTGTTCGTCATACCAGGATTGTCTATGGGATGGGAGGCAAGTGGCCATACAGCTGTTGTTTTGTAGGATGTTCCTTATTTTGTAAAAATGCCAGTGGAAATTTTTATGTAGTTCACATCTCGCTTATGTAATCTTTTGATATATCAATAAAAATGTATTGCATCTTAAATGTCTAGCATATTAAAAGCGTAAGTCGCAGGGGACTATACATATCTATTTCTATTAATAATGGAGATTCGCTTCCGGTTTTTGTCTTTAACAAAAATTACGTCACTGCTTACGTCACATTACCCAAAATCGTCATAACATAGAATAAATACACTCAAAATTTGAACATGCAACATTAGACAGTCCGTATTGTTTTTTAAAACAAGTTTTGATAAATACATGACTGGTATTATATAACTATATGTAGTTTGTTTTATTTTAATACATATTTAAAGTTTACATTTCAAATTGTTTTATTTTTTAATCCTTTAATGTGATGATTTTACTTACTTAGGGTACAAACTCGCTGACATTGAATTTTTTACTCCCACCCCTCAGGCAATATGTTTCAAAAATCTATTTTTACATCGTCCGGAGAGTGTTTTTTTTATTTTGTACTAGTATATATAAGAAAGATTCTGTATGTGTGTTTGTATGTCTGCATGTGTGTTTGTTTTTACAACGATGTCTTTTTATAGAGGAAAATTGGTGGGGATCAGTAAAAACCGATGTTCAATAAAATCCACACCCTACTTTTTGTCCGTGAGAAAAGCAAGATACAAATATAATAAGAAATATGAATCAATGATATATCAAAAAATTAACCTAAAAAATATAATAGATTAATAAAGGATGAAACATAATAAAAAGTAAATGAAAGCCGAATAAAAGAAAAAATACAAACAAGAAGAAAAAAAATAAACAACTAGGAACCACAAGGTTTCGGATTCGATACCAGCCCTCGCTAACTCAGCGTATGAGTAGCAAAGGGATCTGTGCAGTAAAGTGAGAAGCTGATAGTAGGCGTGGCACTCTACCTCAGACGCTAAAAACAATCTCCTTGGTCTAGCGCTAGTGAAAAGGAGATAGACTCCCTCGCTGTCTGGCTGATACTTACTTTAGGCTACCCAGACGACTTTATATGAGGTTAAGTAAACAAACAAATGTGTTTATTTCTATATGGCTTTAAGCCGACAATTTTTGGAGGATATGTGCTTAATTGAAGCCGTACCTAATTTTGAAAATTAATTAGTCAATAATTAATGAATTTTAGGCGGGCATATATATTCAAATGTAAGGCTAAACATATATATTCAAATGTAAGGCTAAACATTTTCTCGATTCGTTTAGCCTTACATTTGAATATATATGCCCTCCTAAAATTAATTAATTATTAACTAATTAATTTTCAAAATTAGGTACGACTTCAATTAAGCACATATCCTCCCATATTATATATATATATATATATATATATATATATAATGTGTGTGTGTGTGTGTGTGTGTGTGTGTGTGTGTAATATTGGAAGCATAGGAAATATATGAATATATGTATATGATATTTGTTCTCGTTTTATCACTGAAAAAAAAGGCACCCCGTTTTGCTTAAATATAAAATTGTACCTCTATTTGTCATTGGTCTCTCAAAACTGTTACAATCAAGTGCAATAAGTTTAAAAAAGTATTGTTCTTTCTTTAAAGTGTAACACGAAACTCAAATATTTGTGTTCTGTTATTTTTCTCAACAGGCCAACACCTGATATTATGAAAAGAATCTAACATGAAAAAATGTCTTTACTCTGAATAATCCGTTAAGGGTTTTTTTTTATCCCAATGTGTCTTTAAGGGACTCGACTGTTGTGGGGATAAATTAAGAGCGTTGAACCTTTGACTCCTGTGACAGTGGGACAGGGGTGATGATACTTACTGCTTCTACCAAACCCTTCCTTAAAATGAAAACAACTTCCCACGGTCTTGTATTGTGTGAAAAAAAAAGGATCTTAAGTTAATACCTGGATTGAATGGGCAACTCTTGTTTGTGTTTAAGAAATTATAGTAGATAGATTTCATTTTATGAGAAGTTTATCAAGAACAGGCCTCTCGCACCATTGAGGATGCCTGTATATTTGAACTTTGAACTTCAGATTGCTGAAACATACTCACCCCTTCTTGAGACAATTATGTATACCTCGATGGCAAAACTGAGAACAAGCCACATGTGCCGGCCTCTAATATGCAGATTTTATGGAGGAGTTTTTTTTTAATATAATACTACCCACTATATCTAATCCAAACCCTACGCTCATACATTTGCAGTCACCGGGAATAATAATAACTGTTAAAAAAAAAAAACAGAATAGAGGAACATGAAATCAGAGGAAGAATTAAGGCCATCCAGACAAAAGCATTGTTGAGATCGGCTAGAATACTCAGAAGGGTCCTGGAGTCCTGAAGAGACGTTGTCACTCAAACTCCACTAAAAGACCACCAGCTAACGGTGGTGTGAAAGACTCACAAGTAGTGAAATAATAATAATAATAATGATAATAATAATAATAATAATAATAATAATAATGGAAAGATAGAGAAATACCTGGATCTTGCCAGAGAACTGTTATCATACTGGTGAAGGTGTTACTAATTGTAGCTGCTCTTGGAACGGTCCCCAAAGGTCTAGTAAAGGGACTGAGGAATTGGAGATTAGAGGAAGAATCAAGACCATCCAGACCACAGCACTGTTAAAATCAACTATAATACTTAGAAAAGTCCTGATGACATGGAGAGACTTCAGTGAAAAACCACCAGTTAAAACTGTATAATCTTTGTAGATTCGGTGTCCGTCTGTAACCAAAACTTCGTCACTGCTAACGTCACAATACCCTAAGGAAATGCTTAAGTTTATCAATGAGTATTTAATTTATAGTCAAAATGATAAATACATAGAATAAAGAACAACACTGTATTATATATACTCAGAAATAAAGTGTGCAACATTAAACGGTCCACATTGTTTGTTAAAACAAGTTTTGATAAGTACATGCCCGGTATTATTGATTTATATACAGTTTGTTGTGTTTTGATATATATTTAAAGTTATCTAACGTATAGAGTTTTCCGAAAAAATTATTTACAAACAAGAAATAGTCACATAATTTTCTACATTAAATTTTATATTTTATAATGCGGTGAAAAACCCGTCTGTTTTGATTATCGTCTGTCGTAAAATTTTATTTTACGACAGACGATATCAAAACAAAACAATTTTGTCGCCCCACCCCCCAAAGAAAAACCTTAAATATTTTAATTAATTTGAATTTAACTGTTAGAAACTTGGTTTATTAGAAAGAAAAGATATTTTTTGAATTTTGATAGCAAAACTATTTTTGTCTATTAATAAAAATTTAAAAAAAGATTTCAAAGATCTGTTTACATTTTTTACGAAAGAACGTGGCAAAAATTAATTTTTATACCACACGGGGAGGGAGGCAGTGGGACCTTGAAATAAAAACGGATCACCTTATCTCAGCAAGAAGACCAGACCTAGTGTTGATAAACAAAAGAGAAAGAACTTGTCAACTGGTGGATTTTGCAGTGCCAGCAGATCACAGGGTGAAGCTAAAGGCAAATGAAAAAATAGACAAATATCTGAACCTTGCCAGAGTACTAAAAAAGTTATGGAATATGAAAGTGAAGGTGATACCAATTGTAATTGGTGCACTTGGAACAGTCCCAAAAGGATTGGAAAAAGGTCTGGAATGTTTGGAAATCAGAGGAAGGGTTGAAACCATTCAGAACACTGCACTGCTGCAATCTGCCAGAATACTCAGAAGAGTCCTGGAGACCTGAGGAGACTTGCTGTCACTCAGACTCCAGTGAAAGACCATCAGCTAACATTGATGTGAAAACTCAAAAGGAGTAAATAATAATAATAATGTTAACCCTATTAGGTGAGGGGACAGATGCTGTCTGGGGATAAGGCTGCCTAGAATCCTACCATTCCACCACCCGACCCAGGTTATCTGGTTAAGCTGACAAAAATATCTCTTGTATCCTTTCCCCTGGGTCAAGAGGAGCAAATAGATGAGATTTCACTTGATGTGGTCGTATTGGTGGTCACAGCAAATGTTTATTGTAAATGAAGGTCAAATTGTTCGGACCACATCCAGCGATGTTTTGTATCTGTCTCATCAAATCAAAGATGTCGGCAAATATTTTTATTCCTGTTCTAGCTTCCTCTCTCTTTTTTTATCTGCTTCTTCTTCTTCTTCTTCTTCTTCTTGGTACGATGTCTCAGCATCTCACCGTACACATCCTGTTCTAATAAAGGATCAAATGGAACAATTTAAGAATCTCTCATCTCAGTCCATTAATAACACTTCAACATTCTTCATTTCATTTTTAGATCTTGCGACTAAAAAAAGGGAAGAAGCAAAAAAGTGGAAAAACAAAAAACAAAACAAAACAAGAAAGAAACGTAAACTAAGGAAATAAAATTTCAAGAAGGAGGGGAAAGAATGACATTTTTCTTAATCTGCTTCTTTTTTCTTTTCTTTCGGGTTTTTTATTTACTTTCTTTCTTTCTAAGTTTTTATTTAATTTTTTCTTTCTTTGTTTCTTTGTTTCTTTCTTTCTTTCTCAGCTTTTATTTACCTTCTTTCTTTCTTTCTTTTTCCTTCTGAGTTTTCTTTTCTTTCTTTCTTTCTTTCTTTCTTTCTTTCTTTCTTAGTTTTTCATTTCTTGTTTGTTCTTTTTTCTTTCTTTCTGGGTTTTTCTTTTATTTCTTCTTTCTTTCTTTCTTTCTTTCTTTCTTTCTTTTCTTTCTTTTTGAGTTTTTTCTTTCTTTCTTTCTTTCTTCTTCTTTCTTTCTGGGTTTTTTTACTTCTTTTTTCTTTCTAAGTTTATTTCTTTCTTTCTTTCTTTCTTCTTTCTTTCTTTCTTTCTTTCTAAAGTTTATCTTCTTTCTTTCTTTCTTTCTTTCTTCTTTCTTTTTCTTTCTTTTTTTCTTTCTTCTTTCAGTCTGGGGTTTTAATTACTTTCTTTCTTTCTTTCTTTCTTTCTAAAATTTATCTTTTTTCATTCTTTTTATTTACTTTCGTTCTTTTTTCTTCTTTCTTTTTTTGTGTCTTTCCTTCGAGTTTTATGTAATCCTAAAATTCATGAATAACACTATCATTGCCTTCTGAGGTAATTTCATAGTTTTCATTGACATCTGGGTCGGTGTTCAAGTTCCGGTAAAAGGCAAGATTTCGACAACTGATGTTTACGATAATTGGCCTCAACTCTCTTGGGGGAATGGCACAATACCATTTTTAGACTTTTATTTCTATCCATTTGGCGTTGTCTCATACTAAATTTTTATCAAATGTAATCTTTACTTATGACATATTTATGGTAACAACGGTTGAAAGAATGAACAGACGGGAGAGAATAGGGAGAAAGAATGCTGTTGTTGTTGTTGTTGTTGTTGTTGTTGTTAGAATGGGGAGAAAGTTGGTTGGTTGGGTTTTACGGCATGTTAACCCATTGGATTATTTTATATTGAAGACGTTTGTTTTATTCATTCTTGATGGGTACTCAATTTCTTTTTAAACTCAATTTTCCTTTTAAACACATTTTTAAACTAACTTTTCATATTTAACCCATAGATGGGACCCTAACAGGTACTACCACTCTGGGTCAGAGTAGGCCTGAGAGTAATGGTGATGAAAGGGTACTCCACGTTCCCCAGAGCTCCACAACTGTCAGTTCCCTATTAGATGCAGTTTAACGTCATATCCAGGATACGATCCTCAGCCACCGCCTTCTAGCACATATATGATAAAAAGGGTTGGGTTGCTATACGGGCAATAGGGTTGTGACAATTATATAGGTGCTAGGCCTTGGCGTGATCAGCAGGGGACCGCCTATAATGGCATTCATAGGATTGATTTTAATACAAGGGTGATTCAAAAAGTAAGGCTATATTTTTTTTATTTCATGTGAAGTCTTTTTTTTAAAAACTAAGGCCTACATTGAGACCCTAACAAGGCTCAGAGCAAAAATCCGACGAGTAAGATTCAAATTGCCAATCAATAATATCCCCCCTCTGCATGACAATGCTCGACCACACACAAGCATCAGGACAAGGGAGAAAATCGCCTCATTCGGGAGGACAACTTTACTGCATCCTCCATACTCACCAGATTCAGCGCCTTCAGACTAGCATTTATTCGGCCCTACGAAAGAGGGTTTGAGAGGCAAAAATTATTCCACTGACGAGGAAGTGAAATCTGTAGTGGAGAAGTGGCTCAAAGAACAGTCAACAGAATTTGACGGGGCAGGGATACATGCTCTCCTTCGAAAGTGGAACATTGTTATTGAGAGAGAAGTGGCCCAAAGAACAGCCAACAGAATTTTACGGGGCAGGGATACATGCTCTCCTTCGAAGGTGGAACATTGCTATTGAGAGAAATGTTGACTGTGTGGAGAAGTAGGGATAAGATCCACAAAGGACAGCTTCATTTTGATGTATGATACATGTTCCTGTGTTGGTAATTATACCTGCTCTAAACAAAATGGCATTACTTTTTTACTCACCATCGTACGTTGGAGAATAAAACAATTATATTAGAGATCAATAACACAGAGTAATTATTTATTAAACCCGGTTTTGTTAAAACCAATATCCAAATTAACCACACCATACATTATGTAAACCTTTATTTGTTAGTGATATATAGAACAGGATTTTGAATGCACTAATAACATGGGCTGTTTTGAGGCAAATAAAACCCAGGTTTTCGTAGAGACATCATTAATCAAAAAGATTTATTCTCTGCATCAATGATTTTGACTATAATTAAATACTCATCGATATACTTAGGCAATTCCCGAGGCCATTGTGACGTAAGCAGCGACGCAGTTTCAGTTACAGACAGACACTGAATCTCCATTATAATAATAATATATATATATATTCTTTGTTGTGGTACCGATAAATTTGGCTATGTGCATGTCTAAATAAAAGATATGCGTGGTCTGAAGAAGCTCTGTGGGCCCCAG
>CM042141.1:121270200-121275200 GCA_023376005.1 Doryteuthis pealeii | reverse complement strand
CTTCTTTCTTTCTTTCTTTCTTATTATATTTTTCTGTGTAGTATGTCCTTTTTCTTCCCTTTCATTCTTTATAATAAAAACGAAATGGTCCATTATTTAACTGAGGTGATGGCACTCATAAGAAATAAGAATTCGGCGGATAAGCAACACCTGCTAATCAGGATTTTCATTTTTTCATTTCATCTTGGACAATTTGGACGGTCTTATTTTTAACTAGAGTGTGTTTCAAGACCGGAAGGTTAAGGAACCAAAGTAATAACATATAGATATACAGTGGTACCTTGAATTATGTGTGCCCCAACTTACGAGCTGTCACTCAGTTTATTTTTGTTGCTTTGTGTTCAGAGCTAAGATTTGAGGTGCGACCGAAAGTTCGCTAATGACATCTAAGTTTCTAAATTTATTACGCCAAAAAAAAAAAAAAATACAGTTGTACCTTGACTTACGAGTGTCCCAGTTTACGAGTTTTCCGAGTTACGAGGTGTCATTCGGTCATTTTTTTTTTTGCTTTGTGTTGAGATCTAAAATTTGAGGTACGAGCGAGTTTCAGGTACGATTATGCTAATAAGTTCAGAAAAAATATTTAAGTTTCTTAGATTCATTACGCAAAATAAAAATATTATTTATATAAAAAAATAAACATTAAAACATGATTAATTACATTCTATTTTATTGTTTTTATGCAATATTGTGCTATTTTTCTTATTTAAAAAAGAGTAAAAAAAAATTAGGGTGATTTTTTTTAAGGAGGGGGCTGGAACGGATTAATGTCATTTCAGTTTATTTCAATGGTTTGATATACGAGGAAATTTAGTTATGAGCAGAACAAATAAAACTCGTAAGTCAAAGTACCACTTTACATTGTTACAATTTCATACAACAACACATATAAGTAAATTAGACGAAGTGGCCTATTGTCCGTATCAGCTGGACAACGAGTCTATCCTCTTTTTACTAGCGCTAGACCAGGGAGATTGTTTTTGCATCTGAGGTGGGGTGTCACACCTACCACCAACTCATTACTTTACTGCACGGATCCAACCTGAGTCACTCATACAATGTGTTGGCAAGGGTCGGTATCGAACCTGGTGGTACCGAGGTAGATGCACTACCGACTGAACTAAACCGGAGGTTACGAATTATTAGAGGGGTTTCTTCTTATTTCTTTAAGAGAACTAGCAAATATATGCACCCTCCGGGTGCAAGTATTTAAGTTTTAATGTAATAAAATATTGTATTAAATTAGAAAGGCTAATGAAATTAAATAAGAATACAGATAAAAAGATTTGAAACAGAGGGAGTATAATAAAAAATGGAACAACTGAAACTTACTCTTCCATCACTCTCGTCTTTCATTGTTATTTTTTCTAATTTAAGTATTTAGTTAAAAGAGGAAGTAAATAATAAAATGACAGTTATTTTATCTTGTTTAATGGATTTCATTTAAGATTCATTGAAGAGATTTTTGCTTATATTCATTAAAATAAAACCAAACAGTTAGAAATCAATAACACTAAGCACATATTTATTAAATTCGATTTTTTAATATTAATATGCAAATTAGCCTTCCCGTTCACACTGTAAACCGTTATTTTGTTGTATATATAAATATAATTGCGTGTTGTCAGTGTGTAGACATAGTTAACAGTATAAATAATGTGAGACAATTTTATTAATAATTGAGGTTTATATAAAAATAAAATAATAGAGAATGTGATGTCAATAACTAAGAGAATTGTGACTTGAGTAGGAATATAGTTTCGGTTACAGACAGAAAAACACACAATCTCCATTATAATAAGATTTAAAGAGCCCGTGCGAATACAATGCTGCAATGCTATTTTTTATCATTGCCTTTCGTAAGAAGTTCCCTTTGGAAGATAGGGGTAGAGTCCCTGTAATGTAGTTTGGTTTGGTTTGGTTTTACGGCATATCAACCTCAGTGGGTCATTTAATGCCGATAAAGTTTTGAAATAAATCAATTCTTAATGGATAATACAATTTTTTTTATAAATACATTTTTCTATTTAACCCATAGATGGGTATAATGTAGTGGCTAAATTGCAAGATTGTGACATCCTAATAAGCGAGTTCTGTGCTAATTATACCCTGAGTTGGCGAGGACAAGTATCGAACCCGGAACCTTGCAATTCCTAAGCAGATGCTCTACTGACGGAGATGCGCGCATATATGTACTTGTTGACTTGGGTCAAAGAATACTCCCTGCAGTTGGTACTGTGTAGAACCTGACGCATGCTAATTGCAAAAAAGAGAGGCGCCACCAAATAATCCCCATAATCTCCGAAGAATGCAACAAAGATATATTTATCGCCGAATATATATATATATTAAAATATGGATGGTTTATGAAATGTAAACACAATAAAGGGGTAATTCCATGTCAAATCATCCAGAAAAAAGTAAAATTGTCACCCACCCCTTTCAATTTTCCAAGTGTGGGCTATGTAAAAGTTAGACAATCCCCAAAACTTTAGCTTCCAATTCCAAAAATTGGCGGAGTCATGTCCATTTTTAGCTTTCTAAATTTTGTGGGGTTCGAGAAAAATGGCGACTTTTTATCATCTGTTTTTGTCTGTAAAATGAGTTCTAGAGCTTCCCTACTAATAAAAATTGGTTTATAAAAGCATTTTTGCCCAAGAAATCCAGAAATGCTAAAAAAATTTTAATTGACCAGTTTTAAGTTATTAAGGATTCTGATTTTTTCATAGCAATATCAATATCCCGATGTGGCACTGCATCCATGATAAATTTATGCATCTATGACAAAGGGGGTAGGTGAAAATCTTCCTTTTTTTCTGGGTGATTTGACATGGAATTACCCAAAGGGCAGTATTTGTGTATGTATGTATTCCGGATGAAACTATGAAACTAAAACAATTAGCGACAATACACATTAAATATCACCGGTTCTTGCTTTTTGTGCAAAAATTATCGAGATTTGATTTATATTCGAAGATGTTTTAAAAAACTAAAATATACATAGAAATAGCATTGAAAATGTCCAACATTTGTGAATCTCAAAAGTAAACAATCATTGCATCTATTGTGTGGATTGTGTGGATTTATCCAACCACTTCTCCATGAGCAGGATGCGACACACGGTCAATTTTCAAGTAGAATCAAACAAGTATGAATCTAGAGTTTTCCTTCTCCAAGACCGGTTGCAATACCAGAGTTAAAGAACCCAGTATGTCCAACTATTTACCCATAGCTGGAGATATAATAGTTGGATTCATATCTTTCCCAATGATATAAACGCTCGGCGACACGAGTTAAAATCATTGACGAGGCTGTTTGCATTTCACATAGTGCTAATACCCTTTGGAAAGTTATGCATCTTAGTATTCTCCCTCCAGCTATTGGTAAATAGTAAGGCAGACTGGGCTCTTTAACTTGCCTACCAAAATTCCCCCACGGTTAGACCTAATTTTCTTAGTATTTTTTTTTTACCTGTATGATGAGATATTTCAAAGTTCACTATCTATTCACCTCTGAAATCATTCTATTCAAATAAAGTCCAATTATTATTGCAATCTGAGTCCTTCTGCTCATTTATAATGAACTAACCATCAGTTTTTGTACTTTGCTTGGGTCTGGTATGTGTAGTGGTGGGAGAGCCGCTGTGAGTGGTTTAAAGTAGACAAAGAGTTAGTATTGGTTATGCAATCAATTTAGAAAGAAAAATCTGAATTCAAACGCATTAAACTCTGTTTTAGAAATTGGCCCTGTGTTTCATATTGGTCGTGTAGAAGTGTTGGGAAATATATATATAGATATTATGCAATCATATATGGGAGAATCCTGGGGGGGGGGGAGTGCGTGGTGGTGTAATGGTGATCATCGTAGGAAATGGATACGAGACGAGTTCAAATCCTGGACGAGGCTGTGTGCATTTCGCATAGTATTAATACCCTTAGGAAAGGTATGAATCCAACTATTTTCCCTGTGGGTAAATAGTAGGACGGGCTGGGATTTTTAATATTGGTTAGGCAACCAGTCTAGGAGAAGGGAAATTCTGAATTCAAACATGCTAAACTCCACTTAAGAAATTGACCTTGTGTCACACTCTGTTTGTATGGAGGGGTTAGTAAATAGATTATTTGTCTGTATTTTTGTGATGAGGCTTGATGTGAATAATTTTGATGTTTCGGCCGTTGTCCTCCTTTTTCTTGTGCTATGTATGAACAACGTTTATTTTGGAGACCTTACCTTTGGTATTAGCCTCATATATATATATATATATATATATATATATATATATATATATATAATTTTTACTTGAAGGCACTTACAACGCATGTATCGTATAAAATTCGATACTTTTTCTTATAGAAAATGAATTTGACAAGTGTAATCCCAGCAAAGGATCGCTTGGTGTGTAGAATATCGTACAGACTGTTTCGACTTTATTAAGTCTCATCAGCGATATATACTAACGATTTCCCTCCGACAGAAATCGAAACCGGGACTTCAGCAGACACAGTGAAACACTAGTGAAACACTATATCGCCTCGGCCACAGTACACAGCTAACAATCCCAGTGAAATTAAGCTTGTCAAGTGTGTGTTATAATAACAATTTTTTCTAAATGATCGTGATTCTTCTCGTGACACGTGTTGGAACGATAGGCGTGCAAAAACAATGATGTCATTATTTGAATAAGATCTTCGAAAGTCTTCGATAACTTGTTTGATCAACAGTCAAACTATTAAAAATGATTTCCCAGGTTGGGTTATTACTATACTCGTATACACAGGGAACACGGACGGCCGGAGGATACAGCGGCCAAAACGTTGTGCTTATACATACCACAATAAAGATGAAGACAACAGTCCGAAACATCAAAATTATTCACATGTATGTAGACATTATGCAATTACATATAGGAGAATGTAGGATAGATATGCGGTGTCGAAAACAAAATCGATAAATAGTCACTTTCAAGGTCTCTAAATTAAAATCTGACCACATTTTCTTCT
>CM042141.1:121227700-121265200 GCA_023376005.1 Doryteuthis pealeii | reverse complement strand
ATATCGTAGTAAGCGATTTCGAACTCTAGTCTTTGCTATTACGTCCATTTAGACTAATACCATTGGGAGAAGGTATACTCCACATCCCCCTCCCAACTACGGCCGTTAATAATGCCACTACTGTTCTTCTTAAGAATGGATTTTGCATAATAAAACCACAGAAGGTTGACTATGCAGTAAAAATTTTTTTTAAATTAATCATGTGTTTAGTACATGAGAGATTTTAAAAAAATACTAGCAGAATCTGTGGAATACCACAGTATATAATTTAATTATCACTTCATATGTTTATTAAGAGCTATTGCCTAATAGTTCAATAGCAAAAAAGTATAACAATCTTGATTTAACCCTCTCTCGCTTCTTCTTTTTTTTCCTTCTTTTCATTTTTTCATTATGTTCGATTGAAACAGATTAGCGTTCATCGCTTCCGTGCGCTCACCCCTTCTCTCTACTTCCCCTACTCTCTTTCTTCTTTATTTCTTTCTTATTTATATTTTTCTGTTGCTAGCATTTCCTTTCTTCCCTTTATTTTTTTATTGATAAAAACGGAATGGTCCATTATTTAGCTGAGGCTGGACGAAGTTCATGAGAGAATAAGAATTCGGTAGATATGCAACACCTGATAATCAGGATTACTTTTTTTGCATTTGATCTGGGATGATTTGGCGGCTCATTTTAACCACAGCGGTGTTGCAAGGATGATAACGTTCTGGAAATAAAGAACGAGCGTATTTATAATATAGATTCTTCTTCTATGTGAGTAAATATTGACAGAATGTCGATTTAATAGAAACCCTTTTTACATGTAGGTGTGTTACAAATAGTTCATTACGACCGTTGTCAACGTGTATCGCTATTCTATCTACGTTATTTGAGCAATGGGAGAATTGCTGAGAGACAGTTTCCCAGGAAACAAGTTTTCTATACACTTATGTTTAAATATTTCTAGCTACGGATGGCCAGAAGTAATAAATACACTGTGATTATAAAAGGTAACTCTCTATTTCAAAATTATATTTATTTATTTCTGAATCATCATTTTTTACAAAAAAAATGAGTATGATAAGAACACACATATATGGAGTTTTATTTTTAAATTCTTATATGGGTAGTTACCATTTCGCCTCCAGCCTTTCAACCGCTCGGAATCACATTAACTGATCTTCCCAGAAAACTCTTGTGGAATGGCAGAAGAAATAAATTCTTCGTAGTGTCTTTCAAGTTTTCTAAAACTGTTTTTAGGGGCAGTAGACTTCCACCTTCACGCACCAAGAAAAAGTCACAGGGTGTTAAATCAAGCTTCTGGCAGGCCATTTCATGCGGACCATTATCTACCCATCCATTCCAGCAAAATGGTGATCTGCCATTCACGAACAGCATAGCAAAAAGTGGAGGAAGCACCATCAAATCAAGTCTTCAATATTCTCTCCAAGTATTAATGTAAATGGATATTTAAAAAAAAAAATAGTTTAAAATAGGAGTTACTTTTCATTATCCTGTATTAAAAATTCGGTCACTAATAAGGTTATAAACTTTATGAGTTGTGTTCAGTCAGAATTTAAAGCTTCCCTTCCTTATCTTGTTTTTTGGTAAGAAAAAAATTCTTAATTTCATAATAGGCATATCATCATCATCATCTCATCAAATGATGCTGGTAACAGGCATCTCCTTCTCTCTCTCTCTCTCTCTCTCTCTCTCTTCTTCTCTCTCTCCACCCGCCCCACCGTCATAGTATTTGGTAAGTCTTTTAAACGACATTCCAGTGTCCGTTAGAGCTGAATAATGCTAATAATTTTTTCTTTGGTCGGCCCAACAAGGTTGTCCATATGTAGCGAGCCATAGGAGAACTGCTTATAGGTTCCTCCTTTACTTCTTCGACACTGTTTTGCTTCGTCATACCAGGATTGTACTATGGATGGGAGGAGGCCATACAGCTGTGTTGTAGGATGTTTCCTTACTTTTGTAAAAATGCCAGTGAAATTTTTATGTAGTTCACATCTCGCTTATGTAATCTTTTGATAATCAATGAAAAATGATTGCATCTTAAATGTCTAGCATTAAATGCGTAAGTCGCAGGGACTATACATATCTATTTCTATTAATAATGGAGTTCGCTTCCGCCGTTTTTCTTTAACATAAAATACGTCACTGCTTACGTCACATTACCCAAAATCGTCATACATAGAATAATACACTCAAAATTTGACATTGCAACATTAGGACAGTCCGTATTGTTTTTAAAACAGTTTTGCCATAATACATGACTTGGTATTATATAACTATATAAAGATAAGTTTTGTTTTATTTAATACATATTAAAGTTTACATTTTCAAATTGTTTATTTTTTAATCCTTTATGTGATGATTTATACTTACTTAGGGTACAAACTCGCTGACATGAATTTTTTACTCCCACCCTCAGGCAATATGTTTCAAAAATCATATTTTTAATCGTCCGGAAGTTGTTTTTTTATTTTGTAACTAGTATATTAAGAAGATTTCTGTATGTGTGTTGTATGTCTGCATGTGATGTTTGTTTTTTACAACGATGTCTTTTAATAGGAGGAAAATTTGGTGCGGGATCAGTAAAAACCGATGTTCAATAAAATTCCACACCCATACTTTTTGTCCGTGAGAAAAAGCAAGATACAAAATATAATAAGAAATATGAATCAATGATATATCAAAAAATTAACCTAAAAAATTATAATAGCATTATAAAGGATGAAACATTAATAAAAAGTAAATGAAAGACCGAATAAAAGAAAAAATACAAACAAGAAGAAAAAAAAAAAACAACTAGGAACCACAAGGTTTCGGATTCGAACCACCTCGCTAACTCAGCGTAATGAGCCTAGCAAAGGATCTGTGCAGTAAAGTGGAGAAGCTGCCATAGTAGCGTGGCACTCTACCTCAGACGCCTAAAACAATCCTTGCCGCTCTAGCGCTAGTGAAAAGGAGATAGACTCCCTCCTGTCTGGCTGATACTACTTTAAGGCTACCCAGGACGGACTTTATATGAGCGTTAAGTAAACAAAACAAATGTGTTTATTTCTATATTGGCTTAAGCCGACAATTTTTGGAGGATATGGCTTAATTGAAGCAAACGTACCTAATTTTGAAAATTAATTAAGTCAATAATTATATGAATTTTTTAGCGCGGGCATATATTCAAATGTAAGGCTAAACATATATATTCAATGTAAGGCCTAAACATTTCTCGATTCGTTTAGCCTTACATTTGAATTATATGCCCTCCTAAAACTTAATTTAATTATTAACTTAATTAATTTTTCAAAAATTAGTACGACTTCAATTAAGCACATATCCTCCAATATATATATATATATAATATATATATTATATATATAGTATATGTGTGTGTTGTGTGTGTGTGTGTGTGTGTGTTGGTTGTTTAAATTTGGAAGCATTAAGGAAATATATGAATTATATGTATATGATATTTGTTCTCGTTTTATCACTGAAAAAAAGGCACCCCGTTTTGCTTAAATATAAACATTGTACCTCTATTGTCATTGTCTCTCAAAACTGTTACAATCAAGTGCAATAGTTAAAAAAAGTATTGTTCTTTTCTTTTAAAGTGGTAACACGAAAACTCAAATATTTGTGTCTGTTATTTTTCTCAACAGGCAACACCTGATATTAGAACAAGAATGCTAACATGAAAAAATGTCTTTTACTCTGAATAATCCGTAAGGCGTTTTTTTTACCCAATGTGTCTTTAAGGGACTCGACTGTTGTGGGGATAATTAATGGAGCGTGAACCTTTGACTCCTGTGACAGTGGGACAGGGGTGAGATACTTACTGCTTCTACAAACCCTTCCTTAAATTGAAACAACTTTCCCACTGTTTTTGATTGTGTGAAAAAAAAGGATCTTAGTTCAATACCTGCGCATTGAATGGGCAACTCTTGTTTGGTTGTTTTTAAGAAAATTAAGTAAGGGAAATAGAATTTTCATTTTATGAGAAGTTTATCAAGAACAGGCCTCTCGCACATTGAGGATGCCTGTATATTTGAACTTTGAACTTCAGATTGCTGAAACATACTCACCCCTTCTTTGAGACAATTATGTATACCTCGATGCAAAACTGAGACACAAGCACATGTGCCGGCCTCTAATATGCCAGATTTTTATGGAGGAGTTTTTTTTATTATTAAATACTTACCCACTATATCTAATCCAAACCCTACGCTCAACATTGCAGTCACCTGGGAATAATAATAACTGTTAAAAAAAAAACAGATGGAATAGGGAAATGAAATATTCAGAGGAAGAATTTAAGGCCATCAGACAAAAAGCATTGTTGAATCGGCTAGAATTACCAGAAGGGTCCTGCGAGTCCTGAGAGACGTTGTCACTCAAACGTCCCACTAAAAGACCACCAGCTACGGTGGTGTGAAAGACTCACAAGTAGTTGAAATAATAATAATAATAATGCATAATAATATAATAATAATAATAATAATACATGGAAAGCATAGGAAATACCTGATCTTGCCCAGAGAACTGTTATCATACTGGTGAAGCGTGTTTTACTAATTGTAGCTGCCTCTTGGAACGTCCCCAAAGGCTTAGTAAAGGGACTGAGGAATTGCGAGCATTAGAGGAAGGAATCAGCATCCATCCAGACACAGCACTGTTAAAATCAACCTATAATACTTTAGAAAAGTCCTCATGACATGGAGCAGACTTCAGCTGAATATTACTGCACCAGTTTAAAACTGTATAACTTTGTAGATTCGGTGTCGTCTGTACCAAAACTTCGGTCACTGCCTACGTCACAATACCCTAAGAAATGCCCTAAGTTTATCAAAATAATAGTCAAATGATAAAATACATAGAATAAGAACAACTGTATTAATATACTCAGAAATAAAGTGCAATAAATCTGTACATTGTTTGTAAACAAGTTTTGAATAAGTACATGCCCGCGTATTATGATTTATAATACAGTTGTTGTGTTTATGATATATATTTAAAGTTATCTAACGTATGCAGTTTTTCCGAAAAAAATTATTACAAACAAGAATAAGTCACATAATTTTCTACATTATATTTTAATTTTATAATGCGGTGAAAACCCGTGTCGGATTTAATCGTCTGTTCGTAAAATTTTATTTTACGACAGACGATATTCAAACAAAACAATTTTGTCGACCCCACCCCCCAAGAAAAACCTTAATATTAATTAAATTGGAATTTAACTGGTTAGAAACTTGGTTTATTAGAAGAAAAGATTATGAATTTGATAGCAAACTATTTTTGTCTATTTAATTAAAATTTAAAAAAAAAGATTTCAAAGATCTGTTTACATTTTTACTAAGAAACGTTGGCAAAATTTAATTTTTATACCACCGCGGGCAGGGAGCAGTGGACCTTGAAATAAAAACGGATCACCTCTATCTCAGCAAGAGAACCAGACTAGTGTTGATAACAAAGAGAAGAACCTGTTCAATTGCGTGGATTTGCAGTGCCAGCAGATCACAGGGTGAAAGCTAAAGGCAAATGAAAAAATAGACAAAATATCTGAACTTGCCAGAGTACTAAAAAAGTATGGATATGAAAGTGAAGGTGATACCCAATTGTAATTGGTGGCACTTGGAACCAGCTCCCAAAAGGATTGGAAAAAGGTCTGGAATAAATGTTTGGGAAATCAGAGAAGGTGAAACCATTCAGACACTGCACTGCCCTGCAATCTGCCAGAATACTCAGAGAGTCCTGGAGACCTTGAGGAGACTTTGCTGTCACTCAACTCCAGTGAAAGACCATCAGCTAACATTGATGTGAAAAACTCAAAAGGAGTAAATACATAATAAAATGTAAACCCTATTAGGTGAGGGCACAGATGCTGTCGGGATAAAGGCTGCCTAGAATCCTACTCATATTCACCACCCGACCCCAGGTTATCTGGTTAAGCTGCACAAAAATATCTCTTGTATCCCTTTCCCCGGTTCAAGTAGGAGCAAATAGATTGAGATCACTTGATGTGGTCGTATTGGTGGTCACAGCAAATGTTTTTGTAATGAAGGTCAAATTGTTCGGACCACATCCAGCGATGTTTTGCTATCTGTCTGATCAAATCAAGATGTCCGGCAAATATTTTATTCCTGTTCTAGCTTCCTCTCTCTTTTTTTATCTGCTTCTTCTTCATTTTCTTCTTCTTCTTGGTACGATGTCTCAGCATCTCACCGTACACTCCTTGTTCTAATTAAAGGATCAAATGGAACAATTTAAGAAATCTCTCATCTCAGTCCATTAATAACACGTTCAACATTCTTCCATTTCCATTTTTTAGATCTTGGACTAAAAAAAGGGAAGAAGCAAAAAAGTGGAAAAACAAAAACAAAACAAAACAGAAGAAACGTAAACTAAGGAATTTAAATTTCAAAGGAGGGCGAAAGAATGAACATTTTTCTTAATCTGCTTCTTTTTTCTTTTTCTTTCGGGCTTTTTTATTTACTTTCTTTCTTTCTAAGTTTTTATTTATTTTTTCTTCTTTGTTCTTGTTTTCTTTCTTCTTTCTCAGCTTTTATTTACCTTCTTCTTTCTTTTCTTTTTTCCTTCTGGTTTTCTTTTCTTTCTTTCTTTCTCTTTACTTTCTTTCTTTCTTAGTTTTTCATTTCTTGTTTGTTCTTTTTCTTTTCTTCCCGGGTTTTTCTTTATTTCTTCTTTTCTTTCTTTCTTCTTCTTTCTTTCTTTCTTTCTTTTTGAGTTTTCCTTTCTTTTCTTTCTTTCTTTCTTTCTTCTTTCTTTCTGGGTTTTAGTACTTCTTCTTCTTTCTAAGTTTATTTTCTTTCTTTCTTCTTTCTTTCTTTCTTTCTTTCTTTCTTTTTCTAAAAGTTTATCTTTTTCTTCTTTCTTTCTTTCTTCTTTCTTTTTTCTTTCTTTTCTCTTTCTTCTTTCAGTTCTGGGGTTTAATACTTCTTTCTTTCTTTCTTCTTTTCTAAAATTTATCTTTTTTTTTCTATTCTTTTATTACTTCTTCTTTTTTCTTCTTTCTTTTTTTGTGTCTTTCCTTTCGAGTTTTATGTAATCCTAAAATTCATGAAATAACACTATCATTGCCTCTAGAGGTAATTTCATAGCTTTTCATTGACATCTGCGGTCGGGCTTCAAGTTCCGCGTAAAACGGCAAGATTTCGACAACTGATGTTTACGATAATTGGCCTCAACTCTCTTGGGGAATGGCACAATACCATTTTTAGACTTTTATTTTCTATCCATTTGGCGTTGTTCTCATACTAAATTTTATCAAATGCTAATCTTTACTTATGACATATTTATGTAACAAACGGTTGAAAGAATGAAACAGACGGGAGAGAATAGGAGAAGAATGCCTGTTGTTTTGTTTGCTTGTTGTATGTTGTTGTTAGAATTGGTGAGCAAAGCTTGGTTTTGGTTGGCGTTTTACGGCATGTTAACCCATTGGCATTATTTTATATATGGAAGACGTTTGTTTTATTTCATTTCTTGTATGGGTACTCAATTCTTTTAACTTCAATTTTCCTTTAAACCACATTTAAACTAACTTTCATATTTTAACCCATAGTGGGACCCTACACAGGATACTACACTCTGGGTCAGAGTAGGCCTGAGAGTAATTGGTGCATGAAAGGGGTACTCCACGTTCCCAGAGCTCCACAACTGTTCATTCCCTATTAGATGCAGTTTAACGTCATTATTCCAGGATACGATCCTCTTAGCACCGCCCTTCAGCCACATATAATGATAAAAAAAGGCGTGGCTGTTTGCCTAACGGGCAAGGTTGTGACAATTATAATAGGTGCTAGGCCTTGCGTGACAGCAGGGGACCGCCTATAATGCATTCATAGGATTGATTTTAATACAGGGTGATTCAAAAAGTAAGGCTATTTTTTTTTATTTCATGTGAAGTCTTTTTTTAAAAACTAAGCCTACATTTGAGACCCTAACAAGGCCTCAGAGCAAAATCCGACGAGTAAAGATTCAAATGCCAATCAATAATATCCCCCCTCTGCAGACAATGCTCGACCACAACACAGCATCAGACAAGGAGGAAATCGCCTCTTCGGGAGGAAACTTTACTGCATACTCCATACTCACCAATTCAGGCGCTTAGACTAGCATTTTATTCGGCCCTACGAAACGAGCGGTTTGAGAGGCAAAAATTATTCCACTGACGAGGAAGCTGAAATCTGTAGTGGAGAAGTGGCTCAAAGACAGTCAACAGAATTATGACGCGCGGCCAGGGATACATCTCTCCTTCGAAAGCTGGAACATTGTTATTGCAGAGAGAAGTGGCCCAAAGAACAGCCAACAGAATTTTACCGGGGCAGCGATACATTGCTCTCCTTCGAAGGTGGAACATTGCTATGAGAGAAATGTTGACAGTGTGGAGAAGTAGGGATAAGATCCACCAAAGAGACAGCTTCTTTTGATGTATGATACATGTTCTGTGTGGTAATTATACCTGCCTCTAAACAAATGGCATTACTTTTTACTCACCATCGTCGTTGGAGAATAAAACAATTATATCTAGAGATCAATAACACAGAGTACATTATTATTAAACCCGCGTTTTGTTTAAAACCAATATCCAATTAACCACACCATACATTATGTAAACCTTTATTTTTGTAGATATTATAGAACAGGATTTTGAATGCACTATACCATGGGCTGGTTTTGACGGCCAATAAAACCCAGGTGTTCGTTAGAGACATCATTAATCAAAAAGATTTTATTCTCTGCATCCAATGATTTTGACTATAATTAAATACTCATCGATTTATACTTAGGCAATCCCCGAGGCCATTGTGACGTAAGCAGCGACGCAGTTTCAGTACAGACAGACACTGAATCTCCATTATAATATACTATATTATATATATTCTTTGTTGTGCGTACCGATAAATTTGGCTATGTGCATGTCTAAATTAAAAGATATGCGTGGTCTGAAGAAAGCTCTGCTGGGCCCCAGATACTCACGAGTGAAATGGTCCATAATCACGATACCCATTGTATTTAAGCCTTTTTTATTCACAAATAATTTTGCTTTGTTTATAATAATTAAACATTGAGCTCTCACACGGAACTTGAACTCTACAACAAACTACTGGTTAGGGAATAGGACCAGCCTAGAATCCCTGTTACCAAGACTTGGTACCACAACCAAAGAAAAAAATATGCTCCTTTATCCCAGAAGTTGAGCTTCTCCCTTGGAAATTCTACAGAAAAAATCACAGAGCTCTCTCTCTCCCTCTCTCTCTCTCTCTCTTATATTATATATATATATATATATAATATATATATATTATATATATATATAAAACCAACAAGACCTAGTGATATTATGAGGCACTACTGGAGAAACCATGGTTTAGTTGGCTAATGTACTTCAAGCCCCAAACCATGACTGATCCCAGAATCATCATCTGGATGAAGGAGTATCACTGCTACTGTTGCACGTTTGTACGAACTTCTCATATATAAACGCTGCATATATAAATGACAAGTGCTATAAAAGTAATGTTTTTGTTTATTTCCATTAGAAACAGCAACACTGTCCAATAGTATTGTTGGCATAAAGCAAGTTTTCATTTTTTATACTCTTACAGCGTTTCTTTTCTTGTACCTGATTTTGGATTTTTTGAGGCCGGCGTCCATTTTTTCCCAAGCGTTTTTTCTTTTTTCCTTTTCTCCGCCGTCTTTTCCTTTTAAATCTCACTGTCCATCTACAAGTATGGTTTGCGCGTTAAATAACCCAATTGAGGTCGGTTGCTGCCATTAAACAAAGAAAACAAACCAAATCACGATCTCACCCCCCCCTCTCTCTCTCTCTCTCTCTCTCTCTCTCTCTCTTGTACTTATCTCAGCTTTTAAAAAAAATACAACGTTCCTATAATTCATTCATTTCTTCATTTCTTCTTCTTTTCTTCTTTCCGATTTGTTTTTTTATTTCTTTTTATTCCGTTTTTTTTCTTCTTCTTTTCTTTCCTGTCCTTTCATCCACCATCTATTCCTTCCAAATCCTACTTTTTTCTACAAGATTGATATGGCATTAAATAACCCATTAAGTTGATGACCATTGAACAAAGAAATTCAAACAAACTCTACTCTCTTCTCCTCTCTCTCTCTCTCTCTCTCTCTCCTCTCTCTCTCCTTCTTTTTTATCTTTTTCTTTTTTTTTTTTTTTTACTTTCATTGGTTTTTAAAAAAATACCCAACTTTAATCAGGCAATTTATCGTCTTTTTTTCGTTCTTCTCATTTTATTTCATTTATAGAAGATGGCCTGCTATAAATAATCAATTGAAGGTTTATTGCCATTAAACAAAAAATCAACCTCTCTCTCTCCCCGCCCCCCTCTCTCTCTCTCTCTTGGGCCTTTTTTTAAAAATACAACTTTCCTTATAACCTAGCTATTTCATTCATTCTTTTTTCTTTCTTCTATCTTTTTTTATGCTTTTGTAGCGTTTTAACCTTTTTCTTGTATCCGATTGTTTTTTTGTTATTTTTTTCTTTTTCTTTTTCTTTTTTTTTATTCGTTTTTCTTCTTCTTTCCTTTCCTTCCCTTTCATCCACCATATTTTCCTTCCAAACCGGGACCACAGAAGCCTGCGAAGACTTAAACAATATAACACTGCTCTTCTCTCTCAGCTAAACACCGGATCAACAAACCCTCTTTGCCCGGCTTCGTCTGTTCTCTCCATTCTTACGTCCTTACCTGTTTCGAAACATTACAAATAATACAAACCAAGCCTATCTTATTCCAAACAAACGACCAAGCGCAGGAAATATAGGAACACCAATTCTTTGCTTCGGGAAAACAGATAGACAGATCAGTGCTCTTTAAAATTACTTCACTGAGAAGACATCTTATAAATGTGAGTCACTGTTAGCGTTTCAAATAATTAATAATGCGCCATACTTTTTAGTGCTCAGTCATTTTCTTTTATCTTGTTTATTATAAAAGAATGCATACAAGATTGGTAAAAAAACGAAAAAGAAGGTTTATTGATTGAATTGCCAATGAATACAAGCGACAAACAAAAGATAGACAACGTACGATACGAACATTAGGATAAAATGACAAATAACTTGGCGGCATTTTTAATTAATATGTCTACAAACGTAGAGGAAAGTTAGAAACGGATAGAATATAGTGATATCTTCTGGGCAGAAAAATTCTTTATCATTTTCTTTGGATTTTCCCTCTTTAAAACGGGATTTTATCACGTTAGAAATGAGAGCAGGTAAGTAAAAAAAATTTCCTTAATTTCACTAGCAGGACCTGTGATATACCATAGATTATAATGATTTAATTATTACAACGTTTTTGAATTTTTTTTTAATTTTGGGGTTTTACTTAAGAGCTATTGGAAATAGTTCAATATGCATTTAAAACGTTAATAATCTTTGATTATAACTCTTTCTCATTCTTTTTCTTTTCTTTCTTTCTTTCCTCCTTAATCTTTCCTTTTTATTATGTCAATTTTGAAACAGATTAGCATTATCGCTTCACCCCCTCTTCTATATTTTTCCTTACTCTCGGTTCCTTCCTTCTTTTTTTTTCTTTCTATATATTTTTCTGTGTAAGTATTTCCTTTTTCTTCCCTTTCATTCTGTAAATAAAAACAAATGGCGTCTTATTTAATGGACGGTGATGGCACTCATAAGAAATAAGAATTCGGCGGATAAGCAACACCTGCTGATCAGGATTTTCATTTTTTCATTTCATCTTGGACCATTTGACGGTTCTATTTTTAACTAGAGTGTGTTTCAAGACCGCGAAGGTTTAAGAACAAAAGTTAATAACATTATAGATATACAGTTGGTACTTGAATTTATGTGTGCCCAACTTACGACTGTCACTCAGTTTATTTTGTGCTTTTGTTCAGAGCTAAGAGTTGAGGTGCGACCGAAGTTCGCTAATGACATCTAAGTTCTAAATTTATTACGCCAAAAAAAAAAAAAAAAATACAGTTGTACGCTACTTACGAGTGTCCAGTTTACGAGTTCGAGTTACGAGGTGTCATTCGGTCATTTTTTGTTTTGCTTGTTTGAGAATCTAAATTTGAGGTTACGAGGCGAGTCTTCAGGTACGATTATGCTAATAAGCTTCAGAAAAAATATTTAAGTTTCTTTAGATTCATTACGCCAAAATAAAAAATAATATTATATAAAAAATAAACATTTAAAACATGATTATTAACATTCTATTTTATTGTTTTTATGACAATATTGTGCTATTTTTCTTATTTAAAAAAGAGTACAAAAAAAATTAGGTGATTTTTTTTAAGGAGGGGCTGGAACGGATTAATGTCATTTCAGTTTATTTCAATGGTTTGACTATACGAGGAAATTTAGTTATGAGCAGAACAAATAAACTCGTAAGTCAAAGTTACCACTTACATTGTTACAATTTTACAACAACAACACATATAAGTAAATTTTAGACGAAGTGGCCCCTATTGTCCGTTATCAGCTGGACAACGAGTCTATCTCTTTTTACTAGCGCTAGACCAGGGAGATTGTTTTTTTGCATCTGAGGGGGCGTTGTCACACCTACCACCAACTCCATTACTTTACTGCACTGCATCCAACCTGAGTCACTTCATACATGTTTGGCAAGGGTCGTATTTCGAACCTGGTCCGGATAACGAGGAAGATGCACTACCACGCAACTAAACCGCGAGGTTACGAAATTATTAGGGCGGTTCTTCTTATTCTTTAAGAGAACTAGCAAATATATGCACCCTCCGGTGCAAGTATTTAAGTTTTAATGTAATAAAATATTGTATTAAATTAAAAGGCTAATTGAATAAATAAGAATACATATAAAAAGATTTGAAACAGAGGGAGTATATAATAAAAAATGGAAACAACTGAAACTTACTCTTCCATCACTCTCGTCTTCATTTTATTTTTTCTAATTTAAGTATTTAGTTTAAAAAGAGGAAGCTTAAATAATAAAATGACAGTATTATCTTGTTAATGGATTTCATTTAAAGATTCATTGAAAGATTTTTGCTTATATTCATTAAAATAAAAACCAAACAGTAGAAATCAAATAACACTAAGGCACCATATTTATTAACATTCGATTTAATATTAATATGCAAATTAGCCTTTCCCGTTCACACTGTAAACGTATATTTTGTTGTATATATAATCTAATTGCGTGTTGTCGTGTGTGACATAGACGTTAACAGTATAAATAATGTGAGACAATTTTATTAATAATTTGAGGTTTATATAAAACATAAAATAATAGAAGAATGTGATGTCAATAACTAAGAGAATTGCTGACTTGAGTAGAAATTAGTTGCGTTACAGACCAGAAAAACACACAATTCTCCATTAATAAGATTTAAAGAGCCCGTGCGAATACAATGCTGCAATGCTATTTTTATCATTGCCTTTCGTAAATTCCCTGGAAGATAGGGTAGAGTCCCTGCTAATGTAGTTTGGTTTGCTTGGTTTTACGGACATTATCAAACCCTCAGTGGCCGTCATTTAATGCCGATAAAGTTTTGAAATAAATCAATTCTCAATGGATAATACAATTTTTTTTATAAACATACATTTTTCTATTTAACCCAAGATGGGTATAATGTACGTGGCTAATTGCAAGATGTACATCCTAATAAGCGATTCTGTGCCCTAATTATACCCTGAGTTGGCGAGCTGACAAGTATCGAACCGGACTGCAAAATTCCTAAGCAGATATGCTCTACTTTGACGGAATGCGCGCCATATATGACTTGTACGGTTGGGGTCAAAGAATACTCCCTGCCAGTTGGTACTGTGTAGAACTACGCATGCAATTTGCAAAAAAGAGAGCGCCACCAAATAATCCCATAATCTCCGAAGAATGCAACAAAGATATATTTATCGCCGAATATATATATATATTTAAAAATGGATGGTTTATGAAAGTAAACACAAATAAAGTGGCGGTAAATTCCATGTCAAATCATGCCAGAAAAAGTAAAATTGTCACCCACCCCTTTCAATTTTCCAAGTTGGCTGGGCGTATGTTAAAAGTTAGGACAATCCCCAAAACTTTAGCTTCCCAATTCCAAAAATTGGCCGGAGTCATGTCCAATTTTTAGCTTTCTAAATTTTGTGTGGGTTCGAGAAAAGGCGACTTTTTATTCATCTGTATTTTGTCTGGTAAAATGGATGTTTCTAGGGGGAAAAAAAGCTTTTTCCCCTACTAATAAAAATTGGTTTATAAAAGCATTTCTTGCCCAGAAATCCAGAAAATGCTAAAAAAAATTTTAATTGACCAGTTTTTCAAGTTATTAAAGGATTTTGATTTTTTCATAGCAATATCAATATCCGCATGTGGGCACTGCATCCAATGCATAAATTTATGCATCTATGACAAAGGGGGTAGGTGAAAAGCTTTCTTTTCTTTTATGGGTGATTTGACATGGAATTTACCCAAAGGGCATATTTGTGTTATGTATGTATTCCGCGATGAAACTATGAACTAAACAATTAGCGACAATACACAATTAAATATCACCGGTTCTTTTGCTTTTTGTGCAAAAATTATCGAGAGATTTGATTTATATCGAAGATGTTTAAAAACTAAAATATACATAGAATAGCATTGAAATGTCCAAACATTTGTGAATCTCAAAAGTAAACAAAATCATTGCATCTATTGTGTGGATTGTGTGGCACTTTATCCCAACCACTTTCTCGATAGCAGGAATGCGACACACGGTCAACTTTTCAAGTAGAAATTCAAACAAGTATGGAATTCTAGAGTTTTCCTTCTCCAAGACCGGTGCAATACCAGAGTTTAAAGAACCCAGTATGATCCAACTATTTACCCCATAGCTGGAGATATAATAGTTGGATCATATCTTTCCCAAGAATAAACGCCTCGGCGGACACGAGTTAAAATCATTGACGAGGCATGTTTGGCATTTCACATTAGCTGCAATACCCTTTGCGAAATTATGCATCTTAGTATTTCTCCCTCCAGCTATTGGGTAAATAGTAAGGCCAGACTGGAGCTCTTTAACTTCCCTACCAATTCCCCCACGGTTAGACCTAATTTCTTAGTATTTTTTTTTTACCTGTATGATTTGAGATATTTCAAAGTTCACTATCTATACACCTCTGAAATCATTCTCATTCAAATAAAGTCCAATTATTATTGCAATCTGAGTCTTCTAGCTCATTGTTATACATGAACTAACCATCAGTTTTTGTACTTGCGTGGGTCTGGTATGTGTAGCTGTGGGCAGAGCCGCTAAACACTGTGATGGCTTAAGTAGACAAAAGAGTTAGTATGCGTTATGCAATCAATTTACGAAAGACAAAATCTGAATTCAAAAACGCATTAAACTCTGGTTTTAGAAATTTGGCCCTGTTGTTTCATATGCGTCGATGTAGCAGGAAGTGTTGCGGAAATAGATATATAGATATTATTGCAATCATATATGGGAGGAATCCTGGGGGGGGGAGTGCGTGGTGGCTGTAATGGTGATCATCGTAGGAAATGGAAATACGAGGACGAGCTTCAATCCTGGACAGAGCTGTGCTTTTTGCATTTCCATAGATTAATAACCCTTAAGGAAAGTTATGAATCCAATTATTTCCTGTGGCGAAATAGTAGGACGCGGCTGGGATTTTAATATTGTTAGGCAACCAGTCTAGGAGAAGGGAAATTCTGAATTTCAACATGCTTAAACCCACTTAGAAATTGACCTTGTGTCACACTTGTTTGTATGAGGGGTTAGTAAATAGATTATTTGTCTGTATTTTTGTCGATGCAGCTTGATGTGAATAATATTTGATGTTTCGGCCGTTGTCTCCTTTTTCTTGCTGCTATGTATGAACAAACGTTTATTTTGGAGACCTACCTTTGGTATTCAGCCTCATTATATACGTATTATATATATATAATATATATTATATATATAATATATTTTTACTTGAAGGCACTTACAACGCATGTTATCGTATAAAATCGATACTTTTTCTATATAGAAAATGAATTTGACAAGTGTAATCCAGCAAAGCGATCGCCTTAGGTGATGATAGAATATCGTACAGACTGTTCGGACTTATTAAAGTCTCAATCAGGCGATTAATACTAACGATTCCCTCGACAGAAATCGAAACGGGACTTCAGCAGACACAGTGAAAACACTAGTGAACACTATATCGCCTCGGCCACCAGTACAACAGCTACAATCCCAGTGAAATTTAAGCTTGTTCAAGTGTGTTGTGTGTCTATAATAACAATTTTTTCTAAATGATCGTGATTCTCTTCGTGACACGTGTTGGGAACGATAGGGTGCAAAAACAATGATGTCATTATTTTGAATAAGATCTTTCGAAAGTCTTCGCATAACTCTGTGTTGATCAACAGTCAAACTATTAAAATGATTTCCCAGGTTGGGTTATACTATACTCGATATACCACAGGAACACGGACGGCCGGAAGGATACAGCGGCAAAACGATTGTGCCTTATACATACCACAATAAAGATTGAGACAACAGTCCGAACATCAAAATTATTCACAGTTACTGTAGACATTATGCATTACATATAGGAGAATGTAGGATTAGATATCGGTTATGTCGGAAAACAAAATCGATAAATAGTCACAAGGTCTCTAAATTAAAATTCTGACCACATTTTCTATTCTAATCTATATTTGATCTCCTACATCATTATGTACATCAATAGTACTTCACGGTTCATTTAATATTTAATTTCAACTCTATGCAAAATAGTTGCGACCACCTCATTTTAAATCAAATAAATTACGTCATTAGAAATAGCTACGAAATATGTATAAATTTGGGTTAAAAACAATTATTATTTCATTTCATTTTTATGGTCATTTTTATCATACGGGTTACTTGTTCATCTCATGAATCAATTATTTCAATAATTAATTCTTTTTATCATTTAGCGTGTAAATTCAACCTAAGTATTTGTACACTCTTTACGATATCTAAAACAAATCAATATTAAAAAAATCATTCCAGTTGTTTTAATGCCCCTGAAAAAATGTATTAATCATTTAAGCCGTCTGATACTAGGAAACATGCTTTATTGCCCTTTTACGATGTGAGTGAGTCAGTAAACCTGACACATAGATATGAAAGTCTGAGATAGAGAGACGAGATGATAGATAATGAAACAGAATTGTAATCGATAATGATATATTGACATGGTTTAGAAATTTTCATTGTATTATATCTATATTTATTTACTAATCTAATTATTCCCGGTTCCAAAGCAACTGTCGGTTGCGTTGGTTGGTTGGATTTTACGGCCATATCAATTCTTGTCGCGCGTTATTTTATTGTTTTATTCATCTTTCGATGGTTACTGAAAAAAATTAATAGCTCTTGTTTAAGTTCCTAGACAGCATCAAGAATGTCTGCATAGATTCAATGTAATTTTTTGACTGGTTAGCTCATACTTGTGTGTCCATGCCGTGCAGAGTCCATAGGAAGAACGTCGTCTCTCTCGCTATCTGTCCTTATCGAACCATTGCTCGAAGCAGTCCTAAATGACACACCCAGGGTCTGCATGGGAGCTGTCAATGTAAGTTTTCTTTCTGGCTCAGCCTACCCTGGTGTGTCCATGTGTTGAGAGTCCATAGGAGAACGTCAATTATGGTGATGAAATAAACCCCCTATTTTATAAATCTTTATAATTTTATTTCTGAAACATTACTTTTACAACAAAATGAATGTGAGATACACAAACGTAACATGGATTTTATATTAAAGTTCTATATGGCAACCAGCATGCACTACAGGCCTCTCAAGCTTTTCGGGAATCGCATTTCAACTGATATTCCAGAACTCTTGTGGAATGCAGAAATAAATTCTCGTAATTCGTCCTTCAAGTCTTCCAAAGTCGTTGGTTTCGTAGAGTAGACGTGCTGCTTCAACCAACCTCACAAATAAAATTTTTTCAGGGATGTTACAATCAGGCGGTTTCTGGCCAAAGGACACTTATGGCAGACCACGTCTACCCATCTCATCTCTTCCAAACGGAAAATGCAATTCAGCCTTCACGAACAACAATAGCCAAAAATGTGGAGAAAATCAAATCTTCAATATTCTCCCAAGTTTGACAACTGGTCAGATTATAAATTATAAATAGTTTTAAAAATAGTGAGTCTTTAAAATCCAATATATATATATATATATATTATAATATATATATAATAAATATATATATATAAGAGATGAAGAGAGAAGAGAGAGATGAGAGAGAGAAAGAGAGAGAGAAGAGAGAGGAGAGACATAAAATTATAAATATATATATATATATTGCATTTTCAAAATCATCCATCAACCTTTTTGAACCAACAAAAATCTGTTTTCCCAATTCCTTTTATCATATTATCCAAAAGGTTTTATATAAACCCGAAACTTGAAACGTCGATATTACCACCAAATAATAAACTCATCCATCCAGGTGTAACATCCTGTGTTTGTCTACATCTCTCCTCCACACACCACACACACACACACTAACATTATTATATATTTATATAATATATATAATATATATATATATTATATATATAAATAGGAATTTGATAAATATTGCTTTTGAAGCATTGTTATTATAAAGTATATTATGTATTTATATTTTAAGGCAATATACAATGCGTTATCGCATAAAATTCGATAATTATTATTCGATATACGCATTGTAATTGTGTGCGTTGTTGTTGCAAATATTTTTTTAAGAATGGTAAAATCTGTAATTGGCTACACACATAGCTTTTTGTGCTGATTTTTATCCGGATATAATATTATATATATATATATATATATATATATATATATATATATAAAACGTAATTAAAGAAGATGAAAGTGAATCCAAACATATTTTGGAGATAAATGGAAAAACATTAAATATATTTGTATGGATGAAATTTATTGTATGCTCATACATGTTTACGTATGATTTTTTCTTATTTTTCTATGTTTGTAAAATTCTATCCATTAACAGTATCATTTCGGACCGTAACAGGAAATGAACACGAAAGCTCTGTGTGGACAATTACAGATTCACCAGTTAAAAAAACTGTTTTCAACAGCAAATGCACTGTGTTCACTAGTCCAAGCGATGATCGAAACTGATCCTATCTGAATAAAAAATCGTAAGACATTTTCTAGAGGAAGATACCATTGCCATCCATTAAATCTCTTTGCACCGCAGCAGAGATGATAGTTTTTGAATGTGGGAGGTATATTCTGGCTCACCCTGAATAAAGAACAAAAAATGGATTTTTATTTAAGCAATACAGAAATATACGCAGATTTCATGTCTACGCTGTCCTTACATATAATGGTCTATCAATTGTATTGAGCACTCTTTACTCATAGTATAAACAAATTAGATAATTAACACACACATACTTGAGTTCTCTGCGATTGTAAAACCATGCCCTCGTAGGTATGTATCAATTTATTGTCACCCAGACTGACAGCTACAGTGATGGCCGCAAGGGTAAGGAAACTTGGCACACGAAAATTCTGTCGAGTTTCAATCCCGGCTAAGGTTAGCTGTTAAAAACGTCGAGCCGCACGATGATAAGTAAACTTCGAAACACGTGTCTGTGGATGACTGATATATATATATATATATATATATATATATATATATTATATATATATATTAGGTATATACATATATATTATAATTAGGTATATATATCATTTATGAATTATATTATTATAAACATATAATTTATACATGTGAATTGAGCGTCAGCCTGTAACCACAAGGTTTCCTGGTTCGATACCAACTTAGCATATGAGTAGCACAGGGATCTGTACGGTAAATTGAGAGTTAAGGTAGGCTTGGCGCCCACCAAGACGCTAAAAACATTCTCTTTAGTCTAGCGCTTAGAAAAAGGGGATAGACTCCCCTCGCTGTCTGGCTTATACCCAACTTTTAGGCTACCCCGGGACGACTTTTTTACTTTTTTATATATTATTATATAATAAAAGTAAGTCGTCGGGTAGCCTAACCGGAAAGCAGCCAGAAGATCACTACTACGATTCACGGTTCAGGAAGAAGGATGTCACTATCCTGAAAATTTACCACTACGTCTAAATAAAAGAAACTAAAAAAAAAAAAAAAAAAAAAGAAATACAGAGTTTTCTGATATTTATTCCTTGACTAACATATTATGGTAACAACATTAGCATTAATATAGCTACGTTAATGCTTCACACCTATACCCAAACCTGGTATATGTATTTCCAAAACGGATACAGATACAAAAATACATCTCATATATATATATATATATATATATGTAATGTATGTGTTTGTGTGTATGTATTGTATGTGTGTGTGTGTGTGTGTGTGTGTGTGCTGCTTTAATGTAAACAGAAATCTACGAACAGAGAACAAAGAAAAATACAAGCAAGTGTTATTTATATTATATAATGTCTAAAAAAAAAAGAGCGAAAGAAAAAAAAATCAAAGAAGAGAGAGAGTGGGGTGAGAAAAAGATAGAGAGAATAGAACGAGAGAAAGAGAAAGAGTGTGTGGGGGATGCGTGCGTGTCTTAGAAAGAAGACCCACTGAGGAGTGTATGTAGGTAACATTGAATGGACAATGGCTTCATTAAGAACAATAGAACGTTCATGCTGTCAGAAGAAGACAGTATGAATTTTAAACTTTACAAAATAAGGTTTTTATAAAAGTCAATAAACAGATCTAGCCGTCTTAGCTGACTTTTATAATAGTTTAAATAGGATCTGATTGACCCCCTACAAGAACATCACTTGGTAATTTTTAATGAAGGAATCCGGGCACTTTCAGATGACATAAGCGTATCTAGATATTATATCACATCCACTACATGCATCAGGATATGCAAAATGATGTTTCATATGAAAGTATTGGGTTAGTCTTCTTGGCGTAGTGGCTAAAGTACTGGACTACTGTTATATAATAATATAGCCACGGTACCAAAAAGGTATTTGTTACGTGGCGGTCGTCATTGTCGATAAAAAAGGTATAATGACACATAAGAATATATGGTCACAAGGGCTTGGCATTTATTTTCGGCCCGTGTCGGGGCTCTTATTTTCGGAGAGAAGGAAGACAGAGAGAAAGAGAGAGAGAGAGAGAGGACACTGTTGAATTACTGTACCTTTGAACATAGTACAAACTTATACCGCTGTCCCAACACTAGGGAACCAGCCTCCCCCGTCCGATAACTCTACCTTCCGGAAAGCAAAAAGAGTGCGATTTCCTTCTTTCTCGTTCCTCGTCACCACGTGACTTTGCTTTCGGTCAACTTTCAATTCCTCTTCGGCGTCATTCTTTCGGTCAAATTACTGGCAACCCGTTGTGTGTCACTCCTCCTTTTTTAACCTTTACTTTCTCTTATTTTCTTCTCTCTCTTCTTGTGGCAGTCCGCTCACACTTATTACCACTATCAAACTCCGGTGAACCTTAATAATCACGCTACACTACCACATCGTTGTAATCTAGTTTGAACTCAAGTGGCGCTAATAATTACGTTCACTTTTTGGACTAAAACCTTTTGGGTAGGTATAAACCCTACATTTCCCCAGCAATGGGTAAATAGTATCACCATTGCTTTTTCTACAGGATGTTTTGACATTAAATAACCACGAAAGTTGATATGCATTAAAAAAAAAGAATTATATTTTTAGTACAACTGCGATATCGTAGTAAGCGATTTCGAACTCTAGTCTTGCTATTACGTCCACTTTTAGACTAATACCATTGGGAAAGGTATAACTCCACATCCCTCCAGCTACGGGTTAAATAATGCCACTACTGTTCTTTCTTCAAGAATGGATTTTGCATTTAAAATAAACCACAGAAGTTGATATGCCAGTAAAAATATTTTTAAAATTAATCATGTTTTAGTACGATGGAGAGATAAAAATTACTAGCAGAATCTGTGGATATACCACAGTATGATAATTTAATTATCACATTTCATATGTTATTTAAGAGCTATTGCTAAATAGTTCAATATGCAAAAAGTATAACAATCTTGATTTAACCCTCTCTCGCTTTCTTCTTTTTTTCCTTCTTTTCATTTTTCATTATGTTCGATTGAAACAGAATTAGCGTCATCGCTTCCGTGCGCTCACCCTTCTCTCTATCTTTCCCCTACTCTCTTTCTTCCTTTATTCTTTCTTATTATATTTTTCTGTGTAGCATTTCCTTTTCTTTCCCTTATTTTTTTATGAAAAAACGGAATGGTCCATTATTTAGCTGAGGTGACGAAAAGTCATGAGAAATAAGAATTCGGTAGATAAGCAACACCTGATAATCAGGATTTACATTTTTTGCATTTGATCTGGGATGATTTGGCGGTCTCATTTTAACCACAGGGTGTTGCAAGATGATAACGTTCGGAAGATTAAAGAACGAGCGTATTATAATATAAGATTCTTCTTTCTATGTGAGTAAATATGACAGAATGTCGATTTAATAGAAACCCTTTTTACATGTAGGTGTGTTTACAAATAGTTCATTACGACGTTGTCAACGTGTATCGCTGATTCTATCTACGTTATTGAGCAATGGAGAAATGCTGAGAGACAGGTTCCCAGGAAACAAGTTTCTATACACTTATGTTTAAATATTTCTAGCTACGGATGGCCAGAAGTAATAAATACACTGTGATTATAAAGTAACTCTCTATTTCAAAAATTATATTATTATTTCTGAATCATCATTTTTACAAAAAATGAGTATGATAAGAACACACATAATATGGAGTTTTATTTTTAAATTCTATATGGGTAGTACCATTCGCCTCCAGCCTTTCAAACCGCTCGGGAATCACATTAACTTATCTTCCCAGAAACTCTTGTGGAATGGCAGAAATAAATTCTCGTAGTCGTCCTTCAAGTTCTTCTAAAGACGTTTTTTAGGGGAGTAGACTTCCACCTTCAACCGCACCCAAGAAAAAGTCACAGGGTGTTAAATCAGAGCTTCTGGCTGGCCATTCATGCGGACCATATCTACCCATCCATCTCCCAGTAAAAATGGTGATTCTGCCATTCACGAACAGCAATAGCAAAATGTGGAGGAGCACCATCAAAATCAAGTCTTCAATATTCTCTCCAAGTATTAAATGTAAATGGATATTAAAAAAAAAAATAGTTAAAATAGGGAGTTACTTTTCAATTATCCTGTATAAAATTCGGTCACTAATAAAGGTTATAACTTTATGAGTTGTGTTTCAGTCAGAATTTAAAGCTTCCCTTTCCTTATCTTTGTTTTTGGTTAAGAAAAAATTCTAATTTCATAATAGGCATATCATCATCATCATCATCATCAAATGATGCTGGTAACAGGGATTCCTTCTCTCTCTCCTCTCTCTCTCTCTCTCTCTCTCTCTCTCTCTCTCTCCACCCGCCCCAACCGTCCATAGTATTTGGTAAGTCTTCTAAACGACATCCAGTGTCCGTATAGAGCTGAATAATGCTAATTAATTTTTTTTGGTCGGCCAACAATGGTTTGTCCATATGTAGGAGCCCATAGGAGAACTGCCTTTATAGGTTCCTCCTTACTTCTTCGACATGTTTGTTCGTCATACCAGGATTGTCTATGGGATGGGAGGCAAGTGGCCATACAGCTGTTGTTTTGTAGGATGTTCCTTATTTTGTAAAAATGCCAGTGGAAATTTTTATGTAGTTCACATCTCGCTTATGCAATCTTTTGATATATCAATAAAAATGTATTGCATCTTAAATGTCTAGCATATTAAAAGCGTAAGTCGCAGGGGACTATACATATCTATTTCTATTAATAATGGAGATTCGCTTCCGGTTTTTGTCTTTAACAAAAACTACGTCACTGCTTACGTCACATTAGCCAAAATCGTCATAACATAGAATAAATACACTCAAAATTTGAACATGCAACATTAGACAGTCCTCATTGTTTTTTAAAACAAGTTTTAATAAATACATGACTGGTATTATATATCTATATATAGTTTGTTTTATTTTAATACATATTTAAAGTTTACATTTCAAATTGTTTTATTTTTTAATCCTTTAATGAATTTGATGATTTTACTTACTTTGAGTACAAACTCGCTGACATTGAATTTTTTACTCCCACCCCTCAGGCAATATGTTTCAAAAATCTATTTTTACATCGTCCGGAGAGTGTTTTTTTTATTTTGTACTAGTATATATAAGAAAGATTCTGTATGTGTGTTTGTATGTCTGCATGTGTGTTTGTTTTTACAACGATGTCTTTTTATAGAGGAAAATTGGTGATCAGTAAAAACCGATGTTCAATAAAATCCACACCCTACTTTTTGTCCGTGAGAAAAGCAAGATAAAAATATAATAAGAAATATGAATCAATGATATATCAAAAAAATTAACCTAAAAAATATAATAGATTAATAAAGGATGAAACATAATAAAAAGTAAATGAAAGCCGAATAAAAGAAAAAAAAATACAAACAAGAAGAAAAAAAATAAACAACTAGGAACCACAAGGTTTCGGATTCGATACCAGCCCTCGCTAACTCAGCGTATGAGTAGCAAAGGGATCTGTGCAGTAAAGTGAGAAGCTGATAGTAGGCGTGGCACTCTACCTCAGACGCCAAAAACAATCTCCTTGGTCTAGCACTAGTGAAAAGGAGATAGACTCCCTCGCTGTCTGGCTGATACTTACTTTAGGCTACCCAGACGACTTTATATGAGGTTAAGTAAACAAACAAATGTGTTTATTTTTATATGGCTTTAAGCCGACAATTTTTGGAGGATATGTGCTTAATTGAAGCCGTACCTAATTTTGAAAATTAATTAGTTAATAATTAATGAATTTTAGGCGGGCATATATATTCAAATGTAAGGCTAAACATATATATTCAAATGTAAGGCTAAACATTTTCTCGATTCGTTTAGCCTTACATTTGAATATATATGCCCGCCTAAAATTAATTAATTATTAACTAATTAATTTTCAAAATTAGGTACGACTTCAATTAAGCACATATCCTCCAATATATATATATATATATATATATATATATATATATATATATGTGTGTGTGTGTGTGTGTGTGTGTGTGTGTGTGTAATATTGGAAGCATAGGAAATATATGAATATATGTATATGATATTTGTTCTCGTTTTATCACTGAAAAAAAAAGGCACCCCATTTTGCTTAAATATAAAATTGTACCTCTATTTTTCATTGGTCTCTCAAAACTGTTACAATCAAGTGCAATAAGTTTAAAAAAGTATTGTTCTTTCTTTAAAGTGTAACACGAAACTCAAATATTTGTGTTCTGTTATTTTTCTCAACAAGCCAACACCTGATATTATGAAAAGAATCTAACATGAAAAAATGTCTTTACTCTGAATAATCCGTTAAGGGTTTTTTTTTTTTATCCCAATGTGTCTTTAAGGGACTCGACTGTTGTGGGGATAAATTAAGAGCGTTGAACCTTTGACTCCTGTGACAGTGGGACAGGGGTGATGATACTTACTGCTTCTACCAAACCCTTCCTTAAAATGAAAACAACTTCCCACGGTCTTGTATTGTGTGAAAAAAAAAAGGATCTTAAGTTAATACCTGGATTGAGTGGGCAACTCTTGTTTGTGTTTAAGAAATTATAGCAGATAGATTTCATTTTATGAGAAGTTTATCAAGAACAGGCCTCTCACACCATTGAGGATGCCTGTATATTTGAACTTTGAACTTCAGATTGCTGAAACATACTCACTCCTTCTTGAGACAATTATGTAAACCTCGATGGCAAAACTGAGAACAAGCCACATGTGCCGGCCTCTAATATGTAGATTTTATGGAGGAGTTTTTTTTTATATAATACTACCCATTATATCTCATCCAAACCCTACGCTCATACATTTGCAGTCACCGGGAATAATAATAACTGTTAAAAAAAAAAAAACAGAATAGAGGAACAGGAAATCAGAGGAAGAATTAAGGCCATCCAGACAAAAGCATTGTTGAGATCGGCTAGAATACTCAGAAGGGTCCTGGAGACCTGAAGAGACTTGTTGTCACTCAAACTCCACTAAAAGACCACCAGCTACCGGTGGTGTGAAAGACTCACAAGTAGTGAAATAATGATAATAATAATAATAATAATAATAATAATAATAATAATAATAATAATGGAAAGATAGACAAATACCTGGATCTTGCCAGAGAACTGTTATCATACTGGTGAAGGTGTTACTAATTGTAGCTGCTATTGGAACGGTCCCCAAAGGTCTAGTAAAGGGACTGGGGAATTGGAGATTAGAGGAAGAATCAAGACCATCCAGACCACAGCACTGTTAAAATCAACTATAATACTTAGAAAAGTCCTGGTGACATGGAGAGACTTCAGTGAAAAACCACCAGTTAAAACTGTATAATCTTTGTAGATTCGGTGTCCGTCTGTAACCAAAACTTCGTCAATGCTAACGCCACAATACCCTAAGGAAATGCTTAAGTTTATCAATGAGTATTTAATTTATAGTCAAAATGATAAATACATAGAATAAAGAACAACCCTGTATTATATATACTCAGAAATAAAGTGTGCAACATTAAACGGTCCACATTGTTTGTTAAAACAAGTTTTGATAAATACATGTCCGGTATTATTGATTTATATACAGTTTGTTGTTTATTTAAAGTTATCTAACGTATAGAGTTTTCCGAAAAAATTATTTACAAACAAGAAATAGTCACATAATGTTCTACATTAAATTTTATATTTTATAATGCGGTGAAAAACCCGTCTGTTTTGATTATCGTCTGTCGTAAAATTTTATTTTACGACAGACGACATCAAAACAAAACAATTTTGTCGCCCCACCCCCCAAAGAAAAAACTTAAATATTTTAATTAATTTGAATTTAACTGTTAGAAACTTGGTTTATTAGAAAGAAAAGATATTTTTTGAATTTTGATAGCAAAACTATTTTTGTCTATTAATAAAAATTAAAAAAAGATTTCAAAGATCTGTTTACATTTTTTACGAAAGAACGTGGCAAAAATTAATTTTTATACCCCACGGGGAAGGGAGGCAGTGGGACCTTGAAATAAAAACGGATCACCTTATCCCAGCAAGAAGACCAGACCTAGTGTTGATAAACAAAAAAGAAAGAACTTGTCAACTGGTGGATTTTGCAGTGCCAGCAGATCACAGGATGAAGCTAAAGGCAAATGAAAAAATAAACAAAATATCTGGACCTTGCCAGAGAACTAAAAAAGTTATGGAATATGAAAGTGAAGGTGATACCAATTGTAGTTGGTGCACTTGGAATAGTCCCAAAAGGATTGGAAAAGGGTCTGGAATGTTTGGAAATCAGAGGAAGGGTTGAAACCATTCAGAACACTGCACTGCTGCAATCTGCCAGAATACTCAGAAGAGTCCTGGAGACCTGAGGAGACTTGCTATCACTCAGACTCCAGTGAAAGACCATCAGCTAATGCTGATGTGAAAACTCAAAAGGAGTAAATAATAATAATAATGTTAACCCTATTAGGGAGGGACAGATGCTGTCAGGGATAAGGCTGCCTAGAATCCTACCATTCCACCACCCGACCCAGGTTATCTGGTTAAGCTGACAAAATATCTCTTGTATCCTTTCCCCTGGGTCAAGAGGAGCAAATAGATGAGATTCACTTGATGTGGTCGTATTGGTGGTCACAGCAAATGTTTATTGTAAATGAAGGTCAAATTGTTCGGACCACATCCAGCGATGTTTTGTATCTGTCTCATCAAATCAAAGATGTCGGCAAATATTTTTATTCCTGTTCTAGCTTCTCTCTCTTTTTTTTTTGTCTGCTTCTTCTTCTTCTTCTTCTTCTTCTTGGTACGATGTCTCAGCATCTCACCGTACACATCCTGTTCTAATAAAGGATCAAATGGAACAATTTAAGAATCTCTCATCTCAGTCCATTAATAACACTTCAACATTCTTCATTTCATTTTTAGATCTTGCGACTAAAAAAAGGGAAGAAGCAAAAAAGTGGAAAAACAAAAAACAAAAACAAAACAAGAGAGAAACGTAAACCAAGGAAATAAAATTTCAAGAAGGAGGGGAAAGAATGACATTTTTCTTAATCTGCTTCTTTTTTCTTTTCTTTCGGGTTTTTTATTTACTTTCTTTCTTTCTAAGTTTTTATTTAATTTTTTCTTTCTTTGTTTCTTTGTTTCTTTCTTTCTTTCTCAGCTTTTATTTACCTTCTTTCTTTCTTTCTTTTTCCTTCTGAGTTTTCTTTTCTTTCTTTCTTTCTTTCTTTCTTTCTTTCTTTCTTAGTTTTTCATTTCTTGTTTGTTCTTTTTTCTTTCTTTCTGGGTTTTTCTTTTATTTATTTATTTCTTTCTTCTTTTCTTTCTTTCTTTCTTTCTTTCTTTCTTTTTGAGTTTTCCTTTCTTTTTCTTTCTTTCTTTCTTTCTTTCTTTCTTTCTTTCTGGTTTTTTAGTTACTTCTTTCTTTCTTTCTAAGTTATTTTCTTTCTTTCTTTCTTCTTCTTTCTTTCTTTCTTTCTAAAGTTTATCTCTTTCTTCTTTCTTTCTTTCTTTCTTTCTTTCTTTTTTTCTTTCTTTTTCTTTTCTTTCTTTCAGTCTGGGTTTTAATTACTTTCTTTCTTTCTTTCTTTCTAAAATTTATCTTTTTCATTCTTTTATTTACTTTCGTTCTTTTTTCTTCTTCTTTTTGTGTCTTTCCTTCGAGTTTTATGTAATCCTAAAATTCATGAATAACACTATCATTGCCTTCTGAGGTAATTTCATAGTTTTCATTGACATCTGGGTCGGTGTTCAAGTCCGGTAAAAGGCAAGATTTCGACAACTGATGTTTTACGATAATTGGCCTCAACTCTCTTGGGGAATGCACAATACCATTTTTAGACTTTTATTTCTATTCATTTGGCGTTGTCTCATACTAAATTTATCAAATGTAATCTTTACTTATGACATATTTATGGTAACAACGGTTGAAAGAATGAACAGACGGGAGAGAATAGGAGAAAGAATGCTGTTGTTGTTGTTGTTGTTGTTGTTAGAATGGGAGAAAAGTTGGTTGGTTGGGTTTTACGGCATGTTAACCCATTGGATTATTTTATATTGAAGACGTTTGTTTTATTCATTCTTGATGGGTACTCAATTTCTTTTTAAACTCAATTTTCCTTTAAACACATTTTTAAACTAACTTTTCATATTTAACCCATAGATGGACCCTAACAGGTACACCACACTCTGGGTCAGAGTAGGCCTGAGAGTAATGGTGATGAAAGGGTACTCCACGTTCCCCAGAGCTCCACAACTGTCAGTTCCCTATTAGATGCAGTTTAACGTCATATCCAGGATACGATCCTCAGCCACCGCCTTCTAGCACATATATGATAAAAAGGGTTGGGTTGCTATACGGGCAATAGGGTTGTGACAATTATATAGTGCTAGGCCTTGGCGTGATCAGCAGGGACCGCCTATAATGGCATTCATAGGATTGATTTTAATACAAGGGTGATTCAAAAAGTAAGGCTATATTTTTTTATTTCATGTGAAGTCTTTTTTAAAAACTAAGGCCTACATTGAGACCCTAACAAGCTCAGAGCAAAACCGACGAGTAAGATTCAAATTGCCAATCAATAATATCCCCCCTCTGCATGACAATGCTCGACCACACACAAGCATCAGGACAAGGGAGAAAATCGCCTCATTCGGGAGGACAACTTTACTGCATCCTCCATACTCACCAGATTCAGCGCCTTCAGACTAGCATTTATTCGGCCCTACGAAAGAGGGTTTGAGAGGCAAAAATTATTCCACTGACGAGGAAGTGAAATCTGTAGTGGAGAAGTGGCTCAAAGAACAGTCAACAGAATTTGACGGGGCAGGGATACATGCTCTCCTTCGGAAGTGGAACATTGTTATTGAGAGAGAAGTGGCCCAAAGAACAGCCAACAGAATTTTACGGGGCAGGGATACATGCTCTCCTTCGAAGGTGGAACATTGCTATTGAGAGAAATGTTGACTGTGTGGAGAAGTAGGGATAAGATCCACAAAGGACAGCTTCATTTTGATGTATGATACATGTTCCTGTGTTGGTAATTATACCTGCTCTAAACAAAATGGCATTACTTTTTTTACTCATCCTCGTACGTTGGAGAATAAAACAATTATATTAGAGATCAATAACACACAGTAATTATTTATTAAACCCGGTTTTGTTAAAACCAATATCCAAATTAACCACACCATACATTATGTAAACCTTTATTTGTTAGTGATATATAGAACAGGATTTTGAATGCACTAATAACATGGGCTGTTTTGAGGCAAATAAAACCCAGGTTTTCGTAGAGACATCATTAATCAAAAAGATTTATTCTCTGCATCAATTATTTTGACTATAATTAAATACTCATCGATATACTTAGGCAATTCCTGAGGTCATTGTGACGTAAGCAGCGACGTAGTTTCGGTTACAGACAGACACTGAATCTCCATTATAATAAGATATATATATATATATATATATATATATATATATATATATATATATTCTTTGTTGTGGTACCGATGAATTTGGCCATGTGCATGTCTAAATAAAAGATATACGTGGTCTGAAGAAGCTCTGTGGACCCCAGATAATCACGAGTGGAAATGGTCCATAATCACGATACCCATGGTATTTAAGGCCTTTTTATTCACAAATGATTTTGCTCTGTTTATAATAATTAAACATTGAGCTCTCACACGGAACCTGAACTCTACAACAAACTACTGGCAGGGAATAGGACCAGCCTAGAATCACCTTGTACTAAGAAACTTGGTACCACAACAAAGAAAAAATTGCTCCTTTATCCCAGAAGTTGAGCTCTCCCTGGAAATTCTACAGAAAAAATCACATTAAGCTCTCTCGCTCTCTCTCTCTCTCTCTCTCTCTCTATATATATATAATATATATATATATATATATATATATATATATATATATAAAACCAAGACCTAGTGATATTATGAGCACTACTGGAGAACCATGGTTAGTAATGATACTTTAGCCCCCAAACCATGACTGATCCCAGAATCATCATCTGATGAAGGAGTAGCACTGCTACTGTTGCAGTTGTACTTCTCATATATAAACGTGCATATATAAATGACAAGTGCTATAAAAGTAATGTTTTTTTATTTCCATAGAAACAGCAACACTGTCCAATAGTATTGTTGGATAAAGCAAGTTTTATTTTATACTCTTACAGCGTTCTTTTCTTGTACCTGATTTGGATTTTTTGAGGGGGCGTCCATTTTTTTCCCAGTTTTTCTTTTTCCTTTTTCATCCGCCGTCTTTTCCTTTTAAATCTCACTGTCCATCTACAAGTATGGGTTTGGCGTTTAAATAACCCATGAAGGTCGGTGTGCCATTAAACAAAGAACAAACCAAATCACTGATCTCACCCCCCTCTCTCTCTCTCTCTCTCTCTCTCTCTCTCTCCTCTCTCTCTCTTGTACTATCTCAGCTTTAAAAAAAATACAACGTTCCTTATAATTCATTCATTTCTTCATTTCTTCTTCTTTTTTCTTCTTCCGATTGTTTTTTATTTCTTTTTATTCCGTTTTTTTTTTCTTCTTCTTTTCTTTCCTGTCCTTTCATCCACCATCTATTCCTTCCAAATCCTACTTTTTTCTACAAGGATTGATTGGCATTAAATAACCCATTAATGTTGATGAGCCATTGAACAAAGAAATCAAACCAAACCTCTACTCTCTCCTCTCTCTCTCTCTCTCTCTCTCTCTCTCTCTCTCTCTCTCTTCTTTTTTTTTTCTTTTTTTTTTTTTTTTACTTTCTTGGTTTTTTAAAAAATACAACTTTTAATCCAGCAATTTATTCGTCTTTTTTTCGTTCTTCTCATTTTATTTCATTTTTATAGAAGGATGGCTCTAGCTATAAATAATCAATGAAGGTTTATGTGCCATTAAACAAAAAATCAACCTCTCTCTCTCCCCCCCCCCCCCCTCTCTCTCTCTCTGGGCCTTTTTTTAAAAATACAACTTTCCTTATAACCTAGTATTTCATTCATCTTTTTTTCTTTCTTCTATCTTTTTTTTATGCTTTTGTAGCGTTTTTAACCTTTTCTTGTATCCGATTGTTTTTTGTTATTTTTTCTTTTTCTTTTTTTTTATTCCGGTTTTTTCTTCTTCTTTCCTTTCCTTCCCTTTCATCCACCATATTTTCCTTCCAAACCGGGACACAGAAGCCTGGGAAGATTAAACAATATAACACTGCTCTTCTCTCTCAGCTAAACACCGGATCAACAAACCCTCTTTGCCCGGCTGTCGTCTGTTCTCTCCATTCTTACTCCTTACCTGTTCGACATTACACTAATACAAACCAAGCTAGTCTTATTCCAACAACGACCAAGCGAGAAATATAGGAACACAATTCTTTGCTTCGGGAAAAACAGATAGACAGATCAGTGCTCTTTAAAATTTACTTCACTGAGAAGACATCTTATAAATGTGACGTCACTGTTAGCGTTTCAAATAATTAATAATGCGCCATACTTTTTAGTGTCAGTCATTTTCTTTATTTTGTTTTTATAAAAGAATGATACAAGATTGGTAAAAACGAAAAAGAAGGTTTTGATGAATTTGCCAATGAATACAAGACGACAAACAAAAGATAGACAACGTACGATACGAACAATAGGATAAAATGACAAAATAACTTGGCGGGATTTTAATTAATTGTCTACAAACGTAGAGGAAAGTTAGAAACGGATAAATCTAGTGATTCTTCTGGAGAAAAATTCTTTATCATTTTCTTTGGATTTTTCCTCTTTCGGGATTTTATCACGTTAGAAATGAGAGCAGGTAAGTAAAAAAAAATCCTTATTCACTAGCAGGACCTGTGGATATACCATAGTATAATGATTTAATTATTACAACGTTTGATATGTTTACTTAAGAGCTATTGGAAATAGTTCAATATGTAAAACGTATAATAATCTTGATTTAACTCTTTCTCATTCTTTTTTCTTTCTCTTTCTTTCTTTCCTTCTCTTAATCTTTTCCTTTTTATTATGTTCAATTGAAACAGATTAGCATTATCGCTTCACCCCCTCTTTCTATATTTTTCCTACTCTCTTTCCTTCCTTCTTTCTTTCTTTCTTTCTTATTATATTTTTCTGTGTAGTATGTCCTTTTTCTTCCCTTTCATTCTTTATAATAAAAACGAAATGGTCCATTATTTAACTGAGGTGATGGCACTCATAAGAAATAAGAATTCGGCGGATAAGCAACACCTGCTAATCAGGATTTTCATTTTTTCATTTCATCTTGGACAATTTGGACGGTCTTATTTTTTAACTAGAGTGTGTTTCAAGACCGGAAGGTTAAGGAACCAAAGTAATAACATATAGATATACAGTGGTACCTTGAATTATGTGTGCCCCAACTTACGAGCTGTCACTCAGTTTATTTTTTGTTGCTTTGTGTTCAGAGCTAAGATTTGAGGTGCGACCGAAAGTTCGCTAATGACATCTAAGTTTCTAAATTTATTACGCCAAAAAAAAAAAAAAAATACAGTTGTACCTTGACTTACGAGTGTCCCAGTTTACGAGTTTTCCGAGTTACGAGGTGTTATTCGGTCATTTTTTTTTTTGCTTTGTGTTGAGATCTAAAATTTGAGGTACGAGCGAGTTTCAGGTACGATTATGCTAATAAGTTCAGAAAAAATATTTAAGTTTCTTAGATTCATTACGCAAAATAAAATATTATTTATATAAAAAAATAAACATTAAAACATGATTAATTACATTCTATTTTATTGTTTTTATGCAATATTGTGCTATTTTTCTTATTTAAAAAAGAGTAAAAAAAAATTAGGGTGATTTTTTTTAAGGAGGGGGCTGGAACGGATTAATGTCATTTCAGTTTATGTCAATGGTTTGATATACGAGGAAATTTAGTTATGAGCAGAAAAAAAAACTCGTAAGTCAAAGTACCACTGTACATTGTTACAATTTCATACAACAACACATATAAGTAAATTAGACGAAGTGGCCTATTGTCCGTATCAGCTGGACAACGAGTCTATCCTCTTTTTACTAGCGCTAGACCAGGGAGATTGTTTTTGCATCTGAGGTGGGGTGTCACACCTACCACCAACTCATTACTTTACTGCAAAAACCTGAGTCACTCATACAATGTGTTGGCAAGGGTCGGTATCGAACCTGGTGGTACCGAGGTAGATGCACTACCGACTGAACTAAACCGGAGGTTACGAATTAGAGGGGTTTCTTCTTATTTCTTTAAGAGAACTAGCAAATATATGCACCCTCCGGGTGCAAGTATTTAAGTTTTAATGTAATAAAATATTGTATTAAATTAGAAAGGCTAATGAAATTAAATAAGAATACAGATAAAAAGATTTGAAACAGAGGGAGTATAATAAAAAATGGAACAACTGAAACTTACTCTTCCATCACTCTCGTCTTTCATTGTTATTTTTTCTAATTTAAGTATTTAGTTAAAAGAGGAAGTAAATAATAAAATGACAGTTATTTTATCTTGTTAATGGATTTCATTTAAGATTCATTGAAGAGATTTTTGCTTATATTCATTAAAATAAAACCAAACAGTTAGAAATCAATAACACTAAGCACATATTTATTAAATTCGATTTTTTAATATTAATATGCAAAAGGCCTTCCCGTTCACACTGTAAACCGCTATTTTGTTGTATATATAAATATAATTGCATGTTGTCAGTATGTAGACATAGTTAACAGTATAAATAATGTAAGACAATTTTATTAATAATTGAGGTTTAGATAAAAATAAAATAATAGAGAATGTGATGTCAATAACTCAGAGAATTGTGACTTGAGTAGGAATATAGTTTCGGTTACAGACAGAAAAACACACAATCTCCATTATAATAAGATTTAAAGAGCCCGTACGAATACAATGCTGCAATGCTATTTTTATCATTGCCTTTCGTAAGAAGTTCCCTTTGGAAGATAGGGGTAGAGTCCCTGTAATGTAGTTTGGTTTGGTTTGGTTTTACGGCATATCAACCTCAGTGGGTCATTTAATGCCGATAAAGTTTTGAAATAAAACAATTCTTAATGGATAATACAATTTTTTTATAAATACATTTTTCTATTTAACCCATAGATGGGTATAATGTAGTGGCTAAATTGCAAGATTGTGACATTGTAATAAGCGAGTTCTGTGCTAATTATGCCCTGAGTTGGCGAGGACAAGTATCGAACCCGGAATCTTACAATTCCTAAGCAGATGCTCTACTGACGGAGATGCGCGCATATATGTACTTGTTGACTTGGGTCAAAGAATACTCCCTGCAGTTGGTATTGTGTAGAACTTGACGCATGCTAATTACAAAAAAGAGAGGCGCCACCAAATAATCCCCATAATCTCCGAAGAATGCAATAAAGATATATTTATTGCCGAATATATATATATATATATATATATATATATATATATATATATATATATATATATATATATATATTCAAATATGGATGGTTTATGAAATGTAAACACAATAAAGGGGTAATTCCATGTCAAATCATCCAGAAAAAAGTAAAATTGTCACCCACCCCTTTCAATTTTCCAAGTGTGGGCTATGTAAAAGTTAGACAATCCCCAAAACTTTAGCTTCCAATTCCAAAAATTGGCGGAGTCATGTCCATTTTTAGCTTTCTAAATTTTGTGGGGTTCGAGAAAAATGGCGACTTTTTATCATCTGTTTTTGTCTGTAAAATGAGTTCTAGAGCTTCCCTACTAATAAAAATTGGTTTATAAAAGCATTTTTGCCCAAGAAATCCAGAAATGCTAAAAAAAATTTTAATTGACCAGTTTTAAGTTATTAAGGATTTCTGATTTTTTCATAGCAATATCAATATCCCGATGTGGCACTGCATCCATGATAAATTTATGCATCTATGACAAAGGGGGTAGGTGAAAATCTTCCTTTTTTTCTGGGTGATTTGACATGGAATTACCCAAAGGGCAGTATTTGTGTATGTATGTATGTCCGGATGAAACTATGAAACTAAAACAATTAGCGACAATACACATTAAATATCACCGGTTCTTGCTTTTTGTGCAAAAATTATCGAGATTTGATTTATATTCGAAGATGTTTAAAAACTAAAATATACATAGAAATAGCATTGAAAATGTCCAACATTTGTGAATCTCAAAAGTAAACAAATCATTGCATCTATTGTGTGGATTGTGTGGATTTATCCAACCACTTCTCCATGAGCAGGATGCGACACACGGTCAATTTTCAAGTAGAATCAAACAGGTATGAATCTAGAGTTTTCCTTCTCCAAGACCGGTTGCAATACCAGAGTTAAAGAACCCAGTCTGTCCAACTATTTACACATAGCTTGAGATATAATAGTTGGATTCATATCTTTTCCCAATGATATTAACGCTCGGCGATACGAGTTAAAATCATTGACGAGGCTGTTTGCATTTCACATAGTGCTAATACCCTTTGGAAAGTTATGCATCTTAGTATTCTCCCTCCAGCTATTGGTAAATAGTAAGGCAGACTGGGCTCTTTAACTTGCTTACCAAAATTCGCCCACGGTTAGACCTAATTTTCTTGGTATTCTTTTTACCTGTATGATGAGATATTTCAAAGTTCACTATCTATTCACCTCTGAAATCAATCTATTTAAATAAAGTCCTATTATTATTATTGCAATCTGAGTCCTTCTGCACAATTATAATGAACTAACCATCAGTTTTTGTACTTTGCTTGGGTGTGGTATGCGTAGTGGTGGGAGAGCCACTATGAGCGGCTTAAATTAGACAAAGAGTTAGTCTTGGTTATGCAATCAATTTAGAAAGAAAAATATGAATTCAAACGTATTAAACTCCGTTTAAGAAATTGGTCCTGTGTTTCATATTGGTCGTGTAGAAAGGTTGGTAAATATCTATGTAGATATTATGCAATCATATATGTAAGAATCCTGGGGGTACGTGGTGGTGTAATGGTGATCATCGTAGGAAATGGATACGACGAGACGAGTTCAACTCCTGGACGAGGCTGTGTGCATTTCACATACTATTAATACCCTTAGGAAAGGTATGAATCCAACTATTTTCCCTGTGGGTAAATAGTAGGACGGGCTGGGCTTTTTAATCTTGGTTAGGCAACCACTCTAGGAGAAGGGAAATTCTGAATTCAAACATGTTAAACTCCACTTAAGAAATTGACCTTGTGTCACACTCTGTTTGTATGGAGGGGTTAGTAAATAGATTATTTGTCTGTATTTTTGTGATGAGGCTTGATGTGAATAATTTTGATGTTTCGGCCGTTGTCCTCCTTTTTCTTGTGCTATGTATGAACAACGTTTATTTTGGAGACCTTACCTTTGGTATTAGCCTCATATATATATATATATATATATATATATATATATATATAGTT
>CM042141.1:121205200-121220200 GCA_023376005.1 Doryteuthis pealeii | reverse complement strand
TGAGGAGCTGGTGGTAGATGTGGTGCTCCACCTCAGATGCCAAAGCAATCTCCTTCATCTAGCGCTAGTGAAAAGGGGATAGACACCCTCGCTGCTTGGCTGATGCCGACTTTAGGCCACCCCGACGACTTCATTTACTTTACCTGTCTAACTACTAACTATTATATTATTAATAACTACTAGCTGAACCAGTGGATATACCACAGTATGATAATTTAATTATTACGTTTGATTACTTAAGAGCTATTGCGAAATAATTCAATATGTAAAAAAGTATAATAGTCTTGATTTAACTCTCTCACTCTCTTTTATTGTTCTTTCTTTCCTTCTTTTCATCTTTTCATTATGTTTGATTGAAACAGATTAGCGTTATCACTTCCGCGCGCCCATCTGTCTTTCAATCTTTCTTCTACTCTCTTTCTTTCTTTCTTTCTTCCTTATATTTTTTTTCTGTGTAGAATGTCCATTCTTTTGAGTAAATAGCTTTGTCTATCACTAATCTTCTATTTTGCTATCTGGGCTGCTCTGGGCAGGTAGATATTCTTAATCTGGGCTGGATCTACTGTACTTGATACTGGGACATCTTGTGTTGTTTGTTTTTAGTTAACTAACACAAGACTTCGCTTTAATTAGAGCTCTTTATTATTTTATAAGATCCAGATCAAATCAAACATGCGTGTGAGAATTTATTGCCAGCACCATTTAAATTTGAAGCGACAGATTTTTGAATGCCATAAAATAATTTACTACGGATAAATGCCATTTTCTAAAGGTCTCATGAAAACGTGACGTACATGAAAATTGTTGAGCTAGATCTAAATTAAAACTAATCAATTTTAGTTGACCTACATACTTAACCTATTTATGGATTTAATATTTTTACCTATATCTATGTATATTTACATATTTTCTCTCCTTCTCACTAACTGGTGTGAGACAGATAGGAAAATAACATATACAAAATATATTATGATAATGGAGATTCAGTATCTGTCTGTGTGTAACCGTAATACGTCACTGCTTACGTCACAATACCATAAGGAATTGTGTATTTTTATCAATGAGTATTAAATTAAAATCATGAATACATTGAATAAATTTTATGCTATGAAACCACTGCTTCCTACAGTAACCATATGCCATTAAATTACCTGCTTCCTATAGTAACCAATGGTTACTAACCATATGCCATTAAATCACATGCTTCCTACAGTAACAATATGCCATTAAATTACCTGCTTCCTACAGTAACCAATGGTTACTAACCATATGCCATTAAATCACATGCTTCCTACAGTAACAATATGCCATTAAATTACTTGCTTCCTACAGTAACCAATGGTTACTAACCATATGCTATTAAATCATATGCTTCCTACAGTAACAATCCATTAAATTACCTGCTTCTACAGTAATCAATGGTTACAACCATATGCATTAAATACTGCTTCCTACAGTAACCATATGCCATTAAATTATCTGCTTCCACAGTAACCATATGCCATTAAATTACCTGCTTCCTACAGTAACCATATGCCATTAACCTGCTCCTCCACGTGCTTCCTACAGTAACCATATGTACCATATGCCATTAAATTACCTGCTTCCTACAGTAACCATATGCCATTAAATTACCTGCTTCCTACAGTAATCAATGGTTACTAACCATATGCCATTAAATCACGTGCTTCCTAGAGTAACCATAAGCATTAAACCACGCACCTTCTACAGTAAACCAAGAAATAAACCAAACATCTTAATGGGAAAAATACTGTTTGTTCTTAAGTAATGTACGGTTAAAATAGAGAGTTAATAGTTCTAGTCAGTACATTTGTGAACTAGTAAAACCTCTGATATAATCGAGTCCAAATTCTTAAATACCTGTTCACCAACATACGTATAATTAGCTTTGTATACTTTGTACTATAGAAATGTCGCGTACCTACGTACATATCATTTCAGGTTAAATGGTGTGGGAAAATTTATAATAGTTGTTTTTTCTTTTCTTCTTTTTTTTTTCCCCCGTTTCTGGATCGTTTGTTCGCTCGTAACTGTCGCACCGAACGGTAGGGAATGAATAAAAGGAGTGGGGGGGACACATACACACACACGCACACACGCACACACACACACACGCACATGCACACACCCATTAGTAGGGAATAAATAAAAGAAAAACACATATACATACAAACATACACACACAGAAACACAAAAAACAGCAAAATACCATACGTACTGATTCATATTCCCCATAAAAAGAAAAAAAGAACAAAAGCCACACACATATACATACAACTCCCTACACACACAATCACACACACACCCACACACACATACACACACACACATACACACACACACCCACACACACATACACATACACACATACACACACGCACACAGAGAAACACAAAAATAAAACATGACATACAAAATACACGCACACACACAGAAGAGAGAGAGAGAGAGAGAGAGAGAGAGAGAGAGAGAATACACACAAAAAAACATCACAATACCATACGTACTGACTCATATTCGCCATAAAAGGAAAACAATAAAAAAACTGAAAAAACCAAAAAAAAACCGACCCTACCCCCACACCAAAAAAAACGACAGTATATCAAACAATAGTTCTCCGTGAAATAAAAAAAGGAGTAAATAAAGTAGAAAGTCTTGTCCAATGTCAAAGACATTGTTTACATACAATCGACAACTATGAGAGAGAAAAATCTTTCATAAAAGTCAAACTTTGTTTTCACGCGACGAGAAGAAATAAAAGAAGCGAAAAAGCAAAGGAAATGGACGCCTATAAGTAGAGTAGGTAGGAAAGGTGAAATGGATTTGACACGTGATGTACTTCCCACTGTGATGAATGGGGATTTACTAAGGTTAGTGTAGACGATCATCGTGTAATGTGTATTGTCATAGGAAATGGATACGGCGACCCAAGTTCAAATCCTGGACGAACATATTAGCATTTCTCATGGGGTTGGAAAATATATTCATCCAACTATTCTCCTTCTAGATATGGGTAAATAGTAGAGCAGACTGGACTTGGCATGTCAGCCGGTCTAGGAGAAGGAAAACTCTTAATTCAAACCTGCTAAATCCCACTTGATTTAAACCCAAACATTGATTTTGTGTCACATCTGATCAGGAGGAGGGGTTGGGCAAATACGTAAATACATACGAGGAAGGCGACATAAGGAAGGAAAAACAAAAGAAGGCTGTAAGAATAAGAGAGAGAAAAAAGAGAGAGAGAGAGAGGAGAGAGAGAGAGAGAGAGAGAGAGGGAGAGAGAGAGTGAGAGATGGGTACATAGTAGGGCAGACTGGACTCTTTAGTCATTGTATGGCAACCAGTCTAGGAGAAGGAAAACTCTGAATTTATACGTATTATATATCTATATCTTAAATATCTTATATATATATGATTTGTTTAACTTCACGTATATCTATAAATTGGTAGAAATTACTTTTATTTTAGATCTTTCATTTAAACGTCTTTAGAACCAAAAGGCAACCAACACGCATGGCAAGATAGCCCACTCACAGGAGAGACACCATTCGTGTCCGTCTCCCCTCGGTCATTCGGCTAACTCTAAATCTATAACCTGTTTTCACAATGGGTGATTACACGATTATATAGCCAATCAGAGAACTGCTAACAGGTCAAGTAAGGATAAGTCTTATCTATCACGTAGACATGAAACTCTGTATTGGTTCTTACTCGTTATTTTCCCTGACTCTCTTTCTAACAGAATTAGGTTTGGTTTGGTTTGGTTTCCCGCATATCAACCCTTTTCGGGTCATTTAATGCCGAAACAAATTATTTTGATAAAAATTTCTGTTTCAAGTTCTTAATATCATCAAATTGCTATAAATAATTTTCGTTAACTTCATTTGGTTTGGTTTGGTTGAGTTTGTTTTGTTTAATGGTATAATGACCCTGTGGGTTATTTAATGCCAAAAACTGTTAGATCGTGAGATAGAAGTTGGTATTCAAGTTTCCTTTACAGGTGTATTTTTGTAGATGTATTTCGTAGAAATATCTTATATCTGATTCATAATGTTCGATATATTTTTATTTCTCTCATAAAGTATAAAATGTCATCCATGCTATACTTTTCAGACTCCACATATTATTTGTGTTGAAATATTTCTTTCTGATTGGAGCAAAAACTCCACACGCAATGAGGAAATGTTTGTAGGATATTTGGCAGCCCCGCACCAGGGATTGATCCTACTGATTGAACATAAAAGAGTGTGTAGGTCTTGTATGGTCAATGAGCAACCGACCCAATATTACTTCTCGAGATTTTCTATATCCCGACTTCTGTTCTTCTACAGTTGACTTAATTGATAATAATTTGTTCAGTGTACTACTATTCCAACGTTGTGGCTATTTTTAACAGAATTACTAGTTAACTTTTAAGTTGGCCTCGTACTAATTATGTAACACTACCACATTTATATCAAACTGTGATAGACTTGCTAGACCAACATTTAACCAGTGAGGAGTAACTCATGAATATTGTCTGATTTGGTTTGTTTTTCTTTGTTAATGGCCAATCAACCAAAGCCATCCTTGTAGAAGAACAGTAGTGCTACTATTTAAGCTGTAACTGGGAGGATGATGGTGTGCATACATTTCCCAAGGGTATTAGTCCAAAATGGACGTAATAGCCTGACTGGACTTCGAACTCGCTTACTAAGATGTCACAGTCCAGCATATTAGCCATTATGCCACGAGGACCCCCCCCCCTCTGATGAACATGGTATTGTGTGATCACATGACTGTTTTGTACTATGTGCACGTGTTTTTCGCTAACATTCCTAAGATCATGCCACGGTGAGAAACTATTCTTTTGTATTCTCTTACAGGCTTTGTACGTCATTCTATAGGAAATATTTTACAATTTTGCAATAAATCCATGTATTTCTCTCATTGGAATTTAATGGCACGTCTTGTGAAATAGGGACCAGCGAGATAGTCTCACTCCATTACAGATATAGCGAGTTCAATCCACACTGTGTACGGCATGTCAACATTTGTTGGATTATTTTATGCCGAAGACGTTTTGTTTTATTCATTCTTGATAGGTACTCATTTTTTTAAATCAATTTTTTAAAACATATTTTTAAAACTCACTTTCTTCTATTTTACCCATAGATGGGACCCTAACAGGTACTACCACTCCGGGTCAGAGTGGACCTGGGAGTAATGGCGATAAAGGGGTACTCCACATTCCCCAGAGTTCCAGAATTGGAACTTCACCACTAGATACAGTTTAACATAATACCCAGGATACTAATACCCTCAACCACCGCCTTCTAACACATGTATGATAAAAAGGGTTGGGGGTTTGACATAAGGACAATAGGATTGAGACAACCATATAAGTGCTTAGGCTAAACGTGACCAGGTGATTGATCAGAGGGGCCCTTAGGACCAAAGTGAAGTGCTGTATGTCATGGACTGCTCAGCCACTAGGGTTGCATCTTTAAGCATCATGTGTCACCACCCACGACCAACAGGTAGCCACACTGGGTATGTGGTGGTGGTGGGGGAGGGCGTACTCCTCTGCAGAATTGTAGACGGTGTATTCTAAAGCCCCAACCGACAGAACTACCTATTTTGTTCATACAGGGAAATTTGCATAAAAAGGGTTACATATACCCAAAACCTAAGTGTCCTGGGTATGATAGTACTCTGCATCTGATTGTAAGGCTCCAGTTATGGAGACCAGGGGTCAACTACCCATCATTGCTATTACTCCCAGTTCCACTCTAACCTGGAATGGAAGCACCCTTTTTATGGCAGCCGATCTACGAGGAGAATTCTGAATTCAAACCTGTTATTCCCGCTTAAAATTTGACCATGTGTCGCATCCTGCTCGTGCGGAGGGGTTGGGTAAATACATACATGGTACATGTAATAGTAAACAAAAACAAAACAAAACAAAAAAAAACAAACGTTACCATCCTTTTGCAAGTATGAGATATTTTCTTTTTTACTTTAGCAGTGGATAGGTCGGTGAATCATGTTGGTTGGTTGATGGATTTTACGGCATGTCAACGAATGGGTTATTTTATGCCGAAGACGTTTTTGTTTTATTCATTTTTGTTGGGTATTCAATTTTTTAAAACTTTTTTTCAAACACATTTTAAAAATTCATTTTTTAAATCTATTTAATCCATAGATGTAACCCTAACAGGTACTATCACTCCGGGGCAGAGTGGCAATGAAGGGGTACTCCACACTCTCCAGAGTTCTAAAATTGGAACCTGACCACTAGATGCAGTTTAACGACACACCCAGGACACTGAGACCCTCAGCAACCGCCTTCTAGCACATACATTAAGAAAGGGTTGGGAGTTTGTCATAAAAGCAATTGTGGAATACAGTCGGGATATTCATATAAGTGGAGGCGCGTGATCTAATGGTTAGAGTCGTAGGAAATAGACTCGTCAACGCCAGTTCAATTCCTGGAGGAAGATGTTTGCATTTCACATGGCGCTAATACCCTTGGGAAAGGTATGAATCCGATTCTCCCTCCAGCTATGAGTAATCAGCAGGACAGACTGGACTCTTTAACCATGGCTAGGCAACCAGTCTAGGAGAATGAAAACTGAATTCAAACCTGTTGAACTCACCTTAAGAAATTGACCTTGTGTCGCATCCTGCTCGTGCAGAGGGGTTGGTAAATATATATAAGTGCTAGGGCTTTATGTGATCAGTTGATTGATCAGAGGCAGCCTCCCCGAACGCTAGTCTAGTCCAAATAAGTTCCAAAGTGCAATGTTGCGTGTCATGGACTGCTCAGCCATCAGGATTCCTTTCTTAATCATAACGGGTCCTCACACACGGCTAACAGGGGGCTCCATTTGCAGATGCGGTTGGCGTATTCTACAACCCTAGGCGACTGGACGTTACTCTCCTGGGCTGATTCTTCTTTCTGCTGGACTGGGTTGTCTGTGCTTATTTCTTGATGTTGGTAATAATTAAACAAGACTTAATTGTTTTACAGGACGTCTTTATTAAAAAGCCGAAGCATAAAAGGGTTTTCAACTGCGCGGTGAAAAGTTGGCATCTTGGGAGCAAAATCCTCGCGTCTGCTCCTTTCAACTAACGGCCAAAATCTAACTAACTAAGCCAGTTCATGCGCTTTTCCTATAACCAATCAGAAATCGGCACCCAGGTCAGCGAAAGGTGAACTGCCATCAATAACTTTTTTTCAACGCTTAATGGTAAATTTCCATTTATCATACCGTTATTCAAATCTTATCACACTTACAGACATAATTCGTAGGCTGCCCACGAATTATGTAACGCATTGTCAAGGATTTTTTCGACAACCCTTGAGTATAAATATGAAAATAATAATAATAATATATAAACAAAAAACACTAAAAGAAATCAAAAGAAATAAAATACCAAATCGCAAAATCGATACAAAAATAGAAGAGAAGACACTCCCTTAAATCCTACTCAAAGAAGACCAGCCTTCCCATTATGCTCCACAAACTAAACTAGCCCTCCCACCATGACACAGGTGTTTGACCCTTCCCATGATGCGCCAAAGAAAATATAAGGGAAAACATGAACACAAATAATTCACTTGGTTTGAAAATTGGATAGGTAAGAAACAGTCAGTTACCAAGCGCCATTAACTTTATGTCTTCACTACCCTAACGTATGTATACTAGCAAATATATGCACCCGGCGGGTGCAAGAATCTAAGTTCTAATGTAATAAAATATTAGATTAGATTAGAAAAGTTAATGAAACTAAATAAGAATGCAGATAAAAAGATTTGAAACAGAGAGGAGGATAATCGAAAAATAGAACTGAAACTTACTCTTCCATCACTCCCGTCTTTCATTGCTAAATTTTCCTAATTTAACAATTTAGTTAAAATAGGAAGTAAAGAATAAAATTACAGTTATTAATCATATTTTTATACAAATATGCAAATTAGCCTTCCTATTCACACTGTAAATCGTTATTTTGTTGTATATATAAATACAATTGCATATTATTAGTATATACATAAGGCCATCAATATTAATAATGTAAAACAATTTTATTAACAATTGACGTTTAAATAAAAATAAAATCATGGAGAATGTGACGTAAATAACAAAGGGAATTGTGACTTGAGTAGTGATATAGTTTCTGTTATAGACAGGCAAACACACAATCTCCAATATGATAAGATATATATTGATAAAACATTTTGGTAAACTTTACATTCTCTGGATTGATTCTAACATTTTCTCAGGTAAGTTGTATGCATACAAGTACTTGTGCTAATGTACATTCATGATGATAGCACCAGTCGTTGATAGAACACCATATTTATCGTAATGTGCATGTGTTTCTTAATAACATTCCTAAGAATTAACTTGATTGAATAACTAATTCTAACAGGTTTTGCACACTTTAGATATAAAAGTCTACACTTCTTTGCTCAGAGTTTGATTTGGAAAAGAAGTTGACCTCAAAATCATTTATCAAATATACGAGCAGGACCTGAGAATATACCACAGTATGATAATTTAATTATTACAACGTTTGATATGTTTACTTAAGAGCTATTGCCAAATAGATCAATATGTAAAAAGTATAATAATCTTGATTTCTCTCTCTCTCTCTCTCTCTCTCTCTTCTCTCTCTCTCTCTCTCTCTCTCTCTCTTCTCTCTCTCCTCTCTCTCTCTCTCTTCTCTTCTTTTCTTTCCTTCTTTTCATCTTTTCATTATATTCGACTGAAACATATTAGCGTTATCGCTTCCGTGCACTATCTTTCTCTATCTTATCCCAACTTTCTTTCTTCCTTTCTTATTATATTTTTTCTGTATAGCATGTCCTTTTTCCCCCTTTCTTCCTTTCTAATAAAAACGGAACGGTCCATTATTTAGCTGAGTTGACGGCACTCTAAAAAAATAAGTATTCGGCGAATAAGCAACACCAGATAATCAGGATTTACATTTTTGCCTTTTATCTTGGACGATTTGGACGGTCTCATTTTTAACCAGGGGTGTGACAAGATGATAACGACCATACCTTTAAGGAACACTACTATTATTATATAGATTAACAGACTTAGGATCGTGCACATAATTAATTTAATTATAAATTATAGACTCCGAGTCCACAGCCCTGGTGGTAAAAAATCTGAGTCTCGAAGATACAATATAAAAACATTAAACTACCGATTAGACTAGGGCCATATAACGTATAAATTCAACTGGAGTCGGAGTCAGTATAATTTTAAAGACTCCGACTCCAGTGACCCCGACTCCGACTCCACGACTCCGGATCCCTGGTGGTAAGAAATCTGAGTTTACAGAGTGCACCCTAAAATGTAATTACATCAGACCTGGCTTCCTCAATGATACTTGTTTTCTTTTTCTTTTCTCTTTTTTACTTTTTCAATAATCTTCACACAGAGATCTTGTTCTTTTCATTCTTTCTTTCTTCTTCTTCTTCTTCTTCTTCGCTTATATTCTTCTTCTTCTTCTTCTTTGCTTATATTCTTTTCTTCTTCTAGTCTTTTTCTTCTTCTTCTTTGCTTATATTCTTCTTCTTCTTCTTCTTCTTCTTTGCTTATATTTCTTCTTCTTCTTCTTCCTTCTTCTTCTTCTTCTTCTTCTTCTTCTTCTTCTTTTTTGCTTATATTCTTCTTCTTCTTCTTCTTCTTCTTTCTCTTTTTTGCTTATATTCTTCTTCTTCTTCTTCTTCTTCTTCTTCTTTCTTCTTCTTCTTCTTCTTCTTTTTTTGCTTATATTCTTCTTCTTCTTCTTCTTTTTTTTGCTTATATTCTTCTTCTTCTTCTTCTCTTCTTCTTCCTTCTTTCTTCTTTCATTCTTTCTTTTTCTTCTTCTTTGCTTATAGTCTTCTTCTTCTTCTTTGCTTATATTTCTTCTTCTTCTTCTCTTCTTCTTCTTCTCTGTATTGCTGATGCATGAATATTGATCCTAGTGAGACGAAGGTCGCTTACAACATCGTATGTGTCGTGTCAAAAAACCCACAGTTGATAATTAAATATATTAATAGCAAATCAAATGTGCTGTTAATAAGTGAGGTGTCATGATTTCCATTGAAGTATTTTAGTTTCAATGAATTGTGTAATTGTTTAATGGTAGACCGAATTGAACTCATTTTGCACAAATGTCATGTTTCGCTCAGGGGGAATGAGAAGTTGAATGAAAAACAAATTAATTCTTTATTTTTAGCCAGGCGAAACACAACGTTTCCATATAAATTTACCGATAGAGGCGTTTTCCGTGTAATGGTTATCGTCGTAGGAAATGAAGACGGTAACAGCAAATAATTATTCATTAAACCCAGTTTTGTTAAAATCATTATGCAAATCATTCCTACCATAAGTGTGTAAATCTTTATTTCCTAGAGATATGTAACATATTTTAGGATTTTAAATGCATTAATAATATGGGCAGTTTTGCAGCAAATCTAACTCAGCAAGACCTTAATAGAGACATCGTTAATAAATAAGATGCTAGTTAAGATTAAATAATGACTATTTCATAATTGTTGAGGTTTAATTTAAATAACCAAAGCAATCGTGACGTCAGTGGTGTCGGAGTTTCGGTTACAGACAGACAGTTACATAATCTCCATTATAATAAGATGAGGCTTGATAATTGCAATGAAGGGGTACACAGACTCCATAAATCTTCTGAACTGGACCTTCTCCATCAAATGCAATTTAGTGTCATACCCAGAACACCCTTGGTGGTGGTGGTGGTGGGGGGTTACACTTTGTTCGGTTGGTTTGGTTTGTTTTGTTTTACGGCATATCAACCTCAGTGGGTCATTTAATGCCGATAAAGTTTTGAAATAAATCAATTCTTAATGGATGATACAATTTTTTTATAAGTACATTTTTCTATTTAACCCATAGATGGGACCCTAACAGGTACTACCACTCCAGATCAGAGTGGACCAGGGAGCAATGGTGATGAAGGGGTGCTCCACATTCCCCAAACTCAAAAACTGGAACCTCACCATCAGATAGAGTTTAACGTCATTCCCAGGACATGTAGACCCGCAGCCACCGCCTTCTAGCACCCATATGATAAAAAGAGGTTGGGGCTTGCCATAAGGGCAATAGGGTTGGGAAAATCATATAGGTGCTAGGGCTTGATGTGACCAGCCGATTGATCGGAGGGGGCCTCTCCGACCGCCCGTCCAGCCCAAGATAGGGCCAAAGTGGAGTATTGCATGTTATGAACTGCTCATCCAAAGGGCTCTATCCTTAAGCATCACGGGTCGCCACAAACGGCCAACAGGTGGCCCCATTGGGGAAGTCTTATCCCTCTGCAGAGGTGCAGTCGGTGCATTCTAACGCCCCAGCCGACAGGGCGGATTTTGTTCGGGCTACAGTCTGTATATACTAAGCCTACTGAAAGGACAAACTAGAGACATAGTTTGTATTATATCTTAAAATAAATCAGACTGAAATTATCGTAACTTAATTCTTTTGCAGGAGGTGTTTCTTTACCATTGCGAGGAAATCTGGTTTATTTGGCCACAGAAAAAACATCTGATAGTTTAAAGAAAAATCTAGCATTTAAGTACATCGTATGTTTTTAATGAATTAAGTGATAAACCATTTTTTTTCTTCTTTTTGCTTACTTCCATTTTCAACCAGTTTATTTATCTATTTATTTTTTTCAGTTTCTTATCACTTAAATTCAACTTTTTAGTCTTCTTTTCATTTCAACCTTCTTTCTTTAATCAGGATTTTTTCTTTTTCTCTTATGACACCTACGTCATCTGATATATTTACTAGTTTTGTTTTATTTCTTCTTGTTTTCATATACACACACACACACACACACACAACACACACACACATATATATATATATATATATAATATATATATAATATATATGTAGATAAGCCAAACCTGGTATAAGTATCTCACACAACGGAAACAAATACTAACATTCACCTCTAATAGATATATGTATATATATATATGTTTACGTATATATATGTATATGCATATAGGTATATATGTATAAGTATGTGTATATATGTCTATATGTATTTGTATATGTACATATATATGTCTATATGTATATATATGCATATATCTATATTTATTTATATGTATATATAAGAATATTGATATCCATATTCACATGTTTATATATGCATATATATATATTTACATATGTATATATATATATATATATTATATATATATATAATATATATGTATGTATTTTTATATATGTATATGTGTATATTTTAATATACTTATATATATATAAATATATATATCTATATATATGTAATATATGTATATTTATATATATATATATATATGTATTTATTCATACTTGTCTTCATATATACGAATAATGTATATTTACATATGTATTATATATATATCTGTATAATGTATATTTATATATATGTATATATGTATATATATATAGTATATATATATATATGTATATATATATGTATAATATATATATATGTATATATAATGTATATATGTATATATATGTATATATATGTATGTATATATATGTATAATATATATATATATATGTTTATATATATATATGTATATATGTATGTGTACATATATGTATATTTATATATATGTAAATATGTATATATATGTGTGTGTATCTATATGTATATATGTACATATATGCATATATGTATATATATATATATAATATGTTTATATATACACACACACCACACACACACACACACACACACATATATATATATATATATATAATATATATATATATATCCCTTACTCATATAAAAACTAAAGACATGGCGAATACATGTAAATTAGAATACTAACCCAAGTACAAAAAAAAAGAACTAATCACCCAAGACAGAAATCTTTCAACGACTGAAGAAAGTGATAAATAAAAACGAACGTTAGAAAAAAAGTGACGTATTTAAATCTTCGTTAACTCATTCCCATTTGTTATCTGAACTTCTGTTATCTGTTATTTGTAAACAGCCATGGATAGGATTCGGTTTAACACTAACATTGCCTCCAATGGAGGAAGAGGAAACAGTTTCCGTTGTATCTTATGATAATCTCTGTCTGTAACCGAAACTACGTCACTGCTTACATCAGAATACCCACAAGAATTGCGTAAGTTTATCAATGTGTATTTAATTTATAGTCAAAATCTTTAATAGATAGAATAATGAACAACTCTCTATTATATATATTCAGAAAATAAGTGTCCAACATTAAACTGTCCGCATTGTTTGTTAAAACTAGTTTTAATAAATACATCCCTGGTATTATTGATTTATATATAGTTTGTTTTATTTTGATATGTATCTAAAGTTATCTAACGTACAGAGGTTTCCGAGAAAATTATTAAATGAGTATATAATTCATAGTCAAAATTATTAATTCATAGAATAAATTTTATTTATTAACTAGTTCTGTTTGAAAATTTGAGTTAGATTTGCCTCAAAACAGCCCATGTTATCAGTGCGTTTAAAATCCTGCAATGAGTCTTATATATCACTAAGAAATAAATGTTTACATAATATATGGTGTGTATAATCTGCATACTGGTTTTAACAAAACCGTATTTAATAAATAATTACTTGGTGTTATTGATTTTTGATATTTTTGTTTTATTCTCCAACGTATTAAAATCAATCCTATGTATTATTTTATATAATGGCTGTCAACTCGTGATTCGAGTAAGACCATTTCCTGCTTTTTCCCTTTTTATTTCTTTTTTTTATCATCATATTTGTATGCCAGTTGTATTTGACTCTCCATTCCTGTGTTTTCTCAGATGACTCACCAGGCCAGCCCTGGAGAGACATACTCTTCCACATAAACCACATGTTGGAACTTCTCCACTTTGAATGTTGCTTGGTTGAAAATTACCCTTTTTAATTGACCGTTTCAGTTTTTGGTGTTTGATTCGGTTGGACTCAAATTCCTCCACAGACAGGTAGATAGTGGCTCTCCAGCTAGGTCTATTACAAGCTAGCTTCTCCCAGTCCTCAGCAGCAATAGCAGTGTTCTTCAGAGTTTTAAGATATAATTAGATTAAGTGTAACTATTTTATATGTGTTCTTATTTAATTTCGTTTATCTTTCTAATTTAAAATATTCTATTACCTTAAAACTTTATTACTTACACCGGGAGGGCGCGTTATTCTTGCTAGTCCAGGCAATAAGGAAACTTTTTTTATACTTATTGACTATGCTGTGTAGAATTCAGAACGCTTTTTTTAAAGGCTGTCTGCCTTTAATAAAAGCGTTCTGAAGTCTTTCTATTTCCCTACATACCATTTCATCCCATTTAGTAAATGTCATAAACGTATACTTATATTCATATACAAAACATGCTCCTCCAGACACACAATTATACTTATGTATACCTACAAAAATACAGTCACACTAATATATATATTTACCAACCCCTCTGCACGAGCAGGATGTGACATAAGGTCAATTTCTTAAGCGGAGTTCAACAGGTTTGAATTCAGAGTTTTCCTTCTCCTAGACTGGTTGCCTAACCAAGGTTAAAGAGCCCAGTCTGCACTACTAATTATCCATAGCTGGAGGGAGAGTAGGATTTATACCTTTCCCAAGGGTATCAGCGCTAAGTGAAATGCACACTAATATACACCCCAAACACACAGTCACACTTATGTATACCTCCAAACATACAGTCGCACTTATTTACACCTTCAAACGCACACCAACGTATGCACTCCCCAAAATACACAGTCACATTTATTCATACCTCCAAATGCAGCCGCGCTTATGTATACTTGCAAAACACATTTACACTTATATACGCCTCCAAACACACAGTCACACTCATGGAGATATGCATGCACAGGCATACACATAGCAAACGCGTTGATGCATGCAAGATTACAAAAAGTAATATATCATCAAATAATTTATAATATATCCTGTTTTTATTGTACTTCTCAT
>CM042141.1:121192700-121200200 GCA_023376005.1 Doryteuthis pealeii | reverse complement strand
TAATTAACTTCATTTGTATTAATAAATACTAGTATTTGACCCTCGGTCAGGTCCTTCTAGCACTGATATGAAAAAAAGGGTTGGGTGTTTGTCATAAGACCAATTTGAAGAATACGATAGGGACAATCTTATAGTTACTAGGGCTTGGCATGTCCAGCTGAATGATCGGTTCGGGCCTCTCCGACCGCCCGTCTAGCCCAAGTAAGGGTCAAAATGAAGTGTTACATGTCCCAGTACCAATTAGTACCGTAGTCGCATACCCTAATTTCAACCCTGTTAAATTTCGCCGTAAATAGTCATTGTGTCGCTTCCTGCCCGTTTGGATGGATTGGGTAAATGCATAAAATCCGCCCCCGCCCCCATGCAAACTAGAATAAATGAAGTAAAATGTCTTATCCGAAGACTGGCCATATTCTTCAGCTGGAAAAACAGACAGAAAAAAAAAATTCCAAATAGAATAAGCCAAGTATGGCACAAGGTCATCGATCTGTGGTATTCGTGGTCAGCGGTTAGGGCTTCAGAATACACCGACTGCATCTCTGCAGAGGGCTAAGCCCCCTCCCAATGGGGCTACCTATTGCCCGTGGGTGGCGACACATGATGCGTAAGCATGAAACCCTAGTGGCTGAGAAGTCTATGACATTCCACTTTGGTCTTTACTAAGGCTAGACGGACGGTCAGAGAGGCCCTTTCCGATCAATTGGCTGGTCACGTCAAGCCCTAGTATTTATATGATTGTCTCGGTCCTATTGTCCTTATAGGAAGCCCCAACCATTTTTATAATATATATGCTAGAAAGCAATGGCTGAGGATCTTAGTGTCCTGGGTATGACGTTAAACTCTGATGGAGAAGTTCAAATTCTGGAGGTCTGAGGAATGTGGAGTGCCCCTTCATCACCATTACTCTCAGGTCCACTTTGATCAGGAGTGGTAGTACCTGTTAGTTTCCGATCTATAAGTTAAATAGAACAAAATGAGTTTTAAAATTTTTTTTTAAATTGAGTACCTATGAATATAGAATAAAACAAAATGTCTTCGACATAAAATAACCCAACAAGGGTTGATATGCCATAAAATCCAATCAATCAATAAATCAACCAACCAAATATTAAGCGGGGTTATTGATCTGTGATTTCCCTGGTCGGTGAGGGAGAGAGTGTTCGACTTCATTTGAATAGACCACCTGCAAGTTCAACGTATTCTGTGTTCCAATAAAAAGAAACACCGTATATGCACTGGTTTTGGATTGAGTTTTCTTTTCACAACCAAACAGTCTGTGACATAAACAACAAAACCCCACTGCTCAAGTAGCACTCATCTGTCGGGAGTTAAGTAGGTATTTTCTCGTGTAGAATGAATGAAATTGTGGTCAGACACTCAGCTCACTGCAATCATCTTGTCTTTTCAACAATATTCAGCCGGTTTAAGTGGCCCCGCGTGCCATTCATCGGCACCAGCAGTAATAATGGTGAGAGTTATGCATCTGGTACGGCGTATACCATCGGCAAACACTTGTGTGTCGAGTAGGTCGAGCGGCGAGGGTCGAGAGGAAGTGTTTGCTTGAAATTCAAGGGGTATGCACTTGGGGGTTCTTTACTTGTCAGTTACTACTATCATCTCATTTCGTCGACGTAGGGAATGTTACATTTATAAAAACAAAAAGGGGGAGAGAAGATGTATGCATCAGACGCACATTGACAAGTCTTCACAAAGAGAGAGAAAGAGACAAACAGACAGACAGACAGACAGAGACAGAGAGGCAGACAAGACAGAACCACTGACATATTTTGAGCCTATATCTGTTTAATCAGTATGCGTGCATCTATCTGCCCAAACACATACATACGCGCGTGCGCATACATATACACAAACTCTCTCTCTCTCTCTCTCACTCTCTCACTCTCTCTCTCTCTCTTTCTCACACACACAACACACACACACACACACACACACACGGGGAGCAGAACAAAAGCTAATAATTTTTGTGTTTTTTCTGGGGGGTTAGCAATAAATGACTCAATGAAGAATATACCAATAGTATAATTTGTTAATGATTTAAATGAACCCAACATTAATGTCATAATATATATATATATATATATATATATATATATATATATATATACTATGACATCAATGTCATATATATATATATATATATATATATATATATTATATATATATATATATATATATATATAGAGAGAGAGAGAGAGGCGCGTGGGCTAATGGTTAGAGTCGTGGAAAATGAAATCGTCGATTCGAGTTCAATTCCTAGACGAAGCTGTTGGTATTTCACATAGCACTAATACCCTTGGGAAAGGTATGAATCCATATATTCTCCCTCCAGCTATGGGTTAAATAGTAGGGCAGACTGGGCCCTTCAGCCTTGGGTAGGTAACCAGTCTAGGAGAGGGAGAACTCTGAATTCAAAATTCCTGAGGTCGGTTGTTGATTGGCAACCCTTGATGCACCAATTCTTTCCTATCGACTGTGCCAAAAAGTGTGGATGGTCCAACACAAGCCTTCACCACTATAAAAAATCCCTGTGGATATCTCTGGACGCGAAGACCCGTTAGCAGATACAGACCGACCTAAGCAGAAGAAAACTCTCCGATCCATTCTGACGGGAATATCCAAGAATACCTCACTAATCTCGAAAGTAACTATCACTACTAAGTTGATACCCAAAGTAAAATATCGACTTGACTCGTGTATTCGAAGTCCAAAAATCTATTCGACAACTGAGGCCTTCTTCACTCAAATTTATGGTTGAAATTCTGAATTGTTCGACTTCAGAGCCGTTCGAAAACCGAGATTCCACTGTATATAATTTTAAGTCGAATTTGGGATACATAAAATAAAGTTTTAGTCCAAACTGCCTGGTTGAGCTCGACTTAAGTTCAGAGTTTCGAATACGAGTAAACAGATACGATTTTTAAAATTTTCTTTTTGAATCATATATATATATATAAAACACACGCTTATGAGTTAGACAGTATAGACACATAAACAGTGATTGATGACTGACGATAATGATATATAAAGCAATATTTGTAAACTTAAAAGAAGAAAAACTTAAAAATTCAGTCACGTTGACAGTTATAAATTTATTTAAACTAGAATTCTCAATTTTGAGAATTCTAATCTCATCAGACAGCCATTCAAATTGGAGAATAAAACACACACACACACACACACACACACACACACACACACATATATATATATATATATATATATATATATATATATATATATATATATATATATATATATATATATATATATATATATATATATATATATGGGCCGGGTTAGCTCAGTCGGTAGAGTGTTCGGCTAGAAACCGCAAGGTTCTTAGTTCGACACCGACCCTCGCCAACTCAGCGTATGAGTAGCACAGGGATCTGTGCGGTAAAGTAAGGAGCTCCACCTCAGACGCAAAAACAATCTCATTGGTCTAGTGCTAGTGAAAAGGGGATGGACTCCCTGGCTGATTGGCTGATACCGACCGACATTAAGCCGCCCCGACGACTTTATATATATATATATATATATATATATATATATATATATTTTGGCTGTTTGAATTAAGCTTTGTACTGCTGTATGGCTGCACCACCTGGACCCTAACTAAGCGACTAGAGAATAAACTAGATGGGAGCTGCGCAAGAATGCTGCGGGTGATCCTGAACAAGACATGGAAACAACACCATACGAGAAAACAGCTATACGGCCACCTACCACATATCACACAAACCATCAGAGTAAGACGGACAAGACATGCGGGACACTGCTGGAGAAGCAAGGACGAACTCATAAGCGACGTCCTCCTGTGGAAGCCAGCACATGGACAAGCCAGTGTGGGCCGACCAGCAAAAACGTACATTGATCAGCTCTGTGCGGATGTAGGATGCTGCATAGAGGACCTCCCGAGAATGATGAGCGATAGGGACGGATGGAGAGCGATTGTCATGGATATCCGCGCTGAAAGTCCGACATGATGATGATGATGATATATATATCTTATTATAATGGAGATTATGTGTTTTTCTGTCTGTAACCGAAACTATATTACTAATCGAGTCACAATTAACATAGTTATTTTCATCACATTCTTTATTCATTTATATTTAAACCTTAATCATTAATAAAATTGCTTCACCTTTTTATTAGCGTTGTCCATATCTACATAGTATTTACCGCGTACCCCACTTGTACGGGTCAGGCACAAAGTCCCTATTAACGTGAGACCACCCACAAACCGAAGCTCATGGAGTGGCAGGTGAAAAATTGCGTCGATCCCGTCGGCATTCCCCCTCAAGGGGGCGCCTCAGGCACTGGGCAATAAACCCAGCCCTGCCCCTTTAAATCAAGGGGCAGGTGTTGCCTGGGGGGATAGCCCCCTGGGATCGACGCTATTAACTCGTAAAGATCCAGGGCCGAAGCCACTGGACCCCAGCGTTGGCCGGATCTACATGATATTTACCGCGTACCCCACTTGTACGGGTCAGGCACAAAGTCCCTATTAACGTGGGACCACCCACAAACCGAAGCTCATGGAGTGGCAGGTGAAAAATTGCGTCGATCCCGTCGGCATTCCCCCTCAAGGGGGCGCCTCAGGCACTGGGCAATAAACCCAGCCCTGCCCTTTAAATCAAGGGGGCAGGTGTTGCCTGGGGGATAGCCCCCTTGGATCGACGCCGTTAATTTTAGCACTCCCCACCCGTTGGGCGGGGCTACATACTAATAACATGCTATTGTATTTATATATACAAAAAATAGCAGTTTGCAGTGTGAACGGGAAGGCTAATTTGCATATTGATATTAAAAACGTGATTTTATTAAATATGTGCTTAGTATTATTGATTTCTAACTGTTTGGTTTTATTTTAATGAATATAAACAAAAATCTCTTCAATGAATCTTAAATGAAATCCATTAACAAGAAAAAATAAGTGTAATTTTATTCTTTATTTCCTAATTTAACTAAATAGTTAAATAAGTAAAATTCAGCAATGAAAGACGGCAGTGATGGAAGAGTAAGTTTCATTTCTATTTTTCTATTATACCCCCACTCTGTTTCAAATCTTTTTATCTGCATTCTTATTAGACTTTCTAATTTAATACGATATTTCATTACATTAAAACTTAAATACATGCACCCGGAGGGTGCATATATTTGCTAGTATATATAAATGGGGGGGGGAGGGTATGTACACACTTTCTTCCCACTTGCCTCTATTCTAAGTAAAAAGCCAGCAGCAACTGCAACAGGCCAAGCGAGTAACTTGCAAAGTCAATATCAAAAGTTCAACAAGATTAAGTACCGGTAGGGTCGCAGATACAGTGAGGGTTAGAGCTGGGGGGGTCATTGTTAGATTAGGGCAAGACAGACTGTTGACCTGGCCCACTGGATTGGTGTGTCGTCACAGAGCAAGTTCTCACGCGAAAACTTATGTGTGGCGATAACCGACTACTGCTTAAGGATGATGATTCGATCTTGCTAATCTCTTTAAACATTTAACCAGCAGACACCACCCCTCCCCCCACCCACCCGAAGAAAACGAGGAGTAATTACAAGCAAACTTATTGAGAAACTAAATATACCAGTCACGTGATGTCGAGTATAAATCAATGGTTCAGAGTCGGTGGCTCTCGTTACCAAAAGTTTCCAACGTAAAGAAAAATTGGAAGGCTTAAACGAGAGGAAAGGTCATTTACTATCTGGTAAAAAAAAAAAAAAGGAAAAAAGAAACACCTGCCATAGTACGTTATTTTGCATATTTACAAACACCTCCACACGAATAGGATGTGACAGAAGGTCAGTTTCTTTGGATAGATAGATAGATAGATAGATAGATAGAGAGAGAGAGAGAGAGAGAGAGAGAGAGAGAGAGAGAGAGAATCAGACTTGGTAAAGGATAGATGGGTAGATAAATAGATACATAGATAGATAGATATAGATAGGTAATCAGATCTGGTAAAGGATAGATAGATAAGCCGAAATAATAGATAGATAGATAGAGAGAGAGAGAGAGAGAGAGAGAGAGAGAGAGAGAGAGAGAGAGAGAGAGAGATATGGAGAGAGAGGGAATCAGACTTGGTAAAGGATAGATGGGTAGATAGAGAACTAGATAGATCAACCGAGATAGATAGATAGATAGATAGATAGATAGATAGATAGGTAATCAGATCTGGTAAAGGATAGATAGATAAACCGAAATAAATAAATAGATAGATAGATAGATAGATAGAGAGAGAGAGAGAGAGAGAGAGAGAGAGAGAGAGAGAGAGAGAGAGAGAGAGAGAATCAGACTTGGTAATGGATAGATGAGTAGATAGAGAACTAGATAGATCAACCGAGATAGATAGATAAATAGATAGATAGATAGATAGGTAATAGATCTGGTAAAGGATAGATAAACCGAAATAAATAAATAGATAGATAGATAGATAGATAGATAGACAGATAATTAGACTTGGTAAAGGATAGATAGAACAACTGAGATATATATTTACCATATACATATTTACCAACCCCTTCAAACGAATCGGATGTGACAGAAGGTCAGTTTCTTTAGATAGATAGATAGATAGATAGATAGATAATCAGACTTAGTAAAGGATATATAATATATATATATATATATATATATATATATATATATATATAGAGAGAGAGAGAGAGATAGAGAGAGAGATAGAGAGAGAGAGAGAGATAGAGAGAGAGATAGAGAGAGAGAGATAGAGAGATAGATAGATAGATCGGACAACTGAGATAGATACATATTTACCCCACACACAAATAGGAAGTGACAGAAAGATAGATTGATAGATCAACCTATATAGATAGATAGATAGATAGATACTTCAACTGAGACAGATACATATTTACCAACCCCTCCGCCATATAGGAAGTGACAGAATGTCAATTTCTTTAGATAGATAGATAGAACAACAGATACATAGATACATATTTACTAACTACTCTGCATGAGTAGGATGTGACACATGATCAATTTCTTAATCGGAGTTTAACAGGTTTGAATTCAGCGTCTTCCATCTCCTAGACTGGTTTCCTAATCAACGTTAAAAAGTTAAGTCTGCCCTAGGGTTTACCCATTGCCCGAGGGTAGAATAGTTGGATGCATACCTTTCCCAAGAGTATTTAGCCATGTGAAATGCAAACAGCCTCATCCATAAAAATAGTAGAATTCTTAATAACGATAATAATATAGAATACTTAACATAGCTTAACATTTGTGTCTGGTCATGGTTAACGGAATGAGAATGGTGGATTGAATAAAGGGTTCGGTTCGAAGTTTCGTGAAGGGTCCCGAGTTCGATAAGAAGGTCTCGAGAAAGTTCCTGAGTTCCCAAATTCGACAAGAAACACCTGAAGAAGGCCGGAGGGCACATCAGCTGAAACGTTATATATATATATATATATATATATTATATATAACAATAAAGATAAGGGCAATAGTAAAAAAAA
>CM042141.1:121177700-121187700 GCA_023376005.1 Doryteuthis pealeii | reverse complement strand
GTTATTAGATGTTGACTAGTGACAGGGTCATCGTTTTGTTTCGTGCTATAAGAAACTTTTTGAATATCTGATCCTGGGTAACCGCAATGATTTCTTTATTGCCTCCCCTCATTATGACTTTCTTGCGTTCTCTATCACTGTTCTTCTTCCTGTGGTAATCCTCTGATGAAACAGAGGTATAATCAAAGAATTCTTGTTTAGGATGAATCCGCTTATGGTTGAAATTCTCGAATTATTTTTTAAATTTTATTAGAAATTGCTCTTAATTCTGAGTGAGGCTTATAACTGTTTGAACGACCTTCGTATATATATATATATATATATATATATATATATATATATATATATATATATATATATATATATAATTTAAGAATTATAAATCAGGAAAAATCCTTTTGACTAACTTGAATCGTGAGCCATTTCTAATTCATCAATATTTTATTTGAAGGAAATAGATTAGGTTACCTGGGCATAACGTTAAACAGTATCTTGTGGTGAGATTCCAATACCAATGTATGGCCAATATTCCCAGGTTCACTCTGACCGGCAGTGGGAGTACCTGTTAGGTTCCCATCTATGTGACTAATAGATTTTTGAAATGTAATGAAAATTATGAGGCATGACACTAAACTGTATCTAGAGGTGAGGTTCGAGTTTTGGAGCTTGGGGTGTGTCGAGTACCCATTCATTGCCATTACCCCCAGGAACCATCTTTTCGAACTCGGGAACCTTCTTTTCGAACTCAGGAACCTTCTTGTCGTAATTGGAAACCTTATTGTCGTAATCGGGAGTCATCACAGAACTTTGAACCTAACCCTTTATTCAGTCCACGGGGTTATCCTGTTCTGTGTGTTTCCCGAGTCCGAGAAGGTTCTCGAGTCCGACAAGAAATACCTGAAGAAGGCAGGAGGGCACATCGGCCGAAACATTGTACAAATGACAATAAAGATGAGGACAATAGTCCGAATAATACAAATAATACTAATTATCAAGCCTCATCTACAAAATTAAGAGAAATATTTTTTTTTAATTCTATATAAACCATTAGTACTTGATAGGAATACTTGAAACCTTATAACCGTGTACAAATTATGTGTATTAGATAGGAATACTTGATACTCAATAACTGAATGCAAAGAAATTATTATTAGAATACTTGAAACCGTATAACTGTGTATATGATTTGTATTAAGAATAGGTACTTAAAGTTTACAAAGGATTATTATTAGGCTTAGGGTCCCATCTAGGGGTCAAATAGAAGTTAATGAAAATTATTTCTACTAATTTATCAATACACATGAAGTTAATAAAAATTTCATCATAAAAATCATTTCTATTAATATTGATACACATTACGTTAATGCAATTTATTTCAATCAGTTTATAAAACCAAACAAAAATATTTGTGTATAAAATATTTGGTTAAAAATCATATAAAGAAATACAAGATTTGGCATTAAATCTACCAAGAAGGGTTGATATGCCATTAAAAATAACTAACTAGATATTTTAAAACTAATTCAAGCTTTGGCATTGATTTTTTATGTAGAAACTCATTCCCTCATGGAGCTCTGGGGATTGTGGAGTACCTATTCATTGTCATTATTCCCAAGTCCACTTTGACACGGAGTGGTAGTACCTGTTATGTCATTAAAACAAAGAAAACAAAAAAAATAATGAAAAAGGAATTTCTCATTCTAGTGACTTTGTGGAAAAATAGTATTTTGTAACTGAAAACATTCTCTCTTCAGCTCCGTTAGTTTCAGTTGAAATAAGTAGGGGAAATTGCTTTCAGGGCGTATCTCGTATATTGCCTTGTTTGAAAAAGGATTAAATTTGTGTCATGTTCGCTAAAATCAATTTCTGTCGTTAACACATTTAAGATTTAAATTTTTGCTAAAAATAAAATCAATTTTATCCCTGCCAAGTGTCAAGGTTTATTTTTGTATCACCTTTTGTTACCCGGATGTTAATGATGACACTGAATGTGTTGAATTGAAATAAATATCCTCTTTATCCTTATTAGTTAATCTGTTTATACCTTTTTATTTTGCATCGTTAATCAAGCGAGAAACGATAATGAACTTTGAAACGAGATTAAAAGTCGCGTGTCTTTCTCTCTTGGGGAAATTTGGATTTTCATGTCTGTGTGTCTGTGTCAAATGACCCAAACAATTGGAATTAACCGTTCAAGTTCAAGATCAAAAAGAGGCTGAACAGAACAACACATACTGGTTTTGGAATGTTATATTCATTTTGCACATTTCTAACCAGTTTCTAAATAACAATTTGAAGAAACTACTACTACTACTACTACTACTACTACTACTAATAATAATAATAATGATAATAATAACTTGCAGGACCTATCCATATACCACAGTATAATAATTTAATTATTACAACATTTGATATATTTACTTACGAGATATTGTAAATAGTTCAATATGTAAAAGTATAATAATCTTGATTCAACTCTCTCTCACTCATTTTTTTTCATCTTTCTTTCTTTTTATCTTTTCATCATGTTTGATTGAGACAGATTAGCATTATCGCTTCCCTACGCTCACCCACTCTCTCTATATTTCCCCATCCCTCTTTTTTTCTTATCATATTTTTCTGTGTAGCATGTCCTTTTTCTAACTAGTTTCTAAGAAGCAATTTGAAGATTGTTTACAACTATAACGACAACAACTACTACTATCTTTTTTGTGTTCGTATTTAATTTCATTAGTCTTTCTAATTCAATATATCTAATTATATTAGATCTTAAATACTTGTGCCCAGAGGGCACACATTTTTACTACTACTACTAATACTACAATTATTTATTATTATTATTATTATTATTATTATTATTACTACTATACTACTACTACTACTACTAATACTAATAATAATAATAATAATAATATAAACTAGCAGGACCTGTGGATATACCAGAGTATAAAAATTTAATTATTACAACGTTTGATCTTTCTTTCTTTCTTTTCATCTTTTTATTATGTTCGATTGAAACACATTAGAGTTATCGTTACCGCGTACTCATCCGCTCTCTCTATCTTTCTCCTACTCTCTTTCTTTCTTTCTTTCTTATATTTTTCCTATTTAGCATGTCCTTTTTCTTACCTGTCTTTCTTTATAATTAAAACGGAATTTTCTATCATTTAGCTGGGGTGACGACACTCATAAAAATTAGAATTCGACAGATAAGCAATACCAGAAAATCAGAATTTACATTTTTGCATTCCATTTTTGATGGTCTCATTTTTAACACGAGGGTGTTGCAAGATGATAACGGTTGGAAGATTAAGGAACAAGCGTATTAATATACAGAAGTTAATAACAGTACAACTGCTGTTGATAATACCTGTAGTATTACTACATTGATTGATTAACAGCGTGTCAATCTGTTTATTCTATGGCTAGAGGTTAGGGAATCGCGTTCATTGTACGTTCATATTTACATTGTTTGTATAGATGTTTCACTAGAATGTTTTCTGTGGGCAGTTTTATCTAATACTAGAAGTGGCTACCCAACGTCGCCTGTGTAGATGGGTGGGTGGATGAACCCTGGCTGTACTGATTTGTTTACTTTTGATATTTACAAATGCTGGACATTTTAAGTAGAATTTCAATGCTATTTCTATTTCTATTTGGATTTTTAAATATCTTTTAATATAAAAACAAAATCTTCACAATTTTTGCACAAAAAGCAACAACCGGTGATATTTAATGTGTATATACATTTACTTTGTTGTTAATTGTTTTATTTTTGTAGTTTCTTCCGTACATACATACATACATACAAACACACACACACACATACACACCACTGCCGTTTATATATGTACTAGGAGCGGCTACCCAGCGTCGTCTGGGTATAGTGAAGGGGATAACACTAGAGTATTGAATTGTTTACTTTTGAGATTAACAAATGCTGGACATTTTAAAGTAGAATTTCAATTCTATCTCGATGTATATTTTGATTTTTAAATATCTTCGATTATAAATCAAATCTTCATATTTTTGCACAAAAAGCAAGAACCGGTGGTATTTAATGTGTATATATATTTACTTTATCATTAATTGTTTTATTTCCGTAGTTTCATCCGCACATACATACGTACACACTAACTGCTCTTTATATATGTATAAATTAATAATTTTTGAATAGATCTACTTGACCCATAGATGGAACCTTAATAGGTACTACCATTGTGGGTCAGAGTGGACTAAAGAATAATATCAATGAAGTTGAGAACTAAGTTATTTGTTTGTTTTTTTGTTTTTTTGTTTTTTTTTTTTTTTGTTTGGTTGGTTTTTGTTTAAATCTTGTTTTTTTTTAAAGACTTAACCGTCCAGTCAAAAAATAAAGTTAATGACAAAAAATTAGACTTATTTAAATTTTGGATGTGAGTCTAACACTTTTATTTAGATTTTGAGAAACTCTGAATAAAATCGATGTAAATTTCAATGGATTCCCCACGTAAAAATCTTATAGTAAAGAAAATTATTCAAGAAATGAAATGGAAAGAAAATACATTGGACTGTATCATAAAAACACATTTTTTCTATTTAACCCATAATAGATACTACCACTCCAAGTCAGAGTGGACCTGGGAGCAATGGTGATGAAAGGGTGCTTCACATTCCCCAAATCTCCAGAACTGGAACTTCACTATCAGATAGAGTTTAATATCATTCCCAGGACATGATGACCCACAGCCACCACCTTTTAGTACATATATGATAAAAAGGGTTGGTGGTTTGGCATTAGGGCAATTAGGGACAATCATATAGGTGCAAGGGCTTGACGTGACCAGGCAATTGCTCGAACGGGGGCCCTCTTCGACTGCCTGTCTAGCCCAAGTAAGGGTCAAAGTGGAGTGTTGCATGTCATAGACTGCTCATCTACCAGGATCCCGTCCTTAAGCATCACGGGTCGCCACCACAGTCAACAGAGGCGCAGTCGGTGTATTCTAAAGTCCCAGCCCACAGAGATGAGAAAACAAAGGAACAGGGGGGATGGGAGAGAACACAGAAAGAGAGAAAGAACAAGGAAAGAGAGAGAGGGGATAGGGAGTGAACAAAGGAAGAGAAAGACAGAGAGAACAAAGAAAGAGAGAAAGAGAGAAAGATGAAGATAGAGAGAGAAAAAGAGAGTGAGAGAAAGTGAGAGAGAGAGTGGGGGGAGAATTAATAACCCAGTCTATTTTGATAAGAGAAGAATATAAATTATAATTTAACATTGAAGAATAAAATTATAAATAATTCAAATCTTTTGCTATAAACCTTTTTTCTATCAATAACAGCATCATTATCTTTCTACCATTAAAAAATCTTTTTTCCATTGATATTAGAATAAATGATTTTAAATATGCAGACAAAAAAGTACACCGTTACTTATTTTTAACAAGTTTCAAACTTAAAAAAAACATCTTTTACAAAATTACCTGAATGGCAGAGAATTTATAAGTTAGTTAAACCCATCTGATATCAAAAGTAATTGATTCGGCATTAAATGACCCAAAAAGTGTTGGTATGCCGTAATACAATCAACAACAAACCAACCAACCAACCACCAACAACCAATCCCAGGACACGTTTGACTCAGTCACAACTTTCGTTCGGCTAAAATACACGCCTTCTGGATTTATTCTGATCGATACAGCTGATAGGAAAAATCTCATATTTCAAATTCACTCCTGCAGCTTTTGATCTGAGTGATCAATCAGTCTGTCTTTAAATCCGCCCTTACATATCCGTGATTGTACAAATATCTACTTTTCTCCCACCCTGTACGCATTTTTAGAACGCCGGAAACACAGTCCAGTCGTTTTAAGTATTTAAGCCGGTTTAATAATGAAACCTATTGAAACTTTGAGGAAAGCGGTTGTTCAGTTACTGAAGAAAAGTTTAATCTTTGTTCAACCAACAAGAAAAATGGTAGTTGTCTCAAATCTCTGAAATTTCTTGTGAATAGTTTGTTCATTTGGTCCTTTGTCAAATCATACGGTTTCAGGTAAGTTCATTTAAATTTTATGACAAAAAAATTAGTCTCTCTCTCTCTCTCTCTCTCTCTTCTCTATATATATATATATATATATATATATTATATATATATATATATATATATATATAGGTTATTATGGGTCCAAGGGGAGAAAATTAAATTTTATGAAAAAAGAATGTCCGCAAAATGGATTATGTATTGTTTTGTTATTTTATTATTTTGCATTGACACGTGTTTCAGATCTTCTGATAACTTCTTCAGTTTCGATTAACCACATTATATATATATATATATATATATTATATATATATATATATATATATATATAATAGAGCTTAATGTATAATAAATAACAAATAAATTATAAACAAAGCAATATTGATACTTTAATATTAATATTTTAAGAAAAACTTAACAAACCGTCATTTGGCTATAATAAATTTATTTCGACCAGAACTCAATATGAGCCTGGACTCATCAGATAGCATTACACACACACACACACACACACAACACACACATACATATATATATATATATATATATATATATATATATATATATATATATATATATATATATATATATATATAGATAGAGATATAGATATATAGGTCGCCCATTGAGCTCTTGATAGATAACTGGGATTAAGAAAAAGTGAATTTGCAAAGCGAATTCATTTTTTTTAATAAATACGACCGGAGAATTTTAGAACAAAAAACATTAAAACCATTTTGTAAGATTTCTAAGAAAATGAGCTAATTTAAATTCAAATGGACCCGATTAAGATATTGAGAAGCTACAGACTAGCTGCTTTTGAATATTAACGTACAAATACATTTTACACTCTCTAATCAATCTCTTTACCTCACACAGAAACTAACATATATAATGAGGAGTTAATCGAGATATAAAAGAGATTAAGAAAGTGATAGGTAGAATGTAAAGTAAGAGATCGGTCAGTTTTTTTACTTAATTGCAAATTACGACTAAATAGAACCAATTAAAATGTTTTTTTTTTTCCAAAAGATAACTGAATCCTAGAACTAAGGAATATTTTGATATGGATTTTGTGTAATTAAACTAAATAGAAAACCTTTTAACAAACAATCATTCATTCACTCAGCTTTCGAATAATAATAGATATATCTTTATATATATATATATATATATATATATATATATATATATATAGGGCGCGTGTATACACATGTCAATGTTTATTTTTGTATCACCTTTATTGCCCGGATGTTGATGATGACACTGAATGTGTTGAATTTAAATAAATATCCTCTTTATCCTTATTAGTTGATCTGTTTATACCTTTTTATTTTGCATCGTTAATCAACAACCCTTAAGCGAGAAACGATAATGAACTTTGAAACGAGATTAAAAGTCGCGTGTCTTTCTCTCTTGGGGAAATTTGGATTTTCATGTCTGTGTGTCTGTCTCAAATGACCCAAACAATTGGAATTAACCGTTCAAGTTCAAGATCAAAAAGAGGCTGAACACAAACATTACATACTGGTTTTGGAATATTATATTCATTTTGCACATTTCTAACCAGTTTCTAAATAACAATTTGAAGAACGACTACTACTACTACTACTACTACTACTACTAACTAATACTAATACTAATAATAATAATAATAATAGCCCGAATATATATATTTACCAATCCTTCCGCACGAGCTAAATGTGACACAAGGTCCATTCCTTAAGCAGTGTTTAACAGGTTCGAATTCAGACTTTTCCTTCTCCTAGACCGGTTCTCTAACCAAGGTCTGTCCTACTATTTATCCATAGCTAGAGAGAGATTAATTGGATTCATATCTTTCCCTAGTGTATTAGCGCAATGTGAAATGCAAATAGCCTCGTCCAAGATTGAAAATTGTTTCTACTAACTACTACTACTACTACTACTACTACTACTACTAATAATAATAATAATAATAAAGGGAGCTTGGAGATGTTGCACATGAAAAAACTTGGACATGGTTAAGCAAAGGAAACCTCAAGAAAGTAACTGAATTGCTAATAATTGCTCCTCAAAACAATACCATAAGAACAAATTATATCAAAGCAAAAATTGATAAGACACAACAAAACACTAAATGTAGACTGTGTGGTGACAGAGATTAGACCACAAACCATATATTAAGCGAATGTAGCAAACTAACACAATGAAAATACAAAGCTAGGCACGACTGGGTTGGAAAGGTGACCCACTGGGAATTATGCAAAAAACTAAATTTTGACCATACAACAAAATGGTATATGCCTTAACCAGAATCTGTTCTTGAGAATGAAACACATAAAAGTCTCTGGAACTTTGAGATAAAGACGGATCACCTTATCGCAACCAGAAGACCATACCTAGTATTGATTAACAAAAGTAAGAGAACTTATCATCTGTTAGATTTTGCAGTTCCAGCAGATCACAGGATGAAGATAAAGGAAAACGAAAAGATAGAAAAAACCTGGACCTTGCTAGAGAATTGAAAAGGCTGTGGAATATTATGGTGAAAGTGATACCGATTGTAGTTGGTGCACAAGGAACGGTTCTAAAAAGCTTGGGAAAAAGACTGGAGAAACTGAAAATCAGAGGAAGAATTGAGACCATCCAAACAATAGCATTGCTGAAATCGGTTAGAATATTCAGAAGATTCCTGGAGAGCTGAGGAGACTTGTTGTCACTCAGTCTCCAGCGAAAGACCATTTACTGATGATGATACTTCTACTAATTCTATGATTTGCAATTTCTATTCAGGTTCGGTTTGGTTTCTGAGATTAATGGCATATCCACCTTCGTGGATTATTCAATGCCAAAGCCATATGCGTTCTGGGTTTCTGATCTGAGCGTTATTCGCCGCCTGTATTACTGACGTACGGGAACGTCATGATTCTGATTTCTTTTTTGTTCGTCCTTGCCTATGCTTTCTGTAACCCGGTTACGTTCAACCTTCTTTTGCACAGTTCCTGTGAGGAATTCTTTGCCAAATCTGATGTAGACATATCTCTGTTTTTTTTTGATTTGTGTGTGTGGGGGGGGGGGGCTGCTTTTTGTTTTTTGCTGTTGTTTTTTTTTTTTTTTTTTTTTTTTTGCTTTGTTGTTTTGTTGTTTTGTTTCGTTTTTTTATTTTCTGTGATTTGTTTTGTTTGACTCCAGTGTTGCAGTTTGTTTCCTCGCACTTCGTTTGTGTTCCGACAGCCACTTCACCTATTTGTATAAGAATTAGACTTTGATATGAAATTAAACATTTAAGACTCAGAAACTTCATTGGCACCCAAATACCACGTTTACCCGAAAATAACCCAGGACTTATATTAATTTTTCACTCCGAAATATAACACTAGGGCTTATTTTCAGGGGATGTGTTTGCATCGCATGATGTGATTGTGAAGAATGCTTATTTCTTTTGTCGGTGTGACGCTCTCAACTAGGGCTTATTTTAAGGTGGGCTTATATTAAAACCATCCTGAAAAATCACACTAAGTCTTATTTTGCAGGTAGATCTTATTTTCGTTGAAATATGATTTGCCTGTTTCCTAGTATTTGATTTCTACTGAACTTTTATCTGACACAATTTTTTTTTAGGATTTGAATTTTGAGACGAAAATGGTGGCAATAGAAATCGTGAACAGATGTGGTGTGTTTCTAACTGTTAAGTGCGGTCTTGTCTGCTAAATGAAGTTTAAATTGTTTCAACTTCTAAATGCATTATCTACTACTAGCAACAGAAAGGGGCGTCATAAAAATTAATTTTTGAAAGACATTGCCTGAGAGGGTGGGAGTTAAAAATCCAATGTCAGTGGGTTTGTATCATAAGTAAGACAAATCCTCATATTTATTAAAGGAGTAAAAAAAAAAAAAAAATAAAACAATTTGAAATGAAAACTGAGCCCCGTCCCTCTCAAATAGAATGTTGCATGCATGTAATTATTTTGAATATTTTCCACATCAATTTTACACAAAATC
>CM042141.1:121157700-121172700 GCA_023376005.1 Doryteuthis pealeii | reverse complement strand
AATGTACATTTCGACCAGGGATTGACATTTTCTCGATTCATTTAGCCTTACATTTGAACATATATGCCCGCCTAAATTCATTAATTATTAACTAATTAATTTTCAAAATTAGGTATGACTTCAATTAAGCACATATCGTCCAAAAATTGCCAGCTTAAAGCCATAAAAAAATAAACACATTTGTTTGTTTACTTAACCTCATATATATATATATATATATATATATATATATATATATAAACCTAATGAGTCAGGTAGACCTACTAAAAGTTTCGCTTAGTGCTCTTCAGGGCTAAGATCCGACTAAAGAGTTTGCTCCAAATCCCTTTAGTCGGATTTTAGCCCTGAAGAGCACTAACCGAAACTTTTAGTAGGTTTATCTAACTCATTAGGTTTATCTTTATTATTTGCTCTACTTAGGTATTGAGCACTCTTTACTTATTAGCTTTAGTATATCCTAGCGGGTTGTATGAGTATATATATATATATATATATATATATTATATATATATATATATACAATATGTTACAATAAGATATATAGTGGTACTATTTAACCAATATATATTAACAATAAATTCGAATATGGCACACATATAATACATAGTGTAGTTTGATAGTTAATATGTTTGTTTAATGGTATATCACGCCATGAAAAAAATTTGATATCACAACTTGATCTTTTATTTATATATTAATACTAGTGTTCTTTAATTGTACGACCGTTATCGTCTTGCAACACCCTCTGGTTAAAAGTTAGACCGTCCAAATTGTCCAAGATGAAACGCAACAATGTAAATCCGGATTATCTAGTGTTGATTATCCGCCGAATTCTTATTTCTCATGAGTGTCATCAGCCCACCTAAATGAAGAATCATTCCGTTTTTATTATAAAAAAGAAAGGGAAGAAAAAGGAAATGCTACATAGAAAAATATACTAAGAAAGAAAGAAAGAAAGAAAGAAAGAGAGTAGAGGAAACATAGAGAAAGGGGGTGAGTGCGCGGAAGCGATGACACTGTAAAGTTCAAAGGTTATGACAAAGTCATAACTAGTTGAAACATAAACAAACTCCGACAAAGGTTGATAGACACATTTAATATGGTACAGCACATGGATAAACAGGGTACATAATACATACATACATATACAAGAGTAGAGATAATGACACATTCATGAATGGTAAAATACAAGGTATTTAGGTATCAAAGAGATACCTAAATGTACATAAAAATGTGGTTACGGATACATGACTAAAGGATAGTCATATATCGTATAAGAGACTTACTAGCAATGAGTGGCCAGTGTTTAGGGCCGAAGCCCCAACGAAAAAGAGGTAGTCATAAGACTACCTCATTGTGTCTCATAGGTCGAGCAGCAAGCAAAAAGAGAGAAGAAGTTTAAATCAGCCGCTTAAATACACGAGGCCCCTAGCGGGAACCAGCGACACTATACGGGCAGACAACTCTCCAGGAAAATACGAAAATAACCCCACAACACTAATTGTTTCAATCGAACATAATGAAAAGATGAAAAGAAAGAAAGACAAAAAGAGTGAGTGAAAGATAAATCAAGATTATAATACATTTTACACTTATTTAACTATTTTATATATTATACTTTTTACATATTGAACTATTTTGCAATAGCTCCCAAGTAAACATATCAAACGTTGTGATAATTAAATTATCATACTGTGGAATGTTCACGAGTCCTGCTAGTTTTGTTTCATTGCATATCAACCCTTATGGGTTATTTAATGCCAAATCTTTCTCTTTTATATATGTGATTTGTTTAAGAAATGATTTTTATTAACTAATGATTGACCCACAGACACCGCCTTATAGCATCTATATAATAAAAAGGGGTGAGTGTATTATAAGAGCATTTTGAAATGATTAAATTTAAACTTTTTAAACAGTCAGAGAGAGAGAGAGAGAGAGAGAGAGAGAGAGAGAGAGAGAGAGAGAGAGAGAGAGAGAGAGAGAGAGATGATATTCGGAAAAAATAAAAATACATTTTGGTTGGTTGGTTGGTTGGTTGGTTGGATTTTAAGGCATGTCAACACTTGGGTTATTTTATGCCAAATACATTTTTGTTATATTCCTTATTGTTGGTTATTCAAAAAAAAATTAATTCATTTTTTCAAACACATTTTTAAACTTCTTTTTCTTCTATTTAATCCGTAGACAGGACCCTAACAAGTAACTCAGTCGGTAGAGCACTTGACTAGGATTCGCAAGGCCCTCGCCAACTCAGCGTATGAGTAGCACAGGTATCTGTGTGGTAAAGTGAGGAGCTGATGGTAGGTGTGGCGGTCCACATCAGAGGCTAAAAAACAATCTCCTTGGTCTAGCGCAAGGGAAAAGGGGATAGACTCTCTCGCTGTCTGGCTGATACCGACTTTAGGCCACCCAGACACTTCGACTTCATCTATCTGTTTATTCCATCAAAAATGCTACCAATCTTCTCTTTTCATATCCATATCCTTTTAAATTTTTGTTGGAGTCGCGTTGTGTAAGTGTTAGATTCGTAGGAAATGGACTCGTCGACCAGAGTTCAAATCCTGGACGAAGCTACAGTTCACAAGTACTACATGGGTCAAAGTGAAGGAAAACTCCGATTTTAAACCTGTTAAACTCTGCTTACATAATTGACCATGGGTCACATCCTGTTGGTTGGTTGTTTTTTTTTACGGCATGTCAACCCTTGCTGGGTTATTTTATGCCGAAAACGTTTTTGCTTTATTCATTCTTGTTGGGTATTCCTTTTTCTTTTTCAAACTCTTTTTTTAAACATATTTTAACTCATTTTTTAATCTATTTAACCCAATCCATAGATGAGACCCTAACAAGTAGTACCACTCCGGATCTGAGTGAACCCAGAAGTAATATCAATGAAGGGGTACTCCACACTGTTCTGAGCTCCAGAATCGGAACCTCACCAATAAATGCCGAAATAGAACAAGCGAAAAATAGATGGAAAGATTTAGTATACTGTCACAATTAATCGGGAAGGAGTCCTACCACCTTTTTATTACAAGACTTTGATTATTATAATGAAGATGATGATGATGATGATGATGATGTCTTCTTTAAGAGAAAGTATCTAAAGTCTAAATGTTGACTTGAAATCTGGGCCAAGGAAAAAAATCGAAAGGCTTCCTGCTTTGCATTAAGCTTTCAGCTTAAAAGATAAGCGAAATTAAAATGTCGCCGGCTTTATCTATCATATCAGTCTCAATGTCTTTTTTCCCTCCTGTCGTCAGGGCTTACATGACGTAAGATTCTCCGAAAAGCCACACTCCACCACCTTGATATAACACTGAAGAGACTCCAGTTCTGGGTCTCTGAGGAGTGTGGGGTACCTACTCGTGTCCAGTAACCACAGGTCAACTCTGACCCGTAGAGTCAAATTTCCTCGAATAAGAAAAATAGCACTGTATTATATAAAAACATTAAAATAAAGAGTAATTATTCATGTGCTGCAATATATCTTAGTGTTTATTTTTTCATAAATAATGTTTTTCTTTAGCATAATAAATTTGGAAACTTAAATGTTTTTTTGTGAACTTACTAATATAAGAGTGCCTGAATCTCGCTCGTGCCTCAAATTTTAGCTCTCAACACAAAGTGATAGCCTGTAACGTGAAAAACTCGTAATTTGGGGCACTTGTAAGTCAATGTACCATTATATATACTCACACACACACACACACACACACACACATATATATATATATATATATATGAGTATGAAAAGGTAGAATGAAAACATCACACAATGCTGTTAAAGAAGAAAACAATTTATAATATAAACATAGCTGATACTGATCAATATTTCGATTTTACAAAAAACATCATCAGAGCTCATTCACTCCGTAGTTGTTTGGGTCGGAGAAGAATGTCAAATCAGTTCACAAACAAAAAACCTTAATACTGCAAAAAAGAACGAAAGTTGTTACATTATTCACCAATTGTGGGCATTCGCGCCATATATATGTCGGTCATGTCGTTATGTATACCTTTTTGTCGGTAAAACATATCCAAATGTAACGGATTTTGAGATGTTGGCAACAAGACTAAACAATTTAAACGGAAGGGGATGGGTATTAAAAAATGTGACAGTTGGAATTCAAAAGATTTTTAGAAAAGGAATTTTTTTACGATTATTTTTTATTTTATTAATTTTTATTTTTAAGTTCTGTATTTCTGATGATGATTTTTGTAAAATCGAAATATTGATCAGTATCAGCTATGTTTATATTATAAATTGTTTTCTCTTTAACAGCATTGTGTGATGTTTTCATTCTACCTTTTCATACTCATATTGTCGAATTCATTTCCTTTCTTTTAACTTATATATATATATATATATATATATATATATATATATATATGAAAGGTAAAATGGATATGAATCCGACAATATGTGTAGAAAGTTTATAGACATTAGAGATAAAAATGCTTATAATTTTTTTAAATAAAATTTATTTTATTTTAACATAAAATACGCATTTTTTTAAAAATTTTTGAAAATTCCGGTACTGATCGAGAGCGTTCTGTGCCCTGGGATTAATGATATATTTATTTCGTCTTTCCGTTTACAATGTTACTTTGATAATGACCTCTTCATATGGTTGAAACAGATTTCTGTCAGCAAAACTTTTAACATCTTGTTGTTTTTTCTACAAACTTTCTACATATATATATATATATATATATATATATATATATATATATATATATATATGAATATGATATAATGAAAAAACAAAGGATGTTTACAACTGCATGGGCTCATCAGGAGAGAATGTGCAAACCGTTTCGGGGCCTTCCTCTCGACGGTTTAAAAAGCAACACCGGCCCTACCTCACTGATATGAGGACCCTCGCAATATCATGCATCGACTGCACGTGGGTCGGTCATCAACAAAAATAAGACGGGAAAAATGACCGTTAGCAGAAACAGAACGCTGCTAGTCAAACGTTGGAATTAAAACCGTCGAGAGGAAGGCCCTGAAACGGTTTGCACACTCTCTCCTGATGAGCCCATGCACTTGTAAACACCCTTTGTTTTTTCATTATATCATATTCACACTGTCGGATTAATTTCCATTTTATTTTCACACACACACACACATATATATATATATATATATATATATATATATATATATATATATATATATATATATATTTGATTAAACAAAACAGAATCCTTATTATTTTCAATTTTTTTTTCTTTTTTCTTTCAAGTTTCCAAACAATTCTTTTGATGTTACAATCTTAAAAGATTCTAACTCCATATGCCAACATTTAAAAAAGACGATTATCTTGCTACAACGTTTAGAAATATTTTAGTTGATAATACAAAAATACTCCATACTGACAATAATATAAAAAACTTACAAATCCTTGAAGCTCTGTATATTATTTTATTATTATATTAGTTAAACATTAAACAGTTTTAATAATGATAGACAGATATGCTCTACCTTGATAATAGTTCGGAAAATAACTGAAAGTAATGGCCTTTTCGGACAAATCATTAACGCCTTTCAAGATTGTAACATCAAGAGAATTGTTCGGAAGCTTAAAAGAAAAACTAAAAACAATAATTAGGATTCTGTTTTGTTTAATCAAATTTGCTTGAATGTAAAGATACACCTAATTTAAGCTACGGACTAGCTGATTGTGAAACTTAACATACAAATATATTTCAAACTCTCTTAATCATTCTCTTTACGTTCACTGAGAAACTAACATATATAACGAGGGGGTGATCAAGATATATATAGAGAGGGGGAAGTGACTGGCAGAATGTGGGTCAGAGATGGGTCATTTTTTTTTTTCAAACGTAACTCAATGCTAGAAGTAAGGAATATTTTGATATGAATTTTGTGTCATTAAACTAAATAGGAAAAAGCCTTTAGGAGAGAAATATTGATTCTCTCATCTTTAGTATGATAATAGATGTGTGTGTGTGTGTGTGTGTGTGTGTGTGTGTGTAAGTGTAAGTGTGTGTGTGTGTGTGTGTGTGTGTGTCGGTGGGTGGGTGAATGTGTACACATTTAATGGCAGACCTCTCTGCTATGAATACAAAAAATTCCTACCGCAAATATAACCTAGAAAATCTAAGAAATGTTTCTTATTGACATTGTCATTTCAAAGGAAATTGATTGGTTTATTTCGATTTGTTTTTCAAACCCCTTATGGGTTATTTAATGCCTAAATTTGATTCATCTGTAAATTTCTGACTATAATCATAATCTTATTTTCAACTTTATATTGCAATCATCATTTAAAAATCTTACTTTTTTATTTGTTTATAAAAATCATTTGTTTATACACTGTTATACGCTTTTAAGTGTACCTATCTAATAACTGTAATTTATACACAATTACTTGGTTTTAAGTAACTATTCCTTTTTAATAATAATAATAATAATAATAATAATAATAATAGATAAGACACAACTGAATAGCAAGTGTAGAATGTGTGGGGAAAAAGACGAAACTGTCAATCACATAATAAGCGAATGCAGTAAACTCGCACAAAGAGAGTACAAGACTAGACACGGCTGGGTGGGAAAGGTGATTCCCTGGGAACTGTGCAATAAATTCAATTTTCATCATTCAACTAAATGGTATATGCACAAGCCTGAACCTGTCCTAGAGAATGATATGCATAAAATTCTCTGGGACTTCGAGGTACAGACGGATCACCTAATCCCGGCCAGGAGAATAGACTTAGTATTGATTGACAAGACGAAGAGAACCTGTCATCTCGTGGATTTTGCCGTCCCGGTCGACCACCGAGTGAAAATGAAAGATAGAGAAAAGATAAACAAATACTTGGACCTTGCCAGAGAACTGAAAAACTGTGGAACATGAAGGTGAAGGTAGTACCAATTGTAATTGGTGCCCTTGGAACGGACCCCAAAGATCTGGAAAAAATTTGGATGAATTAGAATTCTGAGGAAAAATCGAGACCATTCAAACTACAGCTCTATTAAAATCGGCTAGAATACTTAGAAGAGTCCTGAAGACCTGAGGAGACTTGCTGTCACTCAGCCTCCAGTGAACCACCGGTTACGACAGGTGTGAAAAACTCCATAATAGTAATAATAATAATATATTTGCACATAGTTATATGGTTCCAATCATTCCTATCTAAACTCATATTCAAACAGATCAGTTTTGCGCATATGCGATCTTCAGACCAAATTTGTTCTGAAGATCGTATAAGCAAGAAACTGCCAGTAACTAGGCACCATTGAATCCATATCCACGCTACATTTAACTTAAGTATATACAAGATATAAAATATAGAATATTCAGAGTTTGTTCAACAGAAATAATTCTTTATCAAACTCTTGGACTGAAAAAATAACAACAAAAAATCAACCAATCTTTCCAAGTGTTATTTTTAACATCATAAACGCACGAGGGTGACACGCAGTCGAATAAAGCGAGAACGCAAATCATAACGTATATTCATTTGGATTTCATTTACAAGGCGATTTGTCTGAAGATAAGCATATAATGCTTTGAAACCAGTGGTAATGAATCAGCCATTAAATGTATAGATAATAATAATAATAATAATAATAATAATAATAATAATAATAATAATGCTTTTCTTTCCTCTAAAATGTTTTCCTTTCCACATAAATATATAGAAAGATAAATAATGTAATCTATATTCCCGGAGATATTTTAAATTGTAGCCTGCAAAATGTAATTGAATACCCAAAGTATTATCTTAACAATAGACTAAATACTCCAAGCATAATTCTTAACAATAACAAATATAAATGGGGGTAAAGCAGCTTATTCTTTATTGCGAAAGAAAAGGCCATTTCTTCAGTAAGAACAAGTTATATATATATATATATATATATATATATATATATATATATATATATACAGTCAATGTTATTTGGCATTGGCATTCCTTGGCTAAAGTGTTCGGGTTTTATATGTGCATTTTATAACTTGGTTGAAGTATGGTCCATTATTTATCTGAGTTGGTTGCAGTTCCTCTCTCTCTCTCTCTCTCTCACTCTCACTCTCTCTCTCTCACTCTCTCTCTCTCTCTCTCTCTCTCTCTATATATATATATATATATATATATATATATATATATAATAATAAGATAAATATATAGGTTTTACATATCTATTTATTGGGTGACAAAGGAACTTTTCACAACCATATTGGTTTCATGCGATGCATTCATCAGGTGAAGATGTTTCAAATGTTTCAAATTTGAAACATCTTCACCTGATGAATGCATCGCATGAAACCAATATGGTTGTGAAAAGTTCCTTTGTCACCCAATAAATAGATATGTAAAACCTATATATTTATCTTATTATATTATATAACAGCTCTATTTTATATTGAGCACTCTACCAATTAATACTGCCTTTGGTACACCATTCCAGCAAAAGCTGAAATAGTGACCATCCCACACTACAGTATATATATATATATATATATATATATATATATATATATATATATATATATATCGGTCGGTAGAGCACCCGCCTACTGGTCTCCATCAACAGCGCATGAGGAGCAGAGATTCGGTCATCTGATGTGTGCGGTAACGTGGAGAGCTGACGGTAGGTGTGGCACTCCACCTCGGTAAAAACAATCTCTTGTCTAGCGCTAGCGAAAATGTGATTGACTCCCTCGCAGTCAGGCTGATGCCGACAATAGGCCAGGCTGATGCCGACAATAGGCCATTCCGCCAACTTTATATATATTTTTTTTTTCGCTTTTTTACACACACACACACACACACACACACACACACACACACATATATATATATATATATATATATATATATATATATATATCTTTCTTGGCGTTTATCAAAATTGTCTGGAACGGTTTAGTTTTTTTGAATGGCATGTCAACTTTCGTAGGTTAGTTAATGCTCACGCCATCATTGTAGATGAACATCAGTCGTACTATTCAACCCATATTTGGGGGATGGGATGTATCATACCTTTCTCAAGCGTATTAGTCCGAAAATTAAATAAAATAGCACGACTAGAATTCGAACCCGCTTACTACGATGTTGCGGTCCAGCACTTTAGCAACTACACCACTGGGACTCACCTTTCTTTGAAATAGAATCTGGCAGGTTCAGTGACTACGCGATTACCATGACTAGATGATTTGGCGATCCCCGTGTCTGGTGGCTCAGAAGTTGAGTCTGCATTCTATGGTTGCTGGATTGATCTCAAGTGTCGGAGATTATGGTATACATTGCTGAGAAGACCTAATAAGGTCAAAACAACTGTCCACGATGTATGCCGAATTTTCTAGTCGTGGTAATTTAATTCAATTAATATATAATTCTTTTATCTACAATCTGGAAGGAAAAATGAACATATGTATGAGACATATTGATTTTGAAGTCGATTACGTTGTCAGCTTTTGAATCGGGTATAATTTTAGTTTTTAATTATAAATCTTATTCATTGCACACGCCTTTGTACATACCATTCGTCATTGACAGAAAATAAGTTTTTAATTAGTGCTGACCTTGAGTCTGTCTCTTTGGCTCTTGAAGCAACAGAAAGTGTCCTGTTTTCTTTAATCGTTGATTACGTATTAAATCTCTATTAAGCAAATGGAATATGCGCTAACCAGAAACCGTCCAAGAGAATCAAACAAAAAGAAATCTCTGAGATTTGATCCTTTGTAGAAACCTTTGATCATTTGTAACTAACTTTGATTCTCGTAGCTTTGGAAACCAAGATTAAATTATATTGGCTAAGATTAGAGAATTTTAACGTATCAGAGAAATAATTTTCTTTTGGCCCTAAAAGTTGTAATTAAATAAAACAAAATGAAAAGGATCCAAAATAGGACTCAAAAATACATACCTTTTACCCTAAAGATTTGTAAACTACAAGAAATTCAATTTGGTCTGGTTTTTGACCATTTAATTTTTAATTGTATATTGAGCTCTTTTTATTGAGCACTTTTACATATTTTTGAATCTGTGAATCACAGAGTATTTGATTTTGGATATTTATTTACTCTTTCTGGATTTTAATCGTTGACTACTCTATCTATATAAGTAAAGTCGTGGGGGCGGCCTAATGTCGGTATCAGCCACGCAGCGAGGGAGTCTATCCCCTTTTCACCAGCGCTAGACCAAGAAGATTATTTTAGCGTCTGAGGTGGAGCGCCACACCTACCATCAGCTCCTTACTTTACCGCACAGATCCCTGTGCTACTCATAACGCTGAGTTGGCGAGGGCGGGTATCGAACTAGGAACCTTGTGGTTTCTAGCCGAACGCTCTACCGACTGAGCTAACCCGATCGATCTATATATAATCAATTATTTTAATGATTTTATTTTATTTTATTTATTTATTTATTTATTTATTTATTTATTTATTTTTTTTTTTTTTTAAACAGTTATATTTTTAGGTAAAGTGGCTTTTATTCTTTTTCAGGTTAATTAAATTTACATTAATTTTCAGTTAACAGTTAAAATTGTTAGTGTAGGAATCAATTTTTGAAATTACTGTAATATCTTAGAGTTGTAATTTGTTCAAGCCCTGTTAGTGAAATCGCTTGGTTAGCACGGCTTAAGAAAAATCTGACAGAGCATAGTGGAAAGACCCCCTTCCCCCAACCTCCTGGTTATGACACTAAACAACATCTGATGGTGATGTTCTAGTTATGTAGATCTAGGAAGTGAGTGTACTCTTTCATTGCCATTACTCCCAGGTCCTCTCTGATCCGAAGTGGTAGTACCTGTTAGGGTGCTATCTATGGATCAAATGGATCTGTTTAAAAATTATTAATATTCGATAGGATGGTGTGCAACTACACAAAAAAGTAAATTTGAATGTACAATTAACACAATTACCCCCAGATGGGTTGTCATGCAGTTAAAATCAATCAATCTGAATGTGTGTTTTTAAAATACCGTCAAGTTGGTTTTTCAAGAAACTAGCTTTACTCCTATCCTTTAGATTTGTTTATGTTACATCATTTGAGCTTTCGATAATAAGAAGCTTAGATGGAACAATATGTGTTATTAATATTTCTACTAAGATTGTTAGTCAATCAAGATTATATATATATAAATATATATATATATATATATATATATATATATAATTAGTTAAGAGTATGGAAAGGAATCCGACGGTATATATAAGATAAAAGCATGAAAAAAAACACAGATATTGTTTAACAGAATTTATTTCTACAACTTTGCATTGCCGATATTGCAATATTTCGATTTTATCAACAAAAAAATCTTCTTCAGAGTATATTGATAGGAAGACAATTGTGACCGTTTTATGGTGTGATTGTTTTCTACCGGATTCTTTAAGAGTGAAACAGAGAATATTTTAAATTTAAAGTGGAAATATTGAGGGGGGGTTCCAAAAAGCGCGTGTCACGTTCATCGTTCGTTGTAACAGATTTTGTAAGAAAAAGAAATACTTCAAATTCAAAATAAAAATTCTCACTTTTTAAAAAAGAAGGGTGTGTATCACGCTCATTGCCAATATATAACGGATCTGTGTTTTTTCATACCGTTTTATATATATATATATATATATATATATATATATATATATATATATATATATATATAATGGACTCTCTCGTCGATTTTCGACATATGAGGATTCATACACACAATGAACTCCCACACAGGGATTTGTTTATAGTGGTGAAGGCTTGTGTTGGACCATCCACACTTTTTGGCACAGTCGATAGGAAAGAATTGGTGCATCAAAGGTTGCCACAAACCCAATCAACGACCGACCTCAGGAATTTTGAATTCAGAGTTATCCCTCTCCTAGACTGGTTACCTACCCAAGGCTGAAGAGCCCAGTCTGCCCTACTATTTAACCCATAGCTGGAGGGAGAATATATGGATCATACCTTTGGGAAAGGTATTAGCGCTATGTGAAATGCCAATATATAAATATATGTATATATATATATATATATATAGAGAGAGAGAGAGAGAGAGAGACAGACAGAGAGAGACAGACAGAGAGAGAGAGACAGAGACAGAGAGACAAGAGACAGAGACAGAGAAGATTCTAGTGGACAATATTGGGTTATTGTATGTATTTGGTTTGGTTTTGAATGATTCGTTATTTTTCGTTAGCTGTCTTTTACTCATCAATAACGATACCCTTGAGATGAGTAGTAGTAGTTTCCTGACGGAACTGTTTGATCCTGGCCATTGACCTATGAGGTCCATCCGCCCAGTATCTTGTGAAGTGCATCATTGATCCTCTATATCCATGTAATGATGATGAGGATGAATGGTGATGATGATGTATGCATTTACACAACCACTCTGCCACAGGCAAAATGCGACACAAAGTCGAATTTTAAGCTGGTTTCAATTCGATCCTGGCTGGATACCCCCATACTTGCGACTTGTGTCACGTCCAACCCGCGGCGAATGGGCTGGGTATAAAAAGAGCGTCCACAGTCTACATGTGGTGAAATGATTAGCAAGATAGTCTCGCAAATTCATTATTACTAGATCCATAGCGAGTTCGATCCTCGCTGGATGCCTAGTGTCACATCCTACGCGTGGCGAATGAGTTTGGGTAAATACCTACCATTAATTCCTAAACTATTTTCATAAGCATTAACACTGTTGATCAGATGAGATTTTAACTGATACAAAATGAAATACCTTACTTATTCTAACGTTGTATTTTTGGCTTCAGTTTCTCATTACGACGCAATGGAGGCGCGTGTTATAATGGTTATCATCGTAAGAAACGGATCCGGTGACACGAGTTCAAAACTTGGACGAGGCTGATTGCATTTCACATAGCACTAATACTCTTGGGAAAAGTAGGCGTACAACTATTCTCCCTCCAGCTATGTCTAAATAGTACGACAGACTAGGCTCTTTAGCCTTGACATGGCAACCAGTCTACGAGAATTAAGACTCTAAATTCAAACCTGTTAAAATCCGCTTAAAAAAATCATCTTGTGTTACATCCTATTCCTGCAGAGGTGGTTGGTAAACACATACATTTATTTCTGTATCTTTATATATATATATATAAAGGGGCCGGGTTAGCTCAGTCAGTAGAGCGTTCGGCTAGAAACCACAAGGTTCATAGTTCGATACCGGTCCCCGCCAACTCAGCGTATGAGTAGCACAGGGATCTGTGCGGTAAAGTAAGGAGCTGATGGTAGGTATGGTGCTCCACCTCAGATGCTAAAAAAATCTCCTTGGTCTAGCGCTATTGAAAAGGGGATAGACTCCTCGCTGACTGGCTGATACCGACTTTAGGCCGCCCTGTCGACTTTTTACTTATATATATGAACCGTTTTTCCCCCGAAAATAAGACCTACTTGCAAAATAAGACCTAGCGTGATTTTTCAGGATGATACTAATATAAGTCATCCCCTTAAAATAAGCCCTAGTTGAGAGTGCAGACAGACTATTATTTATGTGACGCAAACATTTCACATCCACCGAAAATCAGCCCTAGTGTTATATTTTGGAGTGAAAATTAATATAAGCCTTGTCTTATTTTCGAGGAAACACGGTACTAGCCTCTTTGAACATCTCGATAGCCAGTTTGTATCCAGTGCCTGTAAGTATAAACCTAAACCTAATTAAGTCAAGCTAATTTAAATTACCGTGGTGCGCGAGATCGGATTGCTAAGAGTCGTTCAATGTCAAGGCGATTTCCAAGAAAATACCGAGTTAGTAAAATTGTCGAGCAAAGAAATTTGGCTTAGACTCAGTTGCTCCACGTTGAGCGACACATGCGGCAGTCAAAGCACTTCGTTGGTATCGTTCCAAACTTTTGTGGATCAGTCGGAGGTTACACTCCACAATCGGTTACAAGCTTATTCCCCGCTTCTCCCCTTCTCTCTCTCTGTCTCTCTCTCTCTCTCTCTCTCTGTCTCTCTCTCTCTCTCTCTCTCTTTAATTGACATTTATTTAACTGTTTGATCTGCAGGTCTTGTGAGGTTCCTCACCAAATAGAGGCGCCGTCTACAAATGGTGCTTGACATGAGCACAGTGGTGGACTCTCTCTGACCTCCTCTTTATTCGATATTCATTCATACACTCATCCCATTTGATAACCAGAATTTTACGTAGGCATCTAATGTCAAAGGTTGCCTCTCTTAAGGGGTCATAAGTTGCCACATTCCAAATCCACATTCGAAGTAGAGATCCAGGGGGTCAAAGTTTACCTACCGGACATGTATACAAAAAGGGGGGGGGGTTCCTTTAATGAAAAATTGTGATATTGTGAAAAGTACATATTACTTAAGCAAAACATTTATTATCTACACTGGCTTGAATATGCGGCATCCGGGTGTAAGTATTTAAGTCTTAATGTAATGAAATATATTAAATTAGAAAGTCTAACGAAATTAAATAAGAACCCATATAAAAAGATAACATTTATTTAGTAATATTTCAATTGGAAAACTCAAAATCAAATTTCAAATCAATTTTCATACCGTATCATTTTTATTCAAAACAAATGTCACCACTTTTTAATAATTATTCAAGTTTTGAAAATCAAAACAATCAATATATTAAATAAGAATCAATTTTGTTTTACAAAAAATAAGTATTCTACATTAATTTGCCGACAAAAAAGCGACAAAAACATGACTTGGAAAATATTTAAGTTGGGCCGGAAATTCGCCTGACGCCGTTACGCTAAAACATAGCGTAAATTTCATATAGATATATAATTAGTCGACACTTCATAAAACATGGAAACAGGTGTGTGTGTGTGTGTGTGTGTGTGTGTATGTGTGTCTGTGTCTGTGTCTGTGCGTGAGTGTTTTTATGTGTTTTATGGACTCTCGAACCATAATATATGTTTAACCATAATATATAAAGTCTTTAAACACCATATATATAAATATATAAATATATATATATATATATATATGTGTGTGTGTGGTGTGTGTGTATATATATATATGTGTGTG
>CM042141.1:121125200-121152700 GCA_023376005.1 Doryteuthis pealeii | reverse complement strand
GTAAGTTAATCTCGTGGTTTTTAGATAAAGCTTGTTAATGCTGATCCCACTTGATGAGCTAGGATTTTGATTTATGCCGGCTATTATCTACTTTGATATTATATAAGCATAACTTTACTTGTGTAATAAATATCAAACGTATGGGGTAATTTTAGTTGTGGTTGTTTTATGTGCATTTAATGTCGTTGGTCATTTTTGGCGCGTGTTGTTGCTTGTTTCTTTCTTAAACCCCATCATATGTTTTGTTCGTCTCACTAGGATGGTTTGTGTGATAGGAGGCAAGTGGCCGTATAGCTGTTTCATTGTGAGATGTTGTTTCCGGAATTTGTTTAAGATCACACGCAGAATTCTTGTGCAACTCTCATCTAGTTTATTCTCTAGTCACTTCGTTATGGTAAATCCATAAAAATGGTAAGTGGACTCCCTTGTTGATTTTGACGCATGAGGCTTCATCCAATGAACAACTTACACAGTGTTATATTTATAATGGCGAAGGCTTGTTTTTGACCATTCGCACTTTTTGGCACAGTCGATAGGAAAGAATTGGAATGCCACAAACCCAATTAACGGCTGACCTCAGGTTTTTCAATTCAGAGTTTTCCTTCTCCTAGACTGGTTACCTGTCCAAGGTTAAAGAGTCCAGTCTGCCCTACTATTTTATCTATAGCTGGAGGCAGAATATATGGATTCATACCTTTCCCAAAGGTATTAGCGCTATGAGAAATGCAAACAGCCTTGTCTAGGATTTGAACTCGGATCGACGAATCCATTTCCTACGACTCTAGCTCTTATGCCACGCGCATCCAGATGCAGCCATACAGTAGCACTGATACAACTACAACTTGGAAGAATTGTCGCTTTAACTTGTCAGTGTTGAATTTAGATGAATCTATTACCATTATTATATATGTATACACTGTTTGTTTTTTTCTTTATTTTATTCCATTGGTTTACCACAAGAAAGAATAGCTAATCAAAACAAATATGTTTACACAGAATGTACACGAAGTAGACATATCTGTGTGTTGGGGCATTCCGGCATTCAAATTAATCCATGCCTTCAACAATGGAAAATAAATAAAGACGATACCTATTTTTACCGTGAGACAAATATTGACAGACATGTCAGATTTTGGGCGGACAATTCAGGAATAGTGTCTTTATTGTTAATCGTACACTTGGAGCGTGGGTGAGCTATGATTTTTAACGTGAGGGTTGTCTTCGTTTGTTTGTCGGTGTTGTTAACTACAACTCGACCGCTAGAATTTTTGTTCGGTATAAGAATAAATCCGAACATTTTGTTGGTTGGTTGGTTGGTTGGTTGGCTTTTACTGTATATCAACTCCTGTTGGATTATTTTATGCCAAAGCAATCCTTATAGAAGAACACAACCTCTGTAGCAACAACAAAAAAATCAAATTCATTACCTTTACCTTTCTTTCTTTCATTCATTCGTTTATTCATTCATTCTTCCTTTATTTCTTTTATTCTTTCTTTTATTCTTTCTTTTACTTACCATTAGTAGTAAAAAATATTCTTTTCGTTGTAGCAATTGTCGTTGAAGTTGATATTTCATCTAGAGGGGAAAAAAGTCAACATTCATTAAACAATAGAGAATTATAGGGAAGAGCAATGGTATCAAAATTTATCTACTGCGGCAAAATTTTAACAAAGACTAATTTTGTTTCCCTTTGAGTTAAAGAAAATGAATCCCCTCACTGCTGAATTTTCCAAATTTTCAGTCAACTAAAATACTGTTGGAAACACTAGTTCTTATCCTATGTAGGTTGGTACTACAGCTTGTATAAGATAAAACTCCTATCAACCTGGTTTTCTGTCTGGTTCTAAGACTCTAACCATCATTTGGATTGTTCATTGAAATATTCAACGCATAGCTGGTGTGGGAATAGAAGGTTTTTTAATATTCATTCTTGATGGGTTCTATTTTTTTCTATTTAACCCATATATGGTTTCTAACAGATACTACCACTCCGGGTCAGAATGGACCTGGGGGTAATGGTGATGGGAGGGGGGGTACTCCATATTCCCTAGATCTCCAGAATTGAAACTGTAGAATTTAACGTAATACCCAGGGAACCCTCAGTCACCGCCTCCTAGTAAATATAAGGAATAAGTGTCAACTGTTAAGCTATGTTACATATTCTATGTTATTATCGCCCTTGACCAGGATTGAACCTGCAACCTACAGATGATTGTCACTTAGAACTGTATTAACTCAACCCTTATATTTGCTCTGGGAATGTTATCATTGCTATTGGGGAGGGGGGGGGGCAAAGTCTGCAATATCTAGTTAGGGTTTTATATGCTGATGCGATCTTTGGAATATACACAATTCTTAGAGTGGCTCAACGTTGTAGACACTTCTGAATCAAGTCTCCAACAGAATACAACGTGATCAAGAATTGTGTATCCCATGCAGCTGTGGCAAAGTATACAAAGGCAAGACATGCTGTCCACTGAATAGGATAATTGAGGAACATCAAAAAGCTATTGTATGACGGGAAATATAACAAGGAACACATGAAGAAGCCCGGAGGTTACATCGGTCGAAACGTTGTGTATGTATATTTCAGAATAACGGTGGGAACAACAATCTGAAAAATCCGAATTTTAGTCCACATTACTTATTAATTTCGATTATTTGGATTATTGTCCTCATCTTTATTGTTATATACACAACGTTTTTGCCGATGTGTTCTCCCGCCTTTTTCATTTTTTTAGGGGGGGGGGGACAACTCGCGAATTTCTCGAACTCGGGAACCTTCTCTTCGGACTCAGGAACTTTCTTGTCGAACTCGGGATCCTTCATGTCGTAATCGGGAGCCTTCAGGGAACTCCGAACCGAACCCTTTATTTAATCCACGGGGTAGACTATTCTCATTCTGTTAACCATGACCAGGTACAAGTGTTAACCTGACCATGATTGAACCTGCAACCTTGAGATGATTGTCACTTAGAACTGTATTAACTCAACCCTTTATATCCGTTGCTCCAAAAAAGTCATACAAATAGTATTGTTTTTGTTTTTGTTTTTGTGGGTTTTTTTTTGCGTTTTGATTTATTTTTTTGAACAACAAATATGCTTTTTTATCATCTGTGAATATGTATGGAGAACATTTTTAGAAATATTTATTAATTTAATTCTTTTCTTTTCTTTTACCCAGAGAAACGGATTCAGCAGAACAAAGAAATGAAAATGCGGCTCCCACCGACACAAACGGTAAGAAAATTATAAAATACTTCAATAAAATGTTGTTCTTTTCACATGATTCAATATATTTATACAAACACTGAAAATAAAACTTACCAAGACATCGTCATCTATATCATTATTGACGCAAATCTCACAATTAACCGCCCTGTCTGCTAGACAGAAGATTACATCGACTGTACCTCTACAAAGGGGTAAAATACCTCCAATTGGGCCACCTGTTTACTGTGGGTGTCGACCCGTGATAAATAAGGATGGAATCTTGGTGGCTGAGCAGTCTATGACGTGTAACACTACTAGACGGGTGGTCCCAGAGACCCCCTCCGATTAATCGGCTGGTCACGTCCAGCCCTAGTACCTATATGAGTGTCCCAATCCTATTGCCCATATGACAAGCCCACAACCCTTTTTATATATGGGCTAGAAGGCGATGGCTGAAGGTCCTGGGTATGACGTTAAGCTGTATCTCATGGGGAAGTTCCAATTTTGGAACTCCGGGGAAGGTGGATTACCCCTTGATCGCCATTACTCCCAGATCCACTGTGACCCGGAGTGGTAGTACCTGTGAGTTTTTAAAAAAATAGAGTTTTCAAAAAATTGGTATTACCCATCAAGCATGAATAGAACAAAACGTCTTCGGCATAAAATAACCCAGAAAGATTACATGCCATAAAATCCAACCAACCAGCTTTACATTTATGTTGGTATCTATCTAAGCCATTCACCACGGATAGGATAGGACACAAGGTCATAAATATGGGACATCCAGTGAGGATCGAACTCGCTATTCAGTAATAATGGATCTGCGAGAATAGCTTGCTAACCATTACACCACGATGGGATGCGAGACTAGCTAACCATTATACCACAATGAGATGCGATTTTATTATGCAACGGGTAGGATGTGACACAAAGTCACAAATATGGGGCATCCAGCGATGATTGAACACGTTATTCACTTGTAATGGATCTGCGAGAATAGCTTGCAAACTATTACACCCCGATGGGATGCCTTAATCTAACATTCAAGTATACAAATCTCACTTTATAATTATGCAAATCTTTCATTCAAGTATGCAAATCTTAAGGGGACTCATACTTTTCCCAAAAGGGTAATTTAAAAAAATGGATGGAATTCGAACTCGCTTACTACGATGTCAGTCTAACACGTTAACCACTACACCACGGGGACTACGCCCCCCCCCCACGAACAAACAAAAAAGATGAATGAAATGAAATGAAATGAATGAATTCACTAAAGACTAATCGCATTCCTCCCCTTTTCCCCTCTTCTCTTTCCCTTGTGAACCCCACCACCACCACCCTTTCCCCCTATCTATGCGCACGCACGACGATCGGGTCGATTAATTCGTCGCTTCCGGTCGGCATATAATAAAGAAATCTTTTTCACACGCATATTCCAATTTTCCTTTTTCTGTTCAATCACCTGAGAACCGTGTCACGTGGCCTTTCACAAATCTTCTCTTTTTGGCTTACTCGTTTAACCCGACCCGTTCTCCTTCCATTCACTTAATAGAATATGTGCGTGCCATTTTGTTCATTATATGGAAACGCCACCATCACCACAACTACAATTACTAGCGCCACCACCGACTTCGGACTACAACCCCCAACCCCCGTCCCCCTTTTATTCTCCCCCCCCACATGTGTGATCAACTTCTTTTCTTCTTTGTCTTTGTATCAGCATAAAGACCTATAAAAATAATGAGACAATGGAGAAAGGTGAGAAGGAAGATAAAGACGAAAAAAGTTATTCGATATTTTTTGTTTTGTTTTTGTTTCTCAACACGTTGTTTTTATTCACCTGTCTGTCTGTCTGTCTATCTGTCTGTCTCTCTCTCTCTCTTCATTTTGAACATTGTCTTTATTTCCATTCTTTTTCGTCTTCTCTCTCTCTCTCTCCCTCTCCCTCTCACCCCTTCTCTCTCTCTCTCTCTCTCTCTCTCTCTCTCTCTCTTTCATTTTGAACATTGTCTTTATTTCCATTCTTCTTCGTCTTCTTCTCTCTCTCTCTCTCTCTCCCTCTCTCTCTGTCTCTCTTTCATTTTGAACATTGTCTTTATTTCCATTCTTCTTCGTCTTCTTCTCTCTCCCTCTCCTCTCCCCCTCTCTCTCTCTCTCTCTCTCTTTCATTTTGAACATTGTCTTTATTTCCATTCTTCTTCGTCTTCTCTCTCTCTCTCTCTCTCTCTCTCTCTCTCTCTCTCTCTCTCTCTCTCTTCTCTTTCTCGCTCTAATCTGTTTTGATTTCTCAACCTCTCTATTTAGCTTCTTCCCCTCACGTTTATTTTCATCGTCTCTTTTTCTTGTTACTCTCTCTCTCTCTCTCTCTCTCTCTCTCTCTCTCTCTCACACACACACACACACACCACTCACTCTCTCTCTCTCTCTCACACACACACTCTTCTCTCACACACACACACACACTCTCTCTCTCTCTTTCTCTCCCACTCACTCTTTCCCTTTTAATTTTCTCTCTCACTCACTCTCTCTTTTATTCTTTTCTCGCCCCCCTCTCTCTCTTTATTTCTTTCATTTCTCAACCTCTCACTTAGCATCTTTTCCTCTCGTTTACCTTTATAGTTTCCTTTTTTGTAACTCTATCTATCTTTCACTTTTATTCATTTATCTCACTTACCCCCCCTCTCTCTCTCTCTCTCTCTCTCTCTCTCTCTCTCTCTCTCTCTCATTTATTTTCCATGTTCATAATGAAAAGAACACAAGCAGCCATCACAACAAAAATAACAAAACTTTACGAATTTCCACTGTTTTTTTTTCTTTTTTTTCTTTTGTTTGTTTTGTTATTTTTAAATTTTATTTTGTCATGAAAGGTGATCATGTCAGTTGAAAATCTCGAGAAAGAGAACAAAGCCACCAGATAAAACCATCATAAAGATAAACAGACAGACATACAGACAGACACACACACACACACACACACACAGCCCAACCCAAAATATGCATTCATATTTTCTTCCAGGACCTGTGGATATACTACAGTATGATAATTCAATTGTTACAAGAGCTATTGCGCAATAATTCAAATGTAAATCGTATAATAATTTTGATTTAACCCTATCACACACACACACACACACACACACATTCTCTCTCTCTCTCTCTCTCTCTCTCTCTCTCTCTCTCTCTCTCTCTCTCTCTCTCTCTCTCCTTCTTTTAATCTTTTCATTATGATCGATTGAAACAAATCAGCGTTATCGCTTCCGCTTGCGGGAGAATGCCTACGGGATCTACACATTTTTGTGCCTGCCATCTCATGAGCTTCGGTTCATGGGTGGCCCCACATTAATAGGACCTTGTGTCTGACCCACATAAGTGGGCTGCGTAGTAAATACCAAATTATTGATAAGGGCTGTTTTAAGGCAAATCTATCTCAGTTAGATCTTAATAGAGACATTGTTAATGATTAAGATGAATTAAGATAATTAAGATGATAATTATGATTAAATAATGATTATTTAATAACCATTGGAATAAAACGTAAATAACAAAGGGAATGGTGACGTTGGTGGTGACGTAATTTCAATTACAGAAAGACAGACACCGAATTTCGATTTTAATCTGTGTGACGACCAGTGGGGTATGTCAGTAGGTACACCCATAAGTCCGCAGCCTAAAAAGATGCATTTATTATACATAACATATTTTCTTTTTTCAACTTAATATTCCTTTTCTTATTCATTCACTTAATTCAGCGAGACATACTATTAACATATCGAATATTATGTAGCGACAAATTCAGTTTGAAAGCGACTAATAACTAACTATCACACTGTAAACTTGTTAATCCACCCTCGTAAAAATGTATTCTACCCCAACATTACAGATTGCTTTTGTAACCTAAATATCTCACCGACAAAAAAAAATATTCAAAACAATTTTGAATGACTTTTCAGAATATTTTGAATATTAATATTTCTTTGTATATTTTTATTCTTCCTATTTTTTTCTCCTTTTCATCTTTGATCTCTTTTTTATGGCCAAATTTTTTGTTATGACAGCACCTCCCCCTTTCTTTATACTTTGATAAAAAAAAAATAGAAGCGGCTATCTAACGTCGCCCTGGTGTATTGATTTGTTTTTTTTTTTATCTTTACAAATGCTAGACATTTTCAAGTAGATTTTCAATACTATTCTTAAATATGTAGGGGTGACAAGACTTTCGGACAATGCTGTACATACGAAGTCAAATATAAGCACAATATATATATATATAATCTACTAGAAGCGGCTACACAGCATCGCCTGGGTTGAAGGGATGAAAAAAAACTGATTTCTTTACTTTTGAGATTTACGAATGCTCGAAATTTTTAAGTAGAATTTTAATGTTATTTCTATGTATATTTTAATTTTCAAATATCTTCGAATATAAATCAAATCTTCATAATTTTTGCTCAAAAAGCAAGATCTTGGGATATTTAATGTGTATATATATTTGCTTTGTCGTTAATTGTTTTATTTTCGTAGTTTCATCTGAACATACATACATACATACATACGCACCAACAGTCTTTATAAATGTATAATTGTAAATTCTCACTAATTTCCTTGGACAGTGTCTAAACTTACATACGCACTGGTTGGGATTGAAGAATATGCCGACTGCAACTATGCAGTAACCCCACTATGGGGCCACCTGTTGGCCGTGGATGGTGATCCATGATGCGTAAGGATGGAATCCTGGTGGTTGAGCAATCCATGACATGCAACACCCCACTTTAGCCTTTGCTCAGGTTAGACGGGTGGTCGAAGAGGCTCCTCCGATCAGTTGGCTGATCTGCTTGATTGAATGCTGTATTATTAAAGCTAAGCTGCGTAAATCATATTGGGTCTGCTTGGTTGGTTAAATGGTTGCATATTCTTGTTTGTTATCAAGAGGCATATCAACCTCGGTGGTCATTTAATGCCGACAAAGTTTTGAAAGATTCGTAGCGATAATTTGGAAGAAAAAAATGTTAAGCAATGTTTAAAATTTTCTATTTAACCCATATATCGGACCCTAACAGGTACTACCACTCCAGATCAGAGTGGACCTGAGAGTAATGGTGATGAAGGGGTGCTCTACATTTCTCAGACCTCCAGAACTGAAACCTCGCCATCTGTTAGAGTTTAACGTCATACCCAGAATATGGAGATCCTCATCCACGGCCTTCTTGTACCCATATGATAAAAAGGGTTGGTGCTTGCCATAAGGACAATAGGGTCGCCACCCACGGCCAACTGATGGTCCCATTTGCAGAGGTGCAGTCGGTGATTTCTAAAGCCATAGCTGACAGGGCTTGCATATTTCTGCAATGTCATCGACAATAACCACTATGTCACGGATGGTGAAGATGAACAAAAGTCAATGTCTTTGTCATGGCGGTGTCAGTAGTCACTATGACACAGATGGCGGCCCGCCCTGACAGCTGGGGTTGTAGAATACACCGGCTGTACCTCTGCAGAAGGGTAAAATCCCCCTACCAAATGAGGCTATCTGTTGTTCGTGGGTAACGAACCACGATGTTTAAAGACGGAATCTTGGTGGCTGAGCAGTCCATAACATGCAACACTCCACTTTGGCCATTGCTTCGGCTAGATGTCTTGTTGAAGAGCCCCTCTCCAATCAATCGGCTGATCACGTCAAGCTCTATCACCTATATGGTCGTCCCAATCGTATTGCTCTTATAGAAAACCCCAACCCTTTTTATAAGAAGTGGTTTAATTGAAACCGATAACGAGACAAAACTGGAGACATTTAGATATTCTGAAATGTAGGTCTAGCTGCGACATGAATGAATATATATATATATATATATATATATATAATATATATATATATATATATATATATAAACAAGATATATATATATAAACAGATAAACAAGGACTATTACTCGCCTTTCTCCTTATTCTGAGATAAAAGTTTTTTATCACCTTCCACATATCAACAAAAGCCCTGAAGATGATCTAATTAATAGATCGAAACACTGCAGCGTCGGCCAATAAACTCACCACTTAACTCATTCAAACCTGTGTTTTTTCAATTTTTTATTATACTACATATATATGTGTGTGTGTGTGTGTGTGTGTGTGTGTGTGAGAGAGAGAGAGAGAGAGAGAGAGAGAGAGAGAGAGAGAGAGAGAGGGGGTGGGAATAAAAACAAAAATACATACAAACATGCATGTGCCTACCTAACAACAAATGCCCGTATTTATTCACAAACATAGCTGACCCCTTTGAATCTAATCGACTCCTCGGTGGTCGGCTAGTAACACCTGCCCGACCTCCTGTTGTCGCACGGTCGCCCTTAAAACCCAATACGGATTAGTAAGGTACACATGAGTATTAATCAACTACTAGAATCTCGGGCACGAGGTCTTAAGCGGATCGAGAGAGAAAGGGAGAGAAAGAAGGGGAGAGAGAGAGGGGGAGAGGGGGGAGATGCCGGTTGTCTGGAGTTGGTGAGGCGGGGTCGGAAAGTAATTGGGGCGGGCAACCTCAGATTTAATCCTCACGAGACAACAGAATCCCCAGTCATTGTAAAAAGCGGATTACTTGTGAAGGATTTAAGACACATCCTATCGATTTTGTCCTCTAAACTCTGTCGTTTGTATACATCATCGTCGAATATATCGATATGTCAAAGTGGACGACTGTATATATATATATTTACCAACCCCTCCGCACGAGGAGGATGTCACACATTTTGGTATTATAACCAAGTTGTAAAATGATCCCCCATTTCTTGACCACATTATATATATATATACATCCGCCCTGTCGCTGAGGCGTTAGAATGCACCTCTGCTGAGGAGTAAGACTCCCCAATGGGGCTACCAATGGCCGTGGCTGGCGACACGTGATGCTTAAGGGCGGAGTCTAGGGGGATAGCTTTTATACATATTAACTTTTCAACCGACAATCGTATTTTTAAAAAGCATATGGTTTATCTTGTTTTATAAAATGGTCCAGCCCTATCGGCTGAGCTTTAGAATACACCGACTGCACCTCTGCAGAGGGGTAAGACTCCCCCCAATGGGGCCACTTGTTGGCCGTTTTTGGCGACCCGTGATGCTTAAAGATGGAACCCAGGTGACTGAGCAGTCCATGACCTGCAACACTCCACTTAGACCCTTACTTAGGCTAGACGAGCGGTCGGAATGTCCACCTCCGATCAATAGGCTGGCCATGTCAAGCCCTAGTACCTATATGATTGCCCCAACCTATTGCCCTTATGGCAACCCCAAGCCCTTTTTATTATATGGGTGCTAGAAGGTGGTGGTTGAGGGTGTTCACGTCATGGGAATGACGTTAAACTCTATCTGATGGTGAGGTTCCAGTTCTGGAGGTTTGGGGAATGTGGAGCATCCCTTCGTCACCATTGCTCCCAGATCCACCCTGGCCCGTCTATGAGTTAAATAGAAAAACGTGAATTCATTTTTTTTTTAAATTGAGTATCCATTACGAATGAATTTTATTTCAAAATTGTATCGGCATTAAATATAAACTGAGGTTGATATGCCATAAAATAAACCAAACCAAACCAAACCATATATATATATATATATATATATATATATATATATTATATATATATATATATATTAGCAATATATGCAAAAGCAACAGTCAAAAATTTTGAAATAAATACGACCGAGTTTCGAAAATAAAAACAATCAATATATTATTAACCAAAAACAAATAGAAAATATTCATATCTACTTGTCTAGAAAAGACATGCTGGGGGATAATATATATATATATATATATATATATATATATATATATATAATGTATGCATTTAACCAATATATATATATATATGTGTGTGTGTGTGTGTGTGTGTGTGTAGAAAATAGAAAGACGAAGTATTCCAAAAAGATGAATTTATTCATGATGGAGGAGTCGACGTTATAACGTTTCGGTTTTCAGAAATTGAAAAGAAAGATTGTTTGGATGACTTACGAAAAATGGAAGAATGGTAGTTTTTGTGTCACAAAAGAGGAGTAACCGAGTCCGGCGTAAATTCTAGACAACAGGAACCAAAGTGTCTTCCTAAATCAAGTCCTAAGGAAGGTTGCTAAAACTGAAACGTTATAACGTCGACTTTTTCATCAAGAATAAATTCATCTTTATGGAATATTTCGTTTTTCTATTTTCTACATATTCTCGGATTTATTTCACTATGTTACTCCCCCTCTCTCTCTCTCTCTCTCACACACACACACACACACACACACACACACACACACACACACACACACACACACACGGCCGGATTAGCTCAGTCGGTAGAGCGTTCGGCTAGAAACCGCAAGGTTCCTAGTTCGATACCGGTCCCCGCCAACTCAGCGTATGAGTAGCACAGGGATCTGTGCAGTAAAGTAAGGAGCTGATGGTAGGTGTGGTGCTCCACCTCAGATGCTAAAAACAATCTCCTTGGTCTAGCGCTATTGAAAAGGAGATAGACTCCCTCCTTGACTGGCTGATACCGACTTTAGGCCGCCCCGCCAACTTTACTTACTATATATATATATATATATATATATATATATATATATATATAATGTATCTATTTACTCAACCACTTCGTTTCGAGCAAGATGTGCCACAAGGTCAATTGTTAAACGGAGCACAGCTGGATTGAATCTAGAATTTTCTTTTTTCTAGATTGGTTGCCTAATCAAGGCTAAAAGAACCCAGTCTGTCCTACATTATGATTGTTCAAAGGCATGAGCATTAATTAACCAACATCTACAAAACCAATTGCAATTGGTCTGCTTGTTTATTTTTAAAATAATCGCATTAAAAACATTTATCGATTAAAGAAAACGTACATATATATCTATGTATGTCTTGTAGATTTTATACGAACACCGTTTTACTTCCAGCTAAAATAGCAGAAAGAAAGTATCTTTACCCAACCCCTCCACACGTCCCGCCAGACCATCGAAGTTAAGTAGCGATGAGCCTGTGCAATACTTATCGGAAATAGACCTTCGGGGCTGTGTCCAGTGGGTTCGACCTCTGGACCGGTAAGGAAATTAACGGCGTGATCCCAGGTGGCCATCTCGACAAGCAATATTGCCCCCTTGATTTAATGGGATAGGGCTGAGTTTATTGCCTTGTGCCTGAGGCGTCCCCCTGAGGGTGAATGCCGAGGGGATCCTGTCATCCCATGAGCTCGGGTTCGTGGGTGGTCCCACATTAATAGGACCTTGTGTTCAACCCGCATAAGTTGGATGCTTGGTAAATACTGCCTGTTCAGTAGTTAATTGGGTGACCACTTAAACAATAGCAGGTACTGTAAGCAACTTGAGTCCCTTGTTTATAAAAATGACTTGATTCGGCATTAAATAACCCGAAAAAAGTTGACATGCCGTAAAGAAATCAATCATTAATCAACCAACATCTGAACAAGCAGGAGTTTAACGGGTTTAAATTCAGAGTTTTTCTTCTCCTAGGCCGGTTGCCACACCAGGGTTAAATAGCCAACTATTTACCCATAGCTCGATGGAGAATTGGATCCATACCTTTCTCAAGGGTATAAGTGCAATGTGACAGGCAAACAGCCTCATTCAGGATTTGATCTCTGGTCGCCGTGTCCATTTTCCTACGACGATAACCATTACATGCAAACGCCTCTAGTAGAAAGAAAACAACTTCTAAATAGACTGGGCTCACCAACCTTGAAATCGCTTGGCGGTTTCCGGCCGTTCAGGGCGACGAGCCAATAATAATGATAATTAACTGAGCCTTGGTGTCCACGAACTCGTTCTACATGCAGCACTTCCCCATTAAACGAAGAGGAGCAAGAGTACATTTTAATAACTGTGTTAATAGCCGAACGAACCGAGCAATTTCTAGACAACACATCACGCGATCCTGAATCTTGGGAGGGCATCCATCAAAAGAGAAAAGAAGTAGAAAAAAAAAGAAGAAGAATTACGAGACGTGTTTGTCCTCGTGAGAATGACAAACATATTTCGGTGAGTAAGGGTAGGAAGAAAAGACTGTCGTCTATTACGTGAATAAATCTTGTCTACTCAGCGGGTCAAAGTTTATGTGTTGGACACGTATGCCAAAAAAAGGGGTGTCCCTTAAAGAAAAATTGTGATATTATAAAAAGTACGAGGTACCTATTACTTAAGCATAATATTTCATTATCTAAATGTAGATATAAGTAAAAGTAAAGTCGTCGGAGCGGCCTAAAGTCGGTATCAGCCAGTCAGTCTATCCCCTTTTCAATAGCGCTAGACCAAGGAGATTGTTGGGTTTTTTTTGGGGAGGGGCGTCTGAGGTGGAGCGCCACACCTACCATCAGCTCCTTACTTTACCGCACAGATCCCTGTGCTACTCATACGCTGAGTTGGCGGGGACCGGTATCGAACTAGGAACCTTGTGGTTTCTAGCCCAACGCTCTACCGACTGAGCTAACCCGGTCCTATGTAGACATAGTATGTATAATTTATTTATATATCTAGATAATAAATTAAGATAATCTATTATAAATCATTTAGATGTTTTTTTAAATGTATGTCATTTTTTCTATTAACTTTTAATTTAACTAATCAAGTCATTTGAGAATTTAATAAAGATAGTTTATTCTATGGTGGCATATGGAAATCTACTAGATGTCAATGGAGTTATTAGAATAATAATTAACTAGGATATACCACAGTATGATAATCTAATTATTACAATATTTCATATGTTTACTTAAGAGCAAATAGTTCAATATGTAAAAAGTATAATAATCTTGATTTAACTCTCTCACGCTTTTTTTCTTTCTTTCCTTCTTTTCATCTTTTTATTATGTTCGATTGAAACAGAGAAGCGTTATCGCTTCCGCACGTTCACCCTCTCTCTCAATCTCTCCCATACTCTATTTCTTTCTTATTATATTTTCTGTGTAGTCTGTCCTTTTTCTTCCCTTTCTTTCTTTATAATAAAAACTTAATTGTCCATTATTTAGCTGAGGTGACAACACTCATAAGAAATAAAAATTCGGTGGATAAGCAACACCAGATAATAAGGATTCACATTTTTGCATTCCATCTTGGACGATTTGAACGGTCTCATTTTTAACCAGAGGGTGTTGCAAGATGATAACCGTTGTACTTTTTAGGAATATGAGTATTGATATATAGATCAGAATAATTTTATTTATTTTGTTATTGTCTAAAAAAACTAAAACGGTTAAATTACAAAAATGCTAATAATACCATGTACTCGCTTGGTTACCTCATTCTAAGAATGATCCCCACCCTCTTAGGGGTACCAGGTACTTTTTACAATATCACAATTTTTCTTTAATAGGACCACCCCTTTTCGGCATACATGTTCGGTACCTAAAACTTTGACCGTTAAGAGACGTGTTTGTCCTCGTGAGAGTGACAAACATATTTCGGTGAGTAAGGTAATAAGAAAAGACTGCCATCTATTATGTGATTAAATCTTGTCTCTTGTGAGTGTTCTCAATAACTTTACATTGTCGGTTGTCGGAAGATATAAGAAAAGGTCACCGTGTAACATTAGAGTTAACAGAGGCCTCGGGTTGCCAATTATGAAGACATTCATTCAGAAAATACGATTAATTTATAGCACATTGTTTTTAATTACGCAATACAGTTCACTTTAAGTTGTGCTCCATTTTTCGTTTATGTACACTAGCAAGAATATGCGCCCTCCGGGTGTAAGTATTTAAGTTTTAATGTAATGAAATAACATTAAATTAGAAAGACTAACGAAATTTGATAAAAACGCATATAAAAAGATTATACTTATTTTAGTTACATCTTAATTGGTTTCTATATGAAATCATTCATAGGGTTGATTTTAATACGTTGGAGAATAAAACAATAATATTAGAGAACAATAGCACCAAGAAATTAATTAACTACACCATATCTTATGTAAACCTTTATTTCTTAGTGATATATAAGACACATTGCAGGATTTTAAACGCACTAATAACATGGGCTATTTTGAGGCAAATCTAACTCAGATTTTCATAGAGACATCGTTAATAAATAAGATTTACTCTATGAATCAATGATGTTGACTATAAAGTATATACTCATTACGCAATTCCTGAGGGTATTGAGACGTAAGCAGTGACGTAGTTTCGGTTACAGAGAGGCATACACAGAATCCCATTATAATAAGAAGATAGATTTTATGTTACATTGTCAGTCATCGAAAGACGCAAGAAAAGGTCCCTGAGATAATAGTGGCCTCTGGTTGACAATTATGGTTGGTTGGGTTTTACGGCATGTCAACCGTTGTTGGGTTATTTTACGCGTAAAGGTTAGGAAATCGCGTTTAGGTTGGTTGATTGGGTTTTACGGCATGTCAACCCTTGTTGGGTTATTTTATGCCGAAAACGTTTTGTTTTATTCATTCTTGATGAGTATTCAATTTTTTAAAATCATTTTTTAAACAAATTTCGTTTAAACACGTTTTTTTTAATTCAACCCATAAATGAGACCTGAGGCTTTTGAATACACCGAATGCACATTTTCAGGAGGGTAGAACCTCCTCTCTCTCCAATGGGCCACTTGTTGGCCGTGGGTGGTACCTGAGAGGTTTAAGGACGGAATCCTGATGTCTAACCAGTCATGACATGCAACATGTCTTGGGTATGACGTTAAATTCTATCTGGTTGTGGAGTTCAATTCTGGAGCTCTGTGGAATCTGGAGTGCCCCTTCATCTCCATTACACGCAGGTCTACTCTGACCCGGAGTGGTAGTACCTGTTAGCGTCCAATCTATGGATAAAATAGAGAGAAAATACGTTTTAAAAAATGTTTTAAAATTTTGTTTAAAAAAGAATTAAGTACCCATAAAAAATGAATAAAACAAAACGTCTTCAGCATAAAATAACCCAACAGGGGTTGATATGCCATAAAATCCAACCAACCAACTGTGTACATCAAATATTTATCTTTTGTAAGATTTGCCCTGTTATAAAAATACATAAAGTGATCATACTGAATACTAAACAATCTGTAGTGAAGAGACACCCCCGCCCCCGCCCTGACCCTGTAACGTGCCATTACCCCTACCCCACCCCGTCCATCTTCTGTTGGGCTACTTGCAAGTTGGTCGACATTGACTGGTCAAATGATTTTTCCTTTTTTTAGCACATTGGGTTGAATGGGTGCTTCTCACTTGTGGTTATGTTAGTTGTTTTGAATAATAAAGCCTCGTGGTCATGATAAACATTGTTTACTGGAAATTTCAACAAATGGGCCAAATGTTTTCATTGACAAAAAGAAAACAATCTTGCCAAGACTTGGAAAAGGATAGATAGATAGATAGATAGATAGATATGAACACACTGGGATATATAGATAGATAGATAGATAATGGAGTGACTCAGGATTTGTAAAGGATAGATAGGTAGATAGATAGATAGATAGATAGACTCAGACTTGGTAAAGGATAAATAGACAGATAGATAGATTGATAGATATATTTGAACACGCTGGAATATATATATATATATATATATATATATATATATATATATATATATATATATATAGAGAGAGAGAGAGAGAGAAGAGAGATATTATATATATAGATATGGAGAGACTCAGGCTTGGTAAAGGATAGATAGATAGATAGATAGATAGATAGACTCAGACTTGGTAAAGGATAAATAGACAGATAGATTGATAGATAGATTTGAACACGCTGGGATAGAAATATAGATTGGTAGATAGATAGGTAATCAGACTTGGTAAGGATAGATAGATAGATAGATAGATAGATAGATAGATAGATAGAAAAACTGAGAGAGATAATACTTGTAACTAACTATAAGAAAATAATCCTCTGAATACTTTGCCTTTCATATTTTTAAATATGTTATATATTTAGTCGAATTGATGATTGGTGATATATATATATATATATATATATATATATATATATATATATATATATCAATCAGTAGGAATTGATGATTGGCGAATGAGCACACAACAAAGAACCATGGGTGAATGAGAGAACACAAAAGAAAAAGAGTCTACTGTCCGATGATAAAAAAAAAACTTTCCGGTTCTTTCCCCCACACACTCTAAACCATCTCCACAATCGATTCTAAATTAAATCGAAATTCTCCGGCTTCAGAAAACGATCAGCCAGGCAAGCAACCCACCGTCTCTAAAAAGAAAAAAAAAACGAAAACAAAGAAACGAAAGAATCTCCGATGATCGACCGATATTATTCTAGCACATGATCATTGAGGTACGTGGGCGAAGACAATAACCTGGGTGCATCTATTAATAAGTTATACATAAAAGTAGATCTAATTTACCTATATATTTATGTCTGTATTGTAAACAAACCTCACCAAGTCAATGTGTGTGGGTCTTTTCTCAACCTATGGGTCTAAAACAAGAATTTAGGTCGCTCATGATTTTTTTAATTTTGTGAATGTTCACTTGATCTTTAAGAAAAGGTAATTTTTGTTGGAATAGAATTTTGGGAGTCAGATATATTTTATTGTTTATCTTTAAACTTGTTAATACCTCATTAAAACCTGTTAAAGCCCACTTAAAAATTGACCTTGTGTCGCATCCTGCTCGAATGGGAGTTTTATATATATATATATATAATATATATATATATATATAATAAACTCGCCACACGAGCAGGATGCGACACAAGGTCAATTTTAAGGGAGCTTTAACTAGTTTAAATTAGTTATTTATAAGTTAAAAAAATAGACATATATATATATATATATATATATATATATATATATATATATATATATATATATATATATATATATATATATATATATATATATATATGATTGTTTGTGATATGGCTATTTTCATATTTCTTATGAAGTCGAACCTATTTTTTGAAATTTATTCATTAATAATTATTATTATATATTATCGGTATAAATAATATATATATATATATGTGTGTGTGTGTGTGTGTGTGTGTGTGTACTATATGAATACATATATGTGTGCGTGTGCATATCTATGTATATTAGGGAAAAGTGCTTGGTTATCACCACGTGATCCCAACACCACAGACTAGAGAAGGAACAGTCAGTCTATCTTAAACCTTTGAGAAATAGAAATATTGGTAAATAACTAAGATTAACAACACAATATTCATCATTTTGTTTTTATCTTCATTTTTTTCATGCTTCTATACCAACCAAAATGTTTCCCTAATATATATATATATATATAATATATATATATATATATATACCAACAAAGAAACGTACGTGGACCCCATAAGAACATCATATATATATATATATATATATGTATATGTATATATATATATATATATATATATATATATATATATATATATATATGTATGTATGTATGTATGTATATGACAGCAAGTAAGAAAAGTGTATGCATAGAAAGAGTGCTCAATGCTATAATAGCAGAGCAGACCCAAAACCTAAAATATAAGATTATATATTATATTACCGTTATTCAAGTTTCCCGGGGATAACACAATCCTCAGAATGGGAGAATAGTAAAAAGTGGTTGGCCAATCGTTTATATGTGATATATGTTCAAGTGGTTAGATATTTTTTTCTATTCTTCATCATTCTATTAAGTGAATTAAATTGAAATAAACATACAACTTAAAGGCATCTACCCCCTGGATCACAAGCCTCTGGAATTAGTAGACACGGTCACTTACCTAGGTAGTAATATGTCATCTGCAGAAAGCGATGTCAATATACGGATAGGAAAAGCATGGACTGTTGTAGTCAGATTATCGATCATTTTGACATCTGATCTTACTGATAAGATAAAGTGAGAATTCATCCAAACTGTAGTCGTGTCAGTGCTACTGTATGGCTGCACATCTTGGACTCAAACAAAGCGCTTAGAAAAATGTATAGATGGGAGCTATATAAGGAAACTGTGTGCTGTCTTGAACAAATATTGAAAGCAGCAACCATCAAATATCAACTGTACGGGCACTTACATCCTATCACACAAACCAATCCAAGTAAGACGATCAAGACATGCTTGACACGGCTGGAGAAGCAAAGGCGAACTCATAAGTGATGTCCCCTTATGGACACCTACACATGGACACACCAGTCTAAAAAAAATTACAAAAGTTACACTAAAAAAGGAAACTTGAGTCCCAACTTCTCATGCTCTGACAGTTTTATTTTTTGGCATTAAATAACCCTCGTTATTATACTATTAAAAAACCCAATCCAAACCAAACCAAACGAAATGAAGTTAATGAAAATCGTTTATACCAACTAGCAAATATATGCACCCTCCGGGTGCAAGTATTTAAGTTTTAATATAATAATATATCCTATTAAATTAGAAAGGCTAATGAAACTAAATAAGAATGCAGATAAAAATATTTGAAACAGAGGGGGGTATAATCGAAATATAGAACAACTGAAACTTACTCTTCTATCACTCTCGTCTTTCATTGTTATTTTTTCTAATTTAAGTATTTAGTTAAAAGTAAAGAATAAAATGACACTTATTTTTTCTTGTTAATGGATTTCATTTAAGATTTATTGAAGAGATTTTGGCTTATATTCATTAAAATAAAACGAAACAGTTAGAAATCAATAATACTAAGCACATATTTATTAAATTCGATTTTTTTATATCAATATGCAAATTAGCCTTCCCCTTCACACTGTAAACCGCTATTTTGTTGTATATATAAACATAATTGTATGTTGTTAGTATGTAGATATGGTTAATAGTATTAATAATGTAAAACAATTTTATTAATAATAGAGGTTAAAATAAAAATAAGATCTTTGAGAATGTGATGTCATTAACTAAGGGAATTGTAACTTGAGTAGTGATATAGTTTCGGTTACAGACAAAAAAGCACACAATTCCATTATAATAAGATTTAAAGATATTAGGAACTCGAAACGTAGAAACTTGTAAAAAATCAATATCAAATTACATGAAACACCGAAAGTTGTGTAATGATTAATTAAGTACTGATAACAAAAAATAGACCTTAAACTTGTACAATTTTTTGATAAAATGGCATCAAAGATCGTAGACAAAAATGTACTGAAAAATTCTCTATTTTTCAATAATGGTGGGGACATATTTTTAATTTTATCTTTAGTTATAATTTGTCAATTTTTTTTTTTTTTGACAAATGTTGAAAAATCGAGGATTTTTTAGTGCATTTTTGTCTACGACCTTTGATGCCATTTCCTCGAAAATTGATACAAGTTCAAGATGTGATATTTTTGTATCAGCACTTAATAGACCAATACACAACTTTCGGTGTTTCATGTAATTCGATATTTTTAAAAAGTGAAAAATTGACCTGCCCAACTGTACAGTGCAAACCGCATATCACGTGGCTTCTTAGTTGTCAAACAAGATGACAATGATGGAAACCAAGGTATCGGTTACTGTGTTCAACCTGGGCCAGAAAACATGGTCATTGGACCGTGAGGACCTGGCGCCGCTTCATCTAGTCACGTTTCCAGGTCTTTTCAAGATTGCATGAGGCTATGGATCTTGCTTGACAACCTTCAAACAATCCTGTCGGCAGGGGTTTCAGAATACACTGACTGCACTTCTGCTGAGGAGTAAGACCCCCGCCAAATTTGTCAACCTGTTGGCCGTGAGTGGTGACCCGAGATGTTTAAAGACGGAACCTTGGTGTCTGGGCAGTCCATAACAGGCAGAACTCCGCTTTGGCTCTTACTTAGGTCTGATGGGTGGTCGGAGAGGCCCCCTCCGATCAATCGGCTGGTCACGCCAAACCCTAGCACCTATATGATTGTCCCAACCCAATAACCCTTATGGCAACCACCAACCCTTTTTATCATATATTGCTAGAAGCCGATGACTGAGGATTTTGATGTCCTGGGTATGGTTGCAATTCTGGAGCTCTGAGGAATGTGGAGAACCTCTTCATCATCATTACTCCCAGGTCCATTCTAACCGGATGTGGTAATATCTGTTAGGGTCCCATCTATGGGTTAAATAGAAAAAATGAGTTTTACAATTCCGTCCATAAGCTTCTCAGGGGCCACCACGGCCAACAATTAGCCCCATTGGGGGTGGGGTTCTACCCCTCTGCAGATGTGCAGTCGGTATATTCTAAAGCCCCACCCGACAGATCACATCTATGGGTTGAATAGAAAAGCATGTTTAAAAAGGTGTTTAAAAAAATGAGTTTTAAAAAAATTGAGAATAAATTAAGAAAACGTCTTCAGCATAGAATAACCTTATGGGTTGACATGCCGTAAAAACCAACCAACAACCAACAGCCTTCAAACAGATGACGGAAAAAATGAACTGATAAAAAACAGCCACATCTTTACGACAAAAATTGTTGTATTTACGAGTGTAATCCCAAAGATAAAGTTTCCAAAATACTTTAAAATCACAATCATTGTTGTTGAGGAAGCGTTATATATATATATATATATATATATATATATATATATATATATATATATATATATATATATATATATATACGCTTCCTCAACGACAGGGAGTCGAGCGAGTATGACATGGGCATACAAAAACTGCTACAGCGCATGGAAAATACATGGACTGATATGGCGATTTTGTAGGAAAATATGGTGTAAACGTCATTGACAATAAACAATAAACGTACGTATATATATATATATATATATATATATATATATATCGTAGGGTTGGCCTAAAGTCGGTATCAGACAGACAGGGAGGGAGTCTATCAACTTTTCACTAGCGCTATACCAGCTATACCAAGGAGATTATTTTGGTATCTGAGATGGAGCGCCACACCTAACATCAGCTTCTCACTTTACCGCACAGATGCTACTCATACGCAGTTGGCGAGGGACGGCATCGAACAAGGAACCTTATATATATATATATAAGAAAAATTGTCATATATATATATATATATATATATATATATATATAAGGATTGAATAAATCTGACAAAATGTGGTTGTGAATAGAGGAAAAAAGTGGATATAACAACACAGCAACTAAGGATTTATTTATCCGTTTTCAATTTTGATTTGGTTCTCATTAGCTACGATTTTGCAATAGCTATGTCAAGGTTGAAGGAAACTTGTCTTTGCTTTACCACTCTGCAGTTTGCAATGAGTGCCGATTCGCATAGATGGTACCGGCTCTTATGTTTGGGTTTGAGCAGCGATGCGTGGTTGAAGTTGAATGTGTGATCGAAGTCTGCTGTGTGTGTGAATAGGGTATTTTGGGTATCATTTGTCTTTATCGATCTTTTATGCTCTTAGATACGTTTGTCAAGGCTTCGTTGGGTTTCTCCTATGTAGCTTTTGTTGTAGTCGTGGTGTTAATGCCAGCATTGGAGGTGTTAAAAGTGTTTGTGCGTATGGAGGAGCTGGAGCGGTCCCTAATTGTTTGGGAGGTAGTTTGTTTGACTTTTATTCCTAGACTGGTTCTTTCCTCCCTTACACAATTACCTTTTCACTATAAAAGCAGAATGTACAAGCATTTATCTCAAAAATTTTTTGAAAAAGCTTCAGCCAACAATGAGGATAAATTTCAATTGAATTTAGTTGCTGTGTTGCTATATCCACTTTTTCCTCTATTCTGAACGACACACACCCACGCACACACCCATATATATATATATTATATATAATATATATATATATATATATATATGTTGCAGATTTTGCGTCTCCGTATGCTTCTGGTGCGTATATATATTTGTATCCGTTGTTGGAAATACATATACCAGGTTTGGGTATAGGTGTGAAGCATTAACGTACTATATTATGCTAATGTTGTTACCATAATGTGTTTGTTAAGGAATAAATGACCCCTATCACAAGACCACACACAGAGTATAAACTCATTAATCTCCACCGGACCAACCAACAACAAACACCACACACCATTCCAACGTACCGGACAAGCAGCCACAAGATCACTACTACAATTCACGGTCAGGAAGAAGGGACGTGACTGTCCTGAAAATTCACCACTCGTCTAAATAAAAGAAACTAAAAAAAAAAAACAAACTACAGAGTTTTCTGATATTTATTCCTTAACTAACATATTATGGTAACAACATTAGCATAATATAGTACGTTAATGCTTCACACCTGGTATATGTATTTCCAACAACGGATACAAATACTAAAATACATCTCAAATATATATATATATATATATATATAATATATATATATATATATATATATCGCTAGCCGATGGGGGCGGTTGGCGAAAGAGAGTCAAGTAATTCTGAGAAAGAAACAGATAAATCTCCATATATAGTAAAATTCTTTTTTAAGTGTGTCAAAGAAATTAGTCGCACGTGTTTGAGACATAAGTAAAAAAAATAAATGAATACAGCAGTTAACACTAGAATAAAAGTGAATAAATATAAGATCCGCGGATAATCCGGATTATCTATCTGCTAAAGAGATTATCGATAGTGATTGGTTATTAAATCAAAAAGAGGTTGAATTTTCCACTCAACAAAAATCACTTCTTCAGAGCAGACGATACTGTCTTTTTTTTCAAGGGAGATTACTCTGTTATTTCTTTTGCTCTCAATTAATACACGAAATTGAACGAGCAGATAAACAAATATAGTTTTACACAGCTTTAGCCTTAAACAAACAAACAAAAAAAACTAATATATCAATCCTGTATTGGAAATACTTATTAATATTTGGTACACGTAGGATCAATTCACATCTCTTCTAGAACCACCATTTTATATTTTTCATTTCGTCTACTTTGTGGCATCATCTGGTACAAACAAAAGTCGGATTTGAAACTGTTCTGAGAGGAATTTGACTTTTGGGCCAAAAATGTTGTTTAGGAAAAACCCAAATCTTTGAGGATTGAAAAAAAGAACGATCATCTTGAGATTTGTTCATTTTAGGCAATAACCAACGAACGAACAAAAACAGCAAAATAAATTACAATCAAAATAACAGCAGAATCTTGAAAGTTTTTAATATAAAGAGTTGAAAAAAAAAAAGAGAAAAAATGGCAGTTAAAACCGGGAAAATATCTAATATAAATTTTAAGCAAACAAATTTTGATTAATCTTTAAAGAAAAAAAAATTATATATGCTATAAAAAGAATAGAAGAAAAAACAAACATTTCAGTTATTACCATTATTAACATTTTTATTTTACTGACTTGCATAGTTTTAACCTACGTAACGCTAATGATACAAAATTCATATAACTCAAATTCAATCTTGCTTTTTGAAAAGGAAGCTCTCATTTGGATGCGTCACCCTTCGCTTATATATCTTACGAGTAATTCCCTTTCATTGACTTTTGATTTTAGAAGTAAGAAAAGGCGTTTAGATAAAAGATAATAACAATAATAATAAAAAATACAAACGAGAATAACACGCACACGAGAACAAGTTTGCAGAAAAAAGTTCTTCTCTAGATCAAAGTTATATTTGATCTTTTGTTATATCGGAAGATTTTCGTCGGAGGTGATTCTTTTTATAAAACAACACTCGTCTTATTCCAAAGGTAAATACGCTTTTATTTCTCTCTCTCTCTCTCTTCTCTCTCTCTCTCTCTCTCTCTCTCTCTCTCTCTCTCTCTCTCTCTCTCTCTCTCTCTCTCTCGCCAACCGGTCTTCGGTCTTCGCCTCTGGCAAGTCTTCCGTACGGTATCCAAAATCAGCACAGAGTTGGTTGACGTAGGTTTGTGGACGGTTTGTACACTGGTGTGTCCATGTGTAGGTGTCCACAATAGAACGTCACTTATGAGTACGTTTCTACTTTCTGTTGACCGAATATTTCATGAACTACTTAGACACATCCATTGAACCTGACTTTAGAATTCATTAAAAATCAAGAGAGTTATAATATATATAATGTAAGAAAATATATTATAGAAAGTGAGCCTAAAAGTAACAAACTATATATATATATATATATATATATATATATATATATATATATATATAAATACATAATTCCGTTACTTAAGATTCACGTGTTCCATATAATCTTCACACGGGAGTAGAAGATTGTGTGAAAGATAGAAAATTAAGTAACGGAATTATAGTGCTCATATATATATATCTGTGTGTGTGTGTGTGTGTGTGTGTGCGGGGTAATGTATATATATATATATATATATATATATATATATATATATATACATATGCCAACTACATAATCTCTCACGGATCACTACCATTCCTCATAATCTTAAAACCCCACCATCAGCGACCCTCTGCTCCTGTCCCCTCAAGTGTCTCATCAATCCTGCTACGGATTCACAAAGTCTGAAGCAAATCTGACACAGGAAAGACGTCTTCCTCACTAGAACGATTAGGTCAGATTGTAAAATTGGGTGTTTGTGTACCACCATACGTCTCTTTTGAGACCAGAAATCGACTTACAAACCTTATTACATTTGTTCAAGTCGCATTGTTTGTTCTTGGAGAGAAACTTTGTACGGATTGACTCTCATGTGACTTCCGATGGTTCACATATCCAACCTTAGAGACCAAAATCCGATATATACATATTGCAATAGCATAATCTATACAGATCACTGCCCACCTCACAACCCTATAGCCCCAACACTAGAACCTTTCCTCTTACGAACCCTCAATTGACTCATCAATCCCGCTGCTGATCCACAAAGTTTGATGCAAATATGACATAGGAAGGACGTCCTTCAAACTGGATTGGATGGATCAGATGGTAAAATGTTGTACTTATGCACCACCATATGTCTCTTAAGAGCAGAAGCTGACTTACAGACTTTGTTACAGATTGCACAAGACACATTTTTTTCTCCTGTAGTGTGCATGAATGGTCGCTGATGAGATTTCCTATGATTGGCATATCCAACCTAAGAAAGCAGAATCCGACCACATGTTTGACATTTCCAACCCTCCATGTTCTCACCAATATGACAGGTGTATGCCTTTCGAAGTTGATGCTTGAGGTTTTCATGCTCAATTCTTTCACTCTTAAAAATGGTACAGCTATCATCCACATGAATTCTCCAGTTAGTTTTCTTCAATGCCAGCTTTTCCCAGTTGTCAGGATCTATTTTTATTTTTACAAGGTTGCTTTTCAAGAAATCCTTATAACCTCTTCCAAGGTTTATGCTGTGGCATTTTGCCATCATGTTTCATAGTCGAAATATCGGCGACAGATTTTTATATACATATACATGATGGCAGCAAACTCGTATTCGAGTATTGCCATTGCTTGATAAAACAAAAACAAACAAAAAATTCAAAAGTTTAAAAATGATCAACGGTGAGCTTCAAAAAGTTCAAAAAGTTTAACGGTAAGCTTCGCGAATGTGGCTTTTTAGTCCAGCTAAAGTCTTGCACATCTTCCCACATTCACAAGTTATTCCAGGAAGCACAGGATATTTTATTGGTCCATTTCGGCGATGCACAGTTTGGTGACTCATCAGACCAGCTCTGCTCAGACACGGCCTTCCGCACTGTTCGCATAATAGACCAATTTGAAGCCCTTGCTCGTCTACTGCTTTATGAACGTTCCCCTTGCGAACATCTCGTTTTAACCGTTTGTTTATTTATCTATTATTATTTCTTTATTTAAATATTTATTTACTTTCTTTCTTAATCAATACGACAATAAAAGAATACGTATTTATATATTTATAAATACATTTAAATATTTAACTCATAACATAGCTGATTGTTTTCCTGTTTAAAATTATAACGGCACGGCTTAACAATAATCTTATTTCGTAGAATATGTTTAAATATACTTTTATTTATCTCTTTATACATATACATACATGCATACATACATGGTGACAAACCTTCTTTGCAGATTACTGCCGTCCCTTATAATCTTACAATTTTTCTGTTAAAAATGAACCACGGCATGAAACCAACCACGACTGGCAATGTATAGTGCACCTTTGCAAGTGCTATCCCATTAGTTTGGGTGGGCAGTTTTGTCAAAATTGTCTTGCCCAGACACAAGAGTCACCAACGGGGTCAGTCTCCGTCATGGGAAGACTCAACGACGATATTAGGATAAGACTCCGCCCTGTCGGCTGGGGCGTTAGAATGCTCCAACTGCACCTCTGCTGAGGGGTAAGACTCCCCCAATGGGGCCACCTGTTGGCCGTCGGTGGTGACCCCTGATGCTTAAGGATAGAGCCCAGGTGGATGAGCAGTTCATGACATGCAATACTCCACTTTGGCCCTATCTTGGGCTAGACGGGCGGTCGGAGAGGC
>CM042141.1:121115200-121120200 GCA_023376005.1 Doryteuthis pealeii | reverse complement strand
ACAGATAGACCCAACCATATTGGTAAGTGTTTTGTACATACTAATACACAACTCTTTTGGCTTGGACACAAGAATACCCGACTGCACCTCTGCAGTGGGGTAAGACCTCCCTACCCAATGGGACCACTTATTGGCCGTGGATGGTGACCCATGATGCTTAAGGACGAAATCCTGGTGGATGAGCAGTCCATAACATGCAACACTCCTCTTTGGTCCTTACTGGGGGTAGACGGGTGGTCGGAGAGACCCTCTCTGATCAATCGGCTGGTTACGTCAAGCCCTAGCACCTATATGATCATCCCAATCCTTATGGCAAGCTCCAAACTCGTTTTATCATATATGTGCTAGAAGGGGGTAACTGAAGGTTTTAATGTCCTGTGTATGTCGTTAAACACTGATGGTGAAATTCCACTTCTGGAGCTCTGAGGAATGTGGAGTACCCCTTTTATCACCATTACTCCCAGGTCCACTTTGACTTGGAGTGGTAGTACCTATCAGGGTCACATCTATGGGTTAAATCGAAAAAAAATGTTTTTTTTAAAAAATGTATAAAGAAATTGTGTTTGAAAAGAAAATTGAGTATCCATCAACAATGAGTCAAACAAAACGTCTTCGGCATAAAATAACCCAACAAGGGTTGACATACCATAAAATCCAACCAACTAAAAAAATATGCATGTGTTAGTTTTCTGTATGCATGTGAAATATTTCTAATGTCATATAGTTTTAAACATACTCTTTATTTTTTCAAAATGTGCATGCAGTCTCAGTTTTCAACCAGATACACCCAATGTCATACATATGTTGTAAGTGTTGTGTACAGACTAACACACGTAGATATGATTTAATTCGCCACACACGTGGGATTCATATTTTTCTCTCTTATGTTATCTCCATTAATTTCATATCAACTTTCGTAACTGATAAAAGCGGGCGTGGTTGTCTCTGATCGTCGTGTTATATAATCCCATCTCTGTTGCAATTTTACAAGTGACACTGTTTCTTCTTCTCTTGTTACTTTTATCCGTGAGGATCATTTCACTAATTAGCCGCCTTTTTGTCGGCTGTTTTCTAAGCCGACAACACAGAGAGATATTTTTCGCGAAAAACTGCGCCCGCCGGGTACAAAAAAAGTAATAGTGCCCCCGTGTTGATGTGACCGCAGTAAATACATTCGCTGAGTTGTCTAGATGTTATGTATTGTTTTCGCTGGGATAAAACGGGGATTGTGAGACCGGATATATTTTTAATTCTATATTATATCACTTTCATAAAACTAGAGTTTTATGAATATTTTCATAATTACACGACCCGGTTTGCGGTTTTTAAACGGTTTGTTGGGTTGGATTGTTGGATTTTACGGCATGTCAACTCTTGATGGGTTATTTTATGCTGAAGACGTTTTGTTCTATTCATGCTTGATAGGTATTTTTAAAAATTAACATTTTTAAAAACTCATTTTTAACCAATGGGACACTAAAATGTACTACTACTCCAGGTCAGAGTGGGCCTGGGAGTAATGGCGATGAAAGGGTACACCACACACACCAGAGCTCCAGAATTGGAACATTGCAGTTTCACTTCATACCCAAGTCACTAACACCCTCAGCCACCGCCTTCTGATAAAAAAGTTTTGGGGTTTCCGTAAGGGCAATAAAGCTGGGACAATTATATAGGAGTTAGGACTAGACGTGACCAGCCGATTGATCGGACAGGGCTTTCAAACCGTCCGTCTAGTTTAAATAAAGACCAAAGTGGGGGTGTTGCATGCCAGGGACTATTCAACCATCAGGGTTCTATCCTTAAGCATCACGGGTCGCCACTCGCAGCCAAAAGGTGGCCTCATTAGGAAGAGGTCTAACCCCTCTGCAGAGGTGCAGCCGGTGTATTCTTCTGCCCCAGCCAATTGCAGTAGACATTTTATCATAAGGATTTAATGGATTTTACAGAAATCTTGCAGTAGTAACTATATTGAAGGGTCGAATTGTTGAATAAAAAGTTAAATGAATAATAATCTCCCACTACCACCATTGCCTACGTCATCCTCTTTTTTACTATCACCAATCTTAACCGTTGTGAAAAAATGAGGAATACGTGAATCAAGGAATTACATTGCTTACTTGCTCAGTTACCTCACGTGTTTCTCCCATCAGCCGCTAGGTATGGAGTACACCTTCCTTGCTATTACTTCCAGGTCAAATCTGTCCCGCTCTTGTAGTAACTGTTAGGGTCGCATCTATGGGTTAAATAGAATGAAGTGAGTTATTAAAATATGTGTATCAAAAAGAAGTTTGAACAAAAATTGAATACTCAATAAAAATGTATAAGACAAAACATATTCGGCATAAAATAACCCAAAGGGTTGACATGCTGTAAAAACCAACCAACCAACCAACCAACAATGTGTTCAGATTTGTTTCAATTACATCAAAAATAGTTAGCAAGTAACTGTCGTTTCCAGACCGACAAACTTACGAAGACAACCTTTACACGTCGGAAACCATATCTTACTCACCCCGCTAAAATGGTAATGAAGGGATACTCAACACTTCTCAGAGCTTCAGAGCTGGAATTGCACCATCCGATGCAGTTTAGTGTCATGCTAGGGTCATTCACCTTTTTTTAGTTTTTTAGCGTATTCTAATTCCCTGCAACAAGGTCAAGTGGGTTAGGATGTAAAAAGTTTAAAAGTTTGTTTAATCAAACAAACAAGGGAAATCGCTAGTCTAAATATTCCTTCTTTTAAATAAATAAACAAGCCAAAAGAGTAACTCTTAGCAAGTTGAGAACACTTTATTTTTAAATCTGAAAAAAAGGATGTATCTTACTATACACAGATTTAAACAAGTGTCCGGGTTTGTTCAATTACAACAAAAAAATTTTTAGCAACAAGCTGTGCTTTCCAAACCGACAAACATACGAAGACAACCTTCACACGTCGAAAACCGTAGTTCACATATCCAGCTACAAGTCCAACGCGTCAATGCGAGATTCACAAGTCGACCATTGACAACCGTAACATTAAGATTAAATCGGTACATCAAAAACAAGTGTCAAACTCCACAATTTAGTGTAAGTGAGGTGTGACCGATAATCCTTTGAGTACGACACAAGCAACGTATTCGGGAAACAGCCGACATAGCAAACATAATTTGCCCACAAAGAATTAATAATAATAATAATAATAATAATAATAATAATAATAATAATAATAATAATAATAGTGAAATACCATCAGCTAACGCTGATGTGAAAAAATCAAAAGGAGTGAACAATAATATAATCCCGACCAGGAGACCGGACCTAATAATAATCGACAATAAGAAGAGAACCTGTCATTGAGTGAAAATGAAAGAAAGCGAAAAAAATAGGCAAATACTTAAACCTTGCCAGAGAACTGAGGAAACATGAAGGTTACGTTTTTGTAATTGGCGCCCTTGGAATGGTCCCAAAAGCTCTGGAAAATTCGGGAGAATTAGAAATTAGAGGAAGAATCGAGACCATCCAAACTACAGTACTGTTTGGATCGGCTAGAATACTCAGAAGAGTCCTGGAGACCCGAGGAGACTTGCTGTCACTCAGTCTCCAGTGAACCCCCAGTGGTGGCAGGTGTGAAAAAAAAAAAAAAAATAATAATAATAATAATAATAAATACGCTTGTAATCATCTTACAAAACCCTTTGGTTAAAAATCAGACCGTCCAAATTGTCCAAGAGGAAATGCAAAAATGTAAATCTTGAGTATTTGATGTTGCTTATCCTGAAAATTCTTATTTTCTATGAGTGTCATTACCTCAGCTAAATAATGGACAATTCCGTCTTTATTATAAAGAAAGAAAGAGAAGAAAAGAACATACGATACAGAAACAATAAAATAAGAAAGAAAGAAAGAAAGAAAGAAAGGAGAAAGATAAAGAGAGAGGGGGGATAGCGCTAATCTGTTTCAATCGAACATAATGAAATGAAGGAAAGAAAGAAAAAAGAGTGAGAGGGTGTTAAATCAACATTATTATACTTTTTTACATATTGAAGTATTTTTCAATAACTCTTTAGTAAACATATCAAACGTTATAATAATTAGATTATCAAACTGTGATATATCCACAAGTCCTGCTAATAATAATAATAATAATAATAATAATAATAATAATAATAATAATAATAATATATCAATTGTAGTTGGTGCACTTGGAACGGTCCCAAAATGATTGGAAAAGGGTTTGGAAAGTTTGGAAATCAGAGGAAGGATTGAAACCATTCAGAACACTGCACTGCTGCAATCTGCCAGAATTCTCAGAAGAGTCCGGGAGACCTGAGGAGACTTGCTGTCACCCAGACTCCAGTGAAAGACCATCAGCTAATGCTGATGTGAAAACTCAAAAGGAGTAAAAAATAATGATAGCACAACGAGAATACCAGGCTAGGCACGACTGGGTTAGAAACACTGCCTTCCAGCACATATATGATAAAAAGGGTTAGGGGGTTACCATAAGGATAAGGGTGGGACAATCATATAGGCGCTAGGGCTTGACGTGACCAGCCGATTTATCGTAGGGGGAACTCCGACTGCCCGTCTAGCCAAAGTAAGGGACAAAGTGGAGTGTTGCATGTGATGGACAGCTCGTCCACCAGGGTTCCATCCTTACGCATAACGGGTCGCCACCCACAGGCAACAGGTGCTCTCTCTCTCTCTCTCTCTCTCTCTCTCTCTCTCTCTCTCTCTCTCTCTCTCTCTCTCTCTCTGCAGAGATGCAGTCTGTGTATTCTAAAGCTCCATCCGACTAATAAAGATGAGGACAATAGTATGATTCAAAAATCAGGTTTATCTTCTGGCAGTTCTTTTTTTCGTTTGTATGTTTAGATTTTTTAAAAGTCAACTGACGTTTATTGTTTTTAACTGTAAAAAAAAGAGACACATATTGTGAACGGTAAACAGGTGTACAGAGTATATAGAATTTAGTTTCAACGGACTGTGTGCCATTGCGACCATCATCTTCAACG
>CM042141.1:121107700-121110200 GCA_023376005.1 Doryteuthis pealeii | reverse complement strand
AGATAAAACTCCGACAAAGGTTGATAGACAAACCATTTTATATGCAGCAAGAATAAACAGGGTACATAATACATAGAGGTGTACATGAACATACATACATAAGTAATACAAAGTTACATGTAAAAGGATAAACATAAAAGCAACAGACATGAGACTAGGAATAGCCCATGCTGTATGAATCACTTACAGTAATGTAAGGGGGGCCAAAGCCCCAACAAGAGCGGGGTAGACCAGAGTCTAACCCACAGCGTCTCGTAGGTCGAGCAACAGGAAAAGAGAGCGAGACGTTCAAATCAGCCGCTTAAATATCAAAGGCCCCTAGCGGGAACCAGCAAAACTAAACGGGCAGACAACTCCCCAGGCAAATCCGAAAATAACGCCTACAGATGTATACCTTTCCCGAGGATATTAGCGCTATATGAAATGCAGACAGCCTCGTACAGGATTTGATCTCAGATTGCCGTCTCCGTTCAACCAGATGTACCTTGTGTCATATCCTCTCCTTAGAAGGAGAGTTTGATAAACAGACATGTACTATATACACGCATCTTTGTGTATGTAGAGAAATAACTATTTAATATCGGGACCTGTGAATGTACCACAGTATGCTAATTTAATTATTACAACGGTTGATATATTTACATATGAGTTATTGCTAAATAGTTCAATATGTAAAAGGTATAATAATTTTGATTTAACTGACTCTCTCATTCTTTCTTTTTTTTTTCTTTCTTTCCTTCTTTTTATCTTTTCATTATGTTCTATTGAAACAGATTTGTGTTATCACTTCCGCACGCTCAAAGCCCCTCTCAATCTTTCTCTCCTTCTTTTGTATGATATTTTTCCCCTGTAGAATGTCTTTTTCTCTCCTTTCTTTCTTTATGATAAAAACGGAATTGGCCATTATTCAACACTCATAAGAAATAAGAATTCGGGAGATAAGCAACACCAGATAATCAGGATTTACATTTTTGTATTTAATCTTGGACGATTTGGACGGTCTCATTTTTAAGCAGTGGTTGTTGCAAGATGTTAACGATCGTACAATTAAGGAACACGAGTATTAAAATATAGATAATGCCTCATTTTAATATTGGCTGGTCGATTGGTTGGTCGGTTGGCTGGTCAGTTGTTGGCAGGTCGGTTGGTCATTGGCTGATCGGTTGGCTGGTTAGTTAATTGGCTAGTTGGTTGGCTGATCAGTTGTTGGTTTTTCAATGTCATTTCTTAACCGGTGATCTTGCAGGAACTGGTGCTTTCATCAGATAGATAGATAGTTAGATAGATAGATTGGTCGGCTGGCTGGCTGGCTGGCTGGCTGGCTGGCTAGTTGGTTTTGTTTCGTGGCATATCAGCCCTTTTCGTGTACCTGTTGATGCTTAAGTGGTCATCCAATTAAGTATTGAACAGGCTCATCGCTGCTTAACTTCGGTCATCTAGCAGGAAACGGTTCTTTCAGTGATATCTCCAATGGACGTTTTTTTATCTTTACTTTGTGTGAATGGAACACGTTGTGAAAAGAAACTGAAGAGACAAAAAACAAAAAATATAGATATATATATAAGGCACAAGAATAAAGATTATTCGCAAATGCACCGATTCGCCTTCTTTAATTCCAGCACTTCTCAATTATACGGGGGGGGGGGTTCGAGGGGTTGATTTTTTTCTATTTGGAATTTGCACGCTGACTCATTATGCTGTCTTCGTGAATGAATGGTCGATTATGATTTGCCATTGAGAACGAAACAATGAGATTCCATCGATTGAATCAGTCTTGGCCGAGCAAGGTTGCCTGTGAAAAAAAAAGGGGAATTGCATTGGATGGATCAAGAAAGGAGATTCGAAATATCTGTACGAATGGCTTTTTAAAACGGTTAATGAATCACAGTTTGGTTCATATCTATCTATCAATCTATCTATCTGTCAGTCTGTCTGGCTATCTCAGTCTCTTCATATCTATCTATCTCAGTCCTTGTCTGTCTATCTATCTATCTCATACTATTCATATCTATCTATCTATCTCAGATTCTTCATATCTATCTCAGTCACTTTATATCTATCTATATCAGTCCTTATCTATCTATCTATCTATCTATCTATCTATCTCATACTCTTCATATCTATCTATCTCAGATTCTTCATATCTATCTATCTCAGATTCTTCATATCTATCTATCTCAGTCACTTCATACCTATCTATCTCAGTCCTTATCTATCTATCTAGCTATCTATCTATCTCAATCTCTTCATATCTCTCTATCTCAGTCTCTCTCTCTCTCTCTCTCTCTCTCTCTATATATATATATATATATATATATATATATATATATATATATATAAGTCGTTTCAATATTTTTTTACTCGTCAGTAGCCGATGAGGGACAGGAACAGTAATGGAAAGTCATTTAACACGAGTGAAATATATACATCCACGTGTTCCTGAAATTGAAATTAATTCTACCTGGAGAATTCGATAAATTTCACATTTCTATAGCAAATG
>CM042141.1:121092700-121105200 GCA_023376005.1 Doryteuthis pealeii | reverse complement strand
ACTCTTACTTTTATTGTTTTGGGGTTTTTTAATCGAGATCTTCTTAAATTGTTTTCCTCTTCTTCTTCTTCTTCTTCTTCTTCTTCTTCTTCTTCTTCTTCTTCTTCTTCTTCTTCTTCTTCTTCATTTATTTATTTATTTATTTATTCATTTATTTATTCATTTTTGTTTCTTTCTACATAATTAATCCATTCTGAACGTCAAAGTTTGTCTCCGGGCTTTCAATTTCTCTAGAGGGGGTGGGGAACTATTTGCTTGGATTCCTCCTCTCTCGTGGCAGAAGAATAGCCCGGAGTCGCATTTGATTGGAGGTTCCGCTAGCGCTTTTATTGTTTATTTGCTGCTGAGATCTCGTTCCCTGATCACAAGCCTGATCAACATTAGCTGGATCACCCAAGTGAAGGTGTATGATGTTGCAAGACCCGAAACGCCTAATGATCTTGGGATTACATCACTGACGATGTGGCCAGGGGCACATTTAGGGTGTATTCCTTGATATAGTTAATTACATATGCCTAAAGCTGCAAGTTTTGTTTTTTATTAACTTCATTCAAACACTCGACCTTTATCTTCCACCTCGGTGGATTCTCTTGTGTTTTCTGTATTTTAAACATTTTTTTCTTTTCTATTGTGTTTCTCATTCTCAAATTGCCATTTTTATTCTCTCTTCTTCGCTTCTCTTTTTCCTCGGATATCAACTTCCCTCTATTCATTTTTCTTTCTTTCTTTCTTTCTTTCTTTCTGTCTTTCTTTCTTTCTTTCTTTCTGTCTTTATTTTTTCTTTTAACGCATTACTTTTATATTTTCATTTTTCTTCCTTGTTTTCTATTTTTGTCTCTTTTTCTTTTTTCTTTTTTCTGATTCTATCTATCTATCTATCTATCTGAGTCTGATCATATCTATTTATCTTTTTTTATATATTCTTTTTATCTTTTCTTTTATACTTTCACTTCTTTCTTTTCCCTTTTCTTTCTTTTCAATTTCTCTCTTTCCTACTTTCTTTCTTTCTTTCTTTCTTTCTTTCTTTCTTTCTTTCTTTTAGCGAATTTTTAAAACTTTTTTTCTCTTCTTTGTTTTTTTGTTTTCTCACTTTTTCTTTTTTCTTTCTTTTTTTTTTTCATTTTTTTATCAAATTCCTTTCATACTTTTTTCTTTCCCTTTTCTTTCTTTTTAACTTCTTCATATCTCCTTTCTTTCCTTCTTTTTCCTCTCTTTTAGAGCATTTCTTTCATGTTTTCTTTTCCCTTTTTTATCTTATTTTTCCTTTTTTTTGTCTTTTCATAGTAAAGAGAAAAGAAAGAAGGGAAAAGAAAAAACTTTTCCCTTCTTTCTTTTCTCTTTACTCTTTTGTCTTTTTCTTTCCTTTAATTTTGTAAATTCTCTTTACAATGAACCTCTCTCATTTTCGGTGACATTTTTATGACTTACAATATTTAATTGTTCTTACCCGTTAATCGTGACATTCAACGAAGACATTTTTCCAAATTTGTTATGAAATAAAAAGAAATTTGAAATTGTGTAAAGGGAATGATTTTTTTAATAAAAATACTCTGCCCTTATGATGACCTACTGTTTACACGCTAAATTTTGTTTTCTGTTATTATCATTTCATCTTATTTTTATAGTTAAAATAATCGAATTTTGGTCGTAACACGTGTCGACAAATAAAAAATATTAAATTTCATTCATATCAAAGTAATATATATATTATCTTTTCAACACACACACACACACACACACACACACACACACACATATATATGTATATATGATGACTCTATTCATATATATATATATATATATATATATATATATATATAATATATATATATATATGTGTGGGGGGGGGAATATTTTTGGGTTGAAGCACAGAAAGAAGAGGGCAGCACCTGACATCAAAAGGACTACAGACGGGAAATAACAGTCAGTCTAACACAAACCTTTGAAAAAGAGGGACGTACGCTCCTCAAAATATCGGTAAATAAATAGGATTTAGAACACAATATTCATCATCCAGTCTCTGATCTTCATTTATTTCATTCATTTCTTTCAAAACATAACCAAAAATAAGTATAATATATATATATATATATATATATATATATATATATATATATGTGTGTGTGTGTGTGTGTGTGTGTGTGTATATATATAGTCATCCACAGACACCATATTTCGAGGTATCACGTCCATTCAGTGTGACTAGACATTAGCAGGCTACCTCCAGCCGGTATTGAACCCGATCATCAGTCAGGCTTCTTAACCACTCGGTTATCAGCTCCTACAGATTGGGACGAGGATTATAACTGATAAATACATACATATTTATATATGTAAATATCGCCAGAGAGTGCTCCATCTGTTTTTTAGGAGAGAGAACGACCCATGTATTATATTTCGTGAAAGCACAATTGTTTATTACTTAATAAGGAAATTTTGTTTTCCCATTCTGAATAAAATGCAAAGAGCGAGTCATTCATGTCTGCCGTTTGATTGGAAAGCATCTAATCATCATATCATGTTATGTAATTTGTTCCTGGAATATATCGATTTTTTCCAGAGCATTCACCGGAATTGCTAATGCATCAGACTGCAATTGTAAAGACTTCACACATCACAGAGGCATGTTGTGTGCTTGTAACGGGTATTGACTAACAAGCAACTTGTTCATCCAATACTGCGTTTTAGTTTTCGTTTTTCGAGAAAATTGCAATTTGATTTCAAGGGGAAGTGGTTTAATCGAATCCGATAACGAGACAAAATTGGAGACATTTTTTTAATTCTGAAATGTTGGCGTATCTGAGAGCTCAGTCGGCACAGCGTATGCCTAGCTAGGAGTTATAAGGTTCCGTGTTCGATAGCGGCCTTCGCCAACTCAGTGTATGAGTAGCACAGGGATTTGTGCGTTAAAATTAGGAGCTGATAGTATGTGTGGCGCTCCGTCTCAGATGTCAAAAACAATCTCCTTGGTCTAGCGCTAGTGAAAAGGGGATAGACTCCCTTGCTGTCTCGCTGATACTGACTTTCGGCCACCTCAACAAATTTATTAGGGATGTACAAATTCACGCACTTTTCAAAATTGGGATCACAGGAAGTATTTTTCGTTAGTTTTTGTTTCGCGCATCGATCCCTTATATAGTGAACAATAAGTTTCTTCGGGTGGGGGGTTGTTTGGTTTTTGTGTTCGTTTTTGTTTTTTTAGTGTCTGAAAAATGAATTTTATGTTTTTGGAAAGGGAATTCAATAACGGAACATATTTTTTTAAATCGATATTTTGATAAAGTTGGTAGTAGGACGTCTTACATTTTGGAACTTAAATAATCTGACTACAACTCAAATACTTCATACATGACATATCCATGTTGCGTGGCTTGTAACGGGTATCGACTAACAAGCAACGTGGTCACCTAATACTGCGTTTTAGTTTTCGTTTTTCGAGAAAATTGCAATTTGATTTCAAGGGGTTTAATCGAATCTGATTACGAGACATTATCTTTAATTCTAAGGAAATGTTTCGATGTCGGAAAATGAATTTTATATTTTTGCAAAGAGAGTTCAATAATGGAACATATGTAAAATGTTTTGATAAAGTTGGTTGTAGGACGTCTTATATTTAGAAACATAAGTTTCGTAAATAACCAGACTGATTTAAAGGAGAAGTGGTTTAATTGAAACCGATAACGAGACAATACTGGAGACATTTAGATATTCTGAAATGTAGGTCTAGCTGCGATATGAATGAATTTATATATATATATATATATATATATATATATATATATGCTCCCCATCTCTGAGACAACCACCGAATACGCGTAAAGGCAATGCTTTCCTATAAAACGGTTTAGTGGTTGGTTTTGAAGGCTATCACAATGCAAGAAAATAATGTAACTATGGTGTTGTTTAACCCGTGATTTATTCTTGATATTTCGAAATAAAATCTCTTCTACAGAAGATCTCAGGAACTGTTGTACTAGTGGCTGTCCATTTGGTTCTGTCTCATGCCTTCCAAACTCTCTGTCTGTGTGTGTGTGTGTGTGTGTGTGTGTGTGTGTTCAACAGTTTCTGATTATATATATATGATTTAGAAGCATAGTTCTAAAGAAACAAAAATTATTTTCATATATATGTATATATATATGTATGTATGTGTGTGTGTGTGCGCGTGTGTGTGTGTACATATAAATAGGCTCATCAGATTTACTGACAAAAAATCATGTGGACACCACAACAACATTATATATGTGTGTTTGTGTTTGTGTTTGTATGTGTGTGTGAGTATGTGTGCGTGCGTGCCTGTTTGTGCTGGATATACATAAATATAGATAATCATGTATATTCAAAGAAAATGTGTGTGCGCGTGAATTTGTAGGTATAATTAACACACCTGGTATATATAAATTTTTTAGACTAATGCAGGATGTTCCAGTCCTTTGGCGTCTACAGGCATTTTTAAGAAAACAACATTACTACTAATACAACTGACTTCTTTGATGATATTACTATAAACATTATTATTAGCAGTAGTAGTGATTATACTGATATTGGCTACACAGTTCTTTTTCCGTATGGTTATATTTAAAAACTATTTATAATTAGCTCTAATAGGTGGAGCGAAGCAAAACAGTAATAGTTTTTTCAGTAGCCAAGATTATCTTGAATTGCAAATGTAAGCCATTTCTTTATTTGACTATTATATAAATTGTATATCCTAAATATGGTACCATTTATTTCTTTTTTTCTTTTTCTTCATTTTGACTTTGTGTTGTATAAATAGAATCTTGCGTAAACAGTGTGACGTGTTTGTTGCTACATTTTATATGTCTTTATCTAAAATAACACAAGGATTTAAGAGAAATTATTTCCCTGTGGATTGATATTAATAAACTAATAGGTCCTATGAGTAATTCTATGCCAAATCACCTAGAAAAAAGTAAAATGTTAAAGTTAGACAATCCCCAAAATTTGAGTTCCAATGTCAAAGATTGGCGGAGTTATATCGAGTTTTAACCCTCCAAAAATGAGGGGCTGCGAAAAATGGCAACTTTTTGTAACCTATCTTTTGTCCGTAAAATGAGTTCTAGGGCTTTCCTACTCCTAAAAATTGATTTATAAAAGCATTTTGGCCCAAGAAATCCAAACATACTATTAGAAAAGTCTTAAAGTCAACCAATTTTAAGTTCTTGATGATTTCTGATTTTTCAAATATTGGGGAATGTCTAACATAGTCCACACCTGGACCAAATATCAGAAAGATTGAAGGGGGTAGGTGACGTGGCCTGGATAATTTGACATAGAATTACATATATATATATATATATATATTTGCTAACCTCTCCGCACGAGTAGGATGTGACACAAAGTCAACTTCTTAAGCGGAGTTTAACAGGTTTGAATTCAGAGTTTTCTTTCTCCCAGACTGGTTACCTACCAAGGTCAAACAGCCCTGTCTGGCCTACTGTTTAGCCACAGTTGGAGGGAGAATAGTTGGTTTCATACCTTTCCCAAGATTATTTGATCTATGTGAAATTTAAACAGCCTCGTCCAGGATTTGAACTCTTCTCATCGTATATATATATATATATATATATATATATATATATATATATATATATATATAATGAAGATTCTGTATGCCTGTATGTTTATCTGTATGTATGCATATATGTATGTTTGTTTGTACAACGCCCGAACACACCTCCTTTGATGGAGACCAAGCAAAGACCATAGTTCAATAAAATTCACCCCCGATTTTTGACCGAGAAAAAATTATCCCTCATTTCCATAAGAAACGCCAAATAAATATATAATGCTGATAGATGTGACGCTCCATCTCAGACGGAGAAACAATCTTCCTTGTCTTGCGCTATCGAAAAGGAGATAGACTCCCTTGCTGTCTGGCTGATACCGACAATAGGTCACTCACACAAAGTGAACGGAGGGGCCTATTATTGGTATCAGCGGTAAGTGGGGAAGTCTATCCCCTTTTTGTTCGCACTTTTTTTTTTCATTTTGACTTTTTGTTGTATAAATAGAATCTTACGTAAACAATGTGACGAGTTTGTTGCTATATTCTTATCTGTCTTTATCTCAAAACCCACAAGGATTTAGAGAAAACAATTTTTTTTAACTTATGTTTTTACTTATGGCTTAATATTTCTTTGTGTATTAATATTAGTAAACTAATAGGTTGGTGTTTGGATTTTACGGCATGTCAACCTTTGGTGGGTTGTTTTATGCCGAAGACATTTTTGTTTTATTCATTCTTGTTCTGTACTCAATTTTTAAACACATTTTTTAGACTCATTTTTTATCTATTTAACCCATAGATGAGACACTAACAGGTAATACCATACTGGGTCAGAGTGGACCTGGGAATAATAGCGAGGGGGGACTCCACTCTACCCAGAGCACCAGAATTGGAACCTCACCACTAGATGCAGTTTATCGTTATACCCAGGACACTAAGTGCTACGACTCGACGTGTCCAGTCAATTGATCGGAGGGGGCCTCTTCGACCGCCCGTCTAGCCTAAGTAAGAACCAAAGTGGAGTGTTGCATGTCATGGACTGCTCAGCCACCAAGATTAAAAGTTTGTGAAGAAATTTTCCGTTGCATGATACTCCACGGTCGGAGTAGGCGTCCCGTCGTGGTATAATAGTTAGCAAACTAGTCTCACACATCCATTACTACTGAAAAGCGAGTTAGATCCTCACTGGATGCCCCATATTTGCGACCTTATGTCACATCCTACCCGTAGCGAACGGATTGGGTAAAAGAGGGTGTCCCATCGCCGGATAATGGTTAGTAAACTAGTCTCGCACATCCATTACTACTGAAAAGCGAGTTCGATCCTCACTGGATGCCCCATATTTGCGACCTTATGTCACATCCTACCCGTAGCGAACGGATTAGGTAAAAGAGGGTGTCCCATCGCTGGATAATGGTTAGTAAGCTAGTCTCACTCATCCATTACTACTGAAAAGCGAGTTCGATCCTCACTGGATTCCCCATATTTGCGACCTTATGTCACATCCTACCCGTAGCGAACGGATTGGGTAAAAGAGGGTGCTCCATCGCTGGATAATGGTTAGTAAGCTAGTCTCACTCATCCATTACTACTGAAAAGCGAGTTCGATCCTCACTGGATGCCCCATATTTGTGACCTTATGTCACATCCTACCCGTAGCGAACGGGTTGGATAAAAGAGGGTGCTCCATCGCTGGATAATGGTTAGTAAGCTAGTCTCACTCATCCATTATTACTGAAAAGCGAGTTCGATCATCACTGGATGCCCCATATTTGCGACCTTATGTCACATCCTACCCGTAGCGAACGGATTGGGTAAAAGAGGGTGCTTCATCGCTGGATAATGGTTAGTAAGCTAGTCTCACTCATCTATTACTACTAAGGGGGGAGTTCCACCCTGAGCCTGAACACTGGTGCAACTCTTTACTGATTGCATTTTTATGTGTATTTTTTGGTTAAATCTGCTTCAACAGCTGCACGGTATGTGCATTGGTCATGACATATCGCGATGTGTCATGTCTTCTTTTTTAATCACATTATTTTACTGAATATGAAAGTCATGGTTTGTTTTTGTTTTTTGTTGGGTTTTTTTGTCATCATGTCAGCCATGACTCTTTAGTTATGCTACATTGCTGGATATATTATGACATTCATTTTCCCTATGATCAGATATAACATTGCTTCAAGCGCACGCACGCACGCACGCACACGCACACACACATACATATATATATATTATAGTGTGTACAGATATAATCTACTCGAGTTTCGCCATAAGGATATTCAGGGTTAAATCCACTGAATTAATCAAGATATTGATTAATTACAGCTAACCGCAGGAGTTCATGTTGTAGTTATACATAACTACAACATGAACTCCTGCAGTTAGCTGTAATTGGATTTAACCCTGAAGATCATTATGGTGAAACTCGAGTAGGTTATTTCTGTACACACTATATAATAAATCCGCTCTACTTACGTATTGAGGACTTTATATTTGTTATAAGGCTGACTCATCCAGGTAAAACTTGTACCAACCAAATATTTGGACCAACCCAATATTTTCACTGGTAAGTCATTCCTTATGTGCTAGAAGGTGGAGGCTGGGGGTCTTAGTATCATCGGTATGATGTTAAATTGCATCTAGTGCTGAAGTTCCAATTCTGGAACTCTGATAAATGTGGAGTATCCCTTTATCGCCATTACTATCAGGTCCACCCTGACCCGGAGTGGTAGTACCCTTTAGGGTCCTATCTATGGGTTTATATGATCAAAAATGGGTATTAAAAGTGTGTTTTAAGAAACTGAGTTTGAAAAATAAATTGAATACCCAAGAATGAATAAAATAAAATATCTTTGGCATAAAATAACCCAATAAGGATTGGCATGCCGCAAAATCCAACAAACTAACTAACCAACCACGGCAGGTCACCCAGCTGTAACAACGGAAGTATCATGTTTGTCAAGCAGTTATTCTAAGGCGAACAACAACAAATAAATTAATGAAAACTTTCTAAAGATTTATTTTATGACAAAACAATGACTAACAATACAAATATGTCCTTCCTATATTGAAAGTAATGTTTGAGTGACCTACCAGTCTGATGGAGAAGGTACAAGGATATCTGGTATCTTCTATTACCAATCACTTAATTCTTTTGACTTCGTCGTGGATCTGGTCTGTATGTATCAGTTGAATACGTACGGGGTAAGTATTTTATGTAGGATTAGGCTTTGGTTATTTGTTGCGTGTTCACTAGTACTTTTAAAATAAATTAATAGCTATGAACCTAAAAATAAAGTCTAACTCTTAAAAGTATATCTGTCTTTGTCTTTGTCTTTTCCCTTTCTTGTTTTCGTTTCAGTTCGACGACCAACAGAAGGAAGAATCACATTTAATGGGGTTTAAAAGTAGTTTATTCTTCTTTTAAAACCCATTAAATGTGATTCTTCTTTCTGTTGGTCCTCGAACTGAAACGAAAATAAGAAAGGGAAAAGACAAAGACAAAGACAAATATACTTTTAAGAGTTAGACTTTATTTCTAGGTCCATAGCTATTTCTATGAGAGGAGATTTTCTCCTGAGCCAGTCAATAGCGAGTGTTCCCAGTCAAGGTCTGCGTTGGAATGGCCGTGGGTTCTTTTTGGTGGTAGGAAGAGGATTTTGTTTGTATGCCCTGACGTCTTGTCTGGGAGCTCGTGGGAGATTGTTTTTTTGTTTTTTTAATCCCTACATGCGAGCGCCAAAACTACTGGGCGCATTACGTGATTGCTCTGTCCCATCTCTCTCTCTCTCTCTCTCTCTCTCTCTCTCTCTCTCTCTCTCTCTCTCTCTCTCTCTCTCTCTCTCTCTCTCTCTCTCTCTCTCTGTTTATCTCTATCTATCTTTGTTTTTCTTTTTACCTTTTCTCATTTATCACTCTTTCGTTTTATCCCCCCTCTCTCTCTCTCTCTCTCTCTCTCTCTCTCTCTCTCTCTCTCTCTCTCTGTTCATCTCTATCCATCTTTGTTTTTCTTTTTACCTTTCCTCATTTATAACTCTTTCGTTTTATCCCCCTCTCTCTCTCTCTCTCTCTCTCTCTCTCTCTCTCTCTCTCTCTCTCTCTCTCTCTCTCTCTCTCTCTCTCTCTCTCTCTGTCCCGCTCTCTCTCTCTATCTATCTATCTTTGTTTTTCTTTTTACCTTTTCTCATTTATCACTCTTTCGTTTTATCCCCCCTCTCTCTCTCTCTCTCTCTCTCTCTCTCTCTCTCTCCCTCCCTCTGTCTGTCTGTCTGTCTGTCTGTCTCTCTCTCTCTCTCTCTCTCTCTCTCTCTCTCTGTTCATCTCTATCCATCTTTGTTTTTCTTTTTTACCTTTCCTCATTTCTCTCTAACTCCATATATAGAAAACAGACGTGTTTTTGCTGACCCAACAGTAGTATTGATCAGAATCAAAAAGAAAAATACCGAGAGAAAAATCCACTCTATGAATAATAATTAAAATGCCTAACCCCATATGAATAAGCATTGAAATAACAACCACATAAATATTGATTCCTAACAAATGTTTTTATTTTTATCATCTTTTTTCTCATTTCTTTTTTATTGAACATTACGTAAATACAAATAATTATACAGGTTTGCCTATGATAACAGATGTCTTTGTTTCATTGATACACGGATAACTGAAAAGATGAAAAGCTACTAATTATGTAGAACTAGCAGGACCTGTGGATTGCGGTAGGTCGATTTTGGAACTGTGACATATCCCATGTGGTGAAAGTTGCAAATTAACATAAAGAATTACAACACAAAATATTTTTTTCAAAACTTAGCCTTCATTTGAGGAAATAGATTTCAATCTTTTAAAATGTTATCACTGTTAAAATGTAATTGAGGTAAAAAGCAGCATATCAGAGGTGTTGGTGAGAGATATTTTCAATTTGAATTATATTTATAATATTTTATTCGGTTTGTTTAAAATTATGATATTTTCTATTTTAAATAGAGAAATTGCAAAAACCAAATTCTAACCAATTTCTGGGTCAAATGTTACAAAAACGAGGATTTTTTGGTGCGTTTTAACCGACGATCTTTGATGCTATTTCCTCAAATAGTGGTGCAAGTAAGAGATCTAGTTTTTGGTATCAGAATTTATTACACACAACATTCTCTGTTTGAGAGAATTTGATATTTAAAACAAAGTTAAAAATCAACCTATCCTACTGTGGATATAGAGTTAGATCAAGATTATTATACTCTTTACATATTGAACCATTTAGCAATAGCTCTTAAGTAAACATATCAAACGTTGTAAAAATTTGATTATATCCACAGATCCCTCTATTAAAATTATTGGCAATGCATTTTTATAGTAAAAAAAACACTGGCATTTATAATAGGAAAATCACCGGTGTTGTTACAGTGATTGAAAAAAGACGGCAGAGTGGCTTATTGTATGTATCATCTGGACAGCGAGGGAGTCCATCACCTTTTCACTGGCGCTAGACCAGAGGCTGTTTTAACGTCTGAGATAGAGTGCCATATCTGCCATCAGCTCCCCATTTTACTGCACAAATCGGAGTTGGCGAGGGCCGCAGTTGAACTCAGAACTTCGTGTTTTCTACGGGGATTCTCTATTGACTAAGCTAAACCAGTCTGTAACAGTAATACTCTAATAAAATCTGCGAAACTTAAAAGTATGCCACCAAGAAAGTCCTTTTGGGGGGGGGGGTCTTACCGCTCGATAGGGGATACAGCCAGCGTATTCTAATCCCCCACCGACAGGGCTATTTACTGAATTTTAGTTTTTATAATTTTGTTGTATATTTTAACTTAATTTTTAAACAACAACAAAAAAATCGTTTCTTTTTATATTTCTTAATAAAAATACTTTTTTTGTTATGTCTGATTGTTTGTTCATATGTAGATTTATATAAATCAATAACCGATTGCTTATATTTTTTTCGTTTTTTCTTTCGTTGTAGGTAAGTACATAAGAAGTCAAGCAAAAGAAACGAGGTAAGAAATAATATCTTATTATAATGGAGATTCAGTGTCTGTCTATCTGTAATCAAAACTACGTTACTGCTTACATCACAATAGCCCCAGGAATTGTGCAAGTTTATCCATGTGTATTTAATTTATAGTCATCGTCAAAATCATTAATGTATAGAATAAATCTTATTTATTAACGATGTCTCTATGAAAATCTGAGTTAGATTTGCCTCAAAACAGCCCATGTTAGAGCGTTTAAAATCCTGCAATGTGTCTAATATATATCACTAAGAAATAAAGGCTTACATAATATATACTGTGGTTAATTTGCATACTGGTTTTAACAAAACCGGGTTTAATGAATAATTACTTGGTGTTATTGATCTCTAATAATCTTTATTACGTTGGAGAAAAAACGATAAAATTAGAGATCAATAACACCAAGTAATTATTTATTAAATCTGGTTTTGTTAAAACCAGTATGCAAATTAACCACACCATATAGACCTTTATTTCTTAGTGATATATGAGACACATTGCAGTGTTTTAAGTGCACTAATAACATGGGTTGTTTTGAGGCAAATCTAACTCATATTTTCATAAAGAAAACAATGTTAATAATATAATAATAATGTTAATTAATAAGTAAGATTTATTCTATGTATTAATGATTTAGACAATAAATTAGATACACATTGATAAACTTACACAATTCTTGAATATATTATGACGTAATTAGTGACATAGTTTCGGTTACTGACAGGCAGATCCCGAATCTTTGTTATAATAAGATATTATTAGAATCTGAGCTTTTAACTACATGTTTATTTCTCTCGGTAATTACGTTTTGCTCCTGAGAGGAAATGGGGAAAATACATTTCGTTATGTCGATTAATAACACAATGCTTTTTGTCTTTAAAAAAAAAATCAAAGTTTTTAATATCTCCTCTTAATATCGATTAATCTATAAGTTTTCAAATGCAGCTTAAATTTAG
>CM042141.1:121020200-121087700 GCA_023376005.1 Doryteuthis pealeii | reverse complement strand
ACAAAGTGAGGCTGCTCCTCACTCCCTAGATCTCCAGAATTGTAACGTCAACACTAGATGCAATTTAGCGTCATACCCAAGAGACTAAAACCCTCAGCCACCGCCTTGTAGCATATCTATGATAAAAAGGGTTGGGGGGTTGCTATAAGAGAAATACAGTCATGACAATCACATAGATGGTAGGGCTTAAAGTGATCAGCCATGTGATCAGGGAGGGCCTCTCCGACCGCCCATCTAGCCCAAGTAAGAGCCAAAGTAGAGGGTTGTATGTCATGGACTCACCCATCTGTCAACGCACTGTACATTAGGGTTGGTTGATTTTTAACTTTTTTTAAATATCAAATTCTCTCCCAGCAAAAGTTTTGTGTTGGTGTAATGAATACTGATACTAAAAACTAGATATCTTACTCGCACAGCTGTTTGAGGAAATAGCATCAAAGATTGTCGGTTAAAATGTACCAAAAATTCTTGTTTGGTCTAGAAATTGGTTAGAAAAATTAGAAATTTCAATATTCAAAACAGAAAATATTGTCATTTTAAACGAAACGAATAAAATATCATAACGAGAAAATTTAAATTGAAAATATGCCCCCATCACCACCAACACCTCTGATATGTTGTTTTTTTCCTCATTAAGTTTTAACAGTGATAACATTTTAAAAGATTGAAATCTATTTCCTCAAACGAAGGCAAAGTTTTGAAGAAGTATATTTTGTGTGGTAATTCTTTATGTTAATTTGCAACTTTCACCACATGGGATACGTTGCAGTTCCAAAATCGACCTACCCTACTGTACATGGTACAATGCATTCGATGAGGCTTCGTCGAATTGTCGACTGACAAGGGTAACATAATTGACAGTATAGCATCGCTTACTGCGCCAAGGTCCAGGGAACATCACCATAAAACCGTGAAGACTGGCGCCATGTCAGCCTGACAAACGAGTCACGTTTTGTGTGTTGAGGAGACCACATGAGGCTATTGATCCAGACTGTCAGCAGGGCGTTGTGTAAGCTAGTGGTACCTCTGTAATAGTGTGGGAGAGAGTTCTGCTTGAGTTCGCAAGATTCACTAATAAAACAGTTGTCTGTCTCGACAGGTGTGATATACACATATAGATCATTTGCACACTCTTATGTTTAGCATGTTTTCTGGGGGTGATTGTTTGTGTTACGATTCTGGTCGCTATTTTAGGCGTTTAGGTTTCCTATTGGTAAATCCAATGGTAGGAAAGAGTGTAGTCTCAGTAGTAGAAAGTCCTGTTGGAGTCCTTAAAATCCTAGGTGGAACAAGAGAGTACTCCTTGTAGCAGAAAATCCAGTCATTGTCCTTGAAATCCTAGGTAGAACAAGAATGTACTCCTTGTTGCAGAGAATCCAGTCGTAGTCCTTAAAATCCTAGGTAGAACAAGAGTGTACTTGTAGCAGAGAACCCAGTCCTGGCTCTTCTGATATTAAGTCCAGTTAGCAACTTATTTCAGGGAATTACCAACGACCTTAAATGCATTCTCTGACGTTTTTCATTGGTCAATATCTGCTAGTGATTTTGGTAAAGTCTATAAATAAAAGTGATGCCTTCTCGTACATCTTATACCTGTGATAGTCCTACAATTTCCAGCAAGATAACACAGACCTTCATTTTACGCAAGTGATAGGAAATTGGTTTCAAAAACATTTGGATGATTTCCAGGCGCTACATTGCATCCCAAGCTCACCAGAATCTATGAGACATATTGCAGACCCCACTATAAATTCGCTAGCATGAATTATACACAGGTCTGGAACATATGAGAGATATACCCTCACACGCGTTGTGTAACGGTTATCATCGTAGGAAATGGATCCAGTGAGCCAAGTTTCCAACTCTTTGAATTTGTTAAATATATAGTATTTGGTAATTTGCTTGAAGCATTGTTAAGTATGTTATTATTTATTCATGATAGGAAAGCAATTACAATGCGTATAAAATAAAATGATGTTTAGTCTTATCGATTTCAAAGTAACTTTTTTTTGTTAAATATATGTTTGTACATTCGTCCGAATTGAAAGTCTGTCTGTTTAATGTGGGAAGATATATGGTGCCCAGCAAAAAAGACCATATGTTATAAACTTAATGCCATTGCATTCATACTTATCTACTGAGGTGAATCTTGGTACTGGAAGTGACTTGAGAAACGTCTTCATCGATGAACGGACAGCACTACAAGTGAAATAAAATCGAAAAGAGTCAAAATGGGCGCTAGTGCGTTGATTGCCGCCCTTGACTGCCAAGGGCAGATAATTAATCATATATTTTCCCCAATAATAGTAGCATGGACTGGGTTCTTTAGCCTTAGTAAAGCACCCAGTCTATCAGGAAAAACTCTGAATTCAAATCAGTTGTACTCTACTTGGGAATTGACTTCGTGTCCCATCCTGGCCGTGGCGGAGCAGTTGGGTAAATATATACTAACTCTTTCGTTATTACGTCACCCGGGCGAGTCCATGTCTACTAGTTGTGGGGAATATTTTGAAATTATCCAAAACTCATTTCAGTGGTAAAGGTTCCAGTGACGTAGTGGCTAACGCGCTGGACTGCGACATCGCAGTAAACGATTTCGAACCCTGGTCGTGCTATTACGTTCACTTTCGTGCTAATACACTTGGGAAAAGTATGAAACCCATTAGCCCCCAACTATGTAAATAGTACTACTATTGTACTTCTATAAGTACGGCTTTGGCATCAAATGACCCACGGATGTTGATAAGCCATTAAACAAACAAATCGAAAGCATCAGTAGTAAAGAAAAAAGTTTCAGATCTCTTCATCAAAAGCAGATTGTTGTGTCTGAATTATCAAATAACAACATTGAAATCCGGAAGAAAGGTTAACATAGGTTTATGACCCTTTGGTACAAAAGATATGAATCAGATATAGGCCAACGCGCAGCTCTTTAACAACAGTAATTAAATCACTGTAGCAAGACTAGCTATTATTCAACCACTCCCTCGTGTAACCGTATTATTTATGTTTCGTTGGACGAGTCCAAATTTCTTGTAGGAGAAATATCTTCTCTTGCAACATAGATAGAAGCCTCAAAGTCAGCAATTTATAATTTGGATTGTGGAAGAACAAGTAACTCTCTCTCTCTCTCTCTCTCTCTCTCTCTCTCTCTCTCTCTCTCTCTCTCTCTCTCTCTCTCTCTAAGTGCCATGAAAAACCGAATAGTTTATACAACTATTTTCAATCTGTTTAACTAAGCGACAACGTCAACAAATCAAAGATTTTCTTGTCTAAGTAACAATTTTTCAATTAAACTCAATTACGACCTCCCCCTCCTCCTCCTCCTCCTTCTTCTTCTTCTTCTTCTTCTTTCTTCTTCTTCTTCTTCTTCTTCTTCTTCTTCTTCTACCACACTTAGAACATTTTTTTTACCTGACTGTTTACGTATAATTCCCTACAACAATGTCTCATTGCTTCACGAAACGTTTCTTTCTCCCGCGTTTTCGTCTAATCGTGTTTACAGCTTTAAAAGTACCCAGGTATAAAATACCAAATACGTGGTCCGTATTGTTCAGACGTCAAGAGTACAATTGCAAATGGCTACCATCATGGTTCTATTTATGTTGTATCTCATCAAGGCAGATCACCTTGTTTAGTCTGGACACAGGGACAGATCACCAAGTAGGTCAAAGTTTAGGTACCGGACATGTATGCCGAAAAGATGGGTTCCCTTAAGGAAAAATTGTGATATTGTGAAAAGTACCTGATACGTATTACTTAAGTATGACATTTATTATCTAGATGTAGATATAATTTGAATAATTCATTTATATATCTAGATAATAGATTAGAATAATTTATAATAAACTATTTGAATTTTTAAAAAATGCATGTCATGATGTCATTGTTTATGACCCCCCCCTGAAGTACTATTTAGTATACTTTGCTTGGCGCAGGGACATCCAAGGAAAATCAAACTTACTAACAATAAATTATGATACTGTCTGGGGCTTTAGAATACACCGACTGTACCTCTGCAGAAGGGCAAGATCCCCCCTCCAATGGGACCACCTATTGGCTGTGGGTGGCTAAACAGTCCATAATATGCAATACTCCACTTTGGCCTTTGCTTAAGCTAGAAAGCGATCGGAGACGCCCTTCCGATCAATAGAAGAAGAAGAAGAGAAGAAGAAGAAGAAGAAGAAGAAGAAGAAGAAGAAGAAGAAGAAGAAGAAGAAGAAGAAGAAGAAAAACTACTTAATCAGGGAGAAATAAGGACTCTCGGAGTAAAGGAAATAATTGGGAATATTGGAAGTGGACACCATCAAACAAATAGAGATTAAATCAGAACAAGAAAACTTCTAGAAACTAAACTCTGCAGCAGAAAACTTATCAAGAGAATAAATACCTAGACCGTAAGATAATCTGGACAATTCTTAGAATGGACAAGAGAGGAACTCCGACAGATAGACACAAATACAAGAAAATTGACGATGCACAAGGCATTACACCCGAGAAATGTGGCAAGAAACAAATGAGGAAGAGGTATTGAAGATTGTGTAAGTGCAAAGAAGAAGAAGAAGAAGAATAACAACAACAACAACAACAACAACAACAATAGAGTAAAAACCCTAATAATGATATGATGATTCAGCTCTAAACATTATAATCCTAGCGACAGCTTTCATTTTTTTTTTGTGGATATACAATAAATATCTATCAAATGATTTTTTAGCTGTAAAAATTACATCAGTTGTAAAAATAAAACCCCATTGTTAGATCCCTTCGTAATTAGAGATGAAAATCGATTCTGCTATTAAATCCATTTGAGGAAACATCGACAAGAGAGAGAAAGAGAGATAAATCATTTAGACTACAACACAACAAAGAATAGAAATGAATCATCGACATGTTGGATTCGGCGTCGCTGATATCCACAAATAGATCCAATATTGATTCAATAATGTATAGTTAATTAATCAGTAGCCATCTTTGTTGACGTCTTCAAAAGGAGGCAAAATTTGCACTTGTTTTTCTAAGATATGTCGGAATTCTGTTTGGCTGGTTATATTTTACGGCATATCAACCCTTGTTGGGTAATTTTATGCTGAACACGTTTTGTTTTATTCATTCTTGATTGTTGGTTGGCTGGTTGGTTGGTTGGCTAGTTCGTTCGTTGGATTCTACGGTATGTCAACACTTGTTGGGTTATTTTATGCCAAAAACGTTTTGTTTTATTCATTCTTTGATGGGTACTCAATTTTTTCTCAATTCAAATCTGTTAAACCCCGTTTAAGAAATTGACGTTGTGTCATAACCTACTCGTGTGTGGGGGTTGAAAAAAAATATATATATATCAACCAACTATCGTTTTCAACTCACCAAGTCCGTGTGCGTTTGAGAGAGAGAGAGTGAGAGACAGGCAGACAGAGAGAGATACAGAGAGAGACACAGTGACAGGGTAGCCTGATACTCCAGGAGCCTCTGTTTGTCACAAAGTAACACAAGTGAGATATAACAGTCCTCATTTTGTTGGCGACATGCTCCCTCACCCCAGCCGGCCTAACCTCTCCAGATTTTGGGCGTGGATGACTGTAGGGATCTCACCGTTAAGAAAAACTGGAATAAGTCGGTCACTCCATCCTGCGGGATATTATTTCTCCGTTCTGATGAGATCTCCATTCTCATGGATGAAATATATTTCTCGGGTAAATATTATCATAGTGAGGCTGAATCAGGTGTTATTTGTTCGCTGTCTTTTGGGTTTGTGAAACGTGAAGGCGTTACCCCGTCTATGCTCACCAATGGAGAATTGATACTGGTGGGTCCCACGAGTAATACTAAAGGGATTAGAGAAGTGGTTCCCAACCTATTTATCCATGGCCCACTTAATTATCTCAAAAATGCTTCCCCCCCCCCCACTGTCACATTTGATTGCTAATTTAATAATATATATACAAAGTGTGTAAAAAAATATCAAGATTTTTTGTCAAAATTTCTATCTCGATACTTTTTATGACACACCTTGTATATATATATATATATATATATATATATATATAATATTATATATGTGTGTGTGTGTGTGTGTGTGTGTGTGTGTGTGTGCGTCCGTGCGAGCGCACGTGTGTGTGTACGTGTGTCTTGAAAAATAAAAAAACACAAGTATTACAAAAAGATGATTTTATTCTTTGGTCTAGCGCTATTGAGAAGGGGATAGACTCCCTCGCTGACTGGCTGATACCGACTTTAGGCCGCCCCGTTGACTTTTTTTACTTTTATATATATATATATATACATATATATATATATATATATATATATATATATATATATACATATATGCATATATATATGTATATATATACATATGTAAATATATGTGTGTCTATATATATATATATGACGCTTGTGGTGTAATGGTTAGCATCGTTAGTGCTTGTGTGGAAGGATCGGTATATATATATATATATATATATTATATATATATATATATATATATATATATATCCTCATCCACTAGGCCATGTGTCCAATTGGACACATGGCATAGTGGATAAGGTAGTTAGGTTAATACAGTTCTAAGCGCTTTAACCACTACGCACATGGGGACTTTGATACAGAGAAGTCGTCCTCAGTTAGTGACGGGGTGGCCTAAAGTCGGTATCAACCAAACACCGAGGGAGTCTATCCCCTTTTCACTAGCGCTAGATGATTGTTTTGGCGTCTGAGACGGAGCGCCACACCTACCATCAGCTCCTCACTTGACCGCACAGATTCCTGTGCTACTCATACGCTGAGTTGGCGAGGGCCGGTATCAAACCAGGAACCTTGCGATTCCTAGGCAAATGCTCTACCGACTGAATAAGTATATATTCAACTAAATTTGAATTATATTTGACATTTTTCGCACACACCCTTCTGATTAGCATCTCTACTCCGTAAAATGTAATTGCGATAGGATCTGTTGTTGCATCACTGGGGTAATGTCATCATCATCATCATCATCATGTCGTGCCACCGGGAGATCCTCTGTGCAGCATTCAGAATCCACGCAGAGCTGATCGATGTAGGTCCTTGCTTCACCAGCAGTGTCCAAAATGTCTTGTTTGTCTTACTCAGAAGGTTTGTGTGATAGCGGGCAAGCTGCTTTCTTGTGGGGTGTTGCTTACACGATTTGACGCAAGGGGACACGAAAGATGATTACTTCCAGTGTCCGGAAATAGCCTATTGGTGGCGAACCCAACAGCATTATAAAAGTGGAAGCGGCAAAGACTTCTCTTTTACTTGCTATCCCCAAGGGACGTAACACGCACTAGTTGTGTCTCCTGTTGACGGACGGGGGGTGGGGTAGCTTTGTGCTCCCAGCATTCTCATGTCGCATGGCTCAAGAGAACATGCTCAATATGTAAGTCTACATTTTTTGTATTCTCTTCTGTTAAGTTTGCTCAATTGGAGGTGCGTGGTGTTTGTTGGGGGGGGGGCGTGGTGTAATGCTTAGAATCGTTGGAAATGGACTCGTCGACCCGAGTTCAAATCCTAGACGAAACTACAGTTCACATACCGCTAACACTTGGGGAAAGGTATGAATTTAATTACTCTCCTTCCAGCCATGGGTAATTAATAGAGCAGGCTGGGATTTTTAACCTTGGTTAGGCAACTAGTCTAGGAGAAGGAAAACTCTGAATTCAAACCTCTTAAATCTCCGCTTGGAGTGATCCCTACTAGAATAGGCTCAGTCCTAATTAGTGATCTATTTCACTAATTTCAGGTAATAAAATATCATTGTTATCACTTCGTCGTGAATTGTTCTCACATTTATCTCAAACCAGGGAATGATATCCAACCAACTATCGTTCTTTTTATTCTTGAAGAACGATAGTATGGTATCGAGTATTTCCATGATAGGATTCAACCAGATTTTAGAACTCAAACGTACATTTAAAGATTTTGCGTATACAGGAGAGGAGAAAAACATATTCCATAGTTCAAAAGCAATACTCCAGGAGTCTAGAAAAAAACTCTTACGATCAAGTGACGTTGAAAGGACCGGTTCCCGCTAGATCAACGAAATTAAGCAGCGGTGAGCCTTTTCAGTACTTAGATGGGTAACCATTTAAACAACCGCAGATACTGTAAGCCATCTGATATCAAAATGAATTGATTCGGCATTAAATGACCCGAAAATGTTTGATATGCCGTAAAACATGTTTGTTATAAAGTAACAGTTTAGTTTAAAATGTGTTGGTTATTTTTATCTGTCGACTCATAAGGATTTCAATTTGGTGAATTAAACAACAACATCTAAATGGGTCATGTAGATAAATTGGTGTCGATTTTCATTTGAAAACTTTTATTCGTGACCTGAAATGTATGCACTTGTTTATCTATCTTCACCAGCTCTGACGTCATAAGCAATTTGCATATTTGCTTTCAATGTAAGTTTATAGAATCCATCCTTCAAAAAATTCTTACCAACAACTAGCAAGAATAAGCGCCAATTGGGCATAAGTATTTAAGTTTTGGTGTAATGAAATATATCAAATTAGAAAAACTAACGAAATTAAATAAGAACGCATATAAATAGATTACACTTATTTTAATAATATTTTAATTGGTTTCTAGATAAAATCATTCATAGGGTTGATTTTAATATGTTGGAGAATAAAACAATAATATTAGAGATCAGTAACACCAAGCAATTATTTATTAAACCCGATTTTGTTAAAACCAGTATGCAAATTAATCACACCATATATCATGTAAACCTTTATTTCTTAGTGATATAAAAGACTGGATTTTAAATGCACTAATAACATGGGCTGTTTTGAGGTAAAGCTAACTCAGATTTTCATAGAGACATCGTTTACAAATAAGATTCATTCTATTCTATGTATTAATGATTTTGACTATAAATCAAATACTCATTGATAAAATTAGGCAATTCCTGAGGGTATGGTGACGTATGTAGTGACGTAGTTTCAATGACAGACAGACAACGAATCTCCATTATAATAAAATAAATTTGTGTCAAAAAATATCGTTTTTTTGTACTTTTTGACATACCTTGTATTCTAAAAAAATAACCTTCCATTCATTCTTCATTTCTATCTTGTTATATACAGCTTTAAACGTGGTACTTTTTGGGCACACCTAGTATTCTGAAAAAAAATTAATGAATGGAATTTTTTTTCAGAATACAAGGTGTGTCAAAAAGTACAAAGAATCTCGATACTTTTTTGACACACTTTGTATATGCAGTGATACCTTGTCTTAGGAATTGGTGCCCTAGGAACGATCCCCAAGGGTTTGGAATGTAAGAATTGGAAATAAAAGAAAGAATCTAGACCATTCAAACAACAGCACTGTTAAGATTGGCTAAAACTTTCTGTCGTTCAAACTCTAGTTTGAAAGAGCATCGACTAACACTGGTGTGAAAACTTGCAAGGAATTGTATGATAATAATAATTCAATATAAAATATACTTCAAATGAAAACAAACATTTTATCATAGTACAGTGGTACTTTGACTTACGAGTACCCCAACTTAGGAGTTTTATGAGTTACGAGCTGTCACTCGATCGATTTTTTACTGTATGTTGCGAGCAAGAATTTGAGGTACAAGTGAGCTTCAGATACGCCTATGTTAATAAGTTCACTAAAAATATTTAAGTTTCCAAATTTTATGTCAAAGAAAAATAATATTTGTAAAAGAATAGACATTAAAACACATAATTCATAACATTCGATTTTATCATTATTTTATACAATACAATATTGTTTTTCTTATTTAAAAAAAAAATGTAACAAAAAATTAGGCTGTTTTGTTTGGGGGACTGGATTGGATTAAAGGCATTTCAGTTTATTTCAATGGAGATGATTGATATGATATACGAGGAAATTGAGTTACGAGTGTAAAGAATTAAAATCGTATGTCAAGTAAGTATATATATATATATATATATATATATATATATATATATATATATATATATATATATACATCCGGAGATGGGTTACCAGGTAAGTTGGTATTAGGATGATTCTAAGTTGGGCCTTCCTTCCAACGGCGGAATGTTAGAGAAGTTCAGGTCACGCACACCCTAAGAAGATGAGATGAACTGAAACCCGATATCTTTACATGGATCACCAGAAAAAAAAATATATATATAAAGCCTTATGTATTATCTGTGTACCATTTTCAATAAAGTTAGCGGTCTGATGAAACTCATAGGCATACACAGATACCTGTGGGCCGAAATAGATGTATAACCGCAAAATGGCCGATTTTTAAGCCCTTTTCTTTGGCAGACACACACACACATATATATATATATATATATATATATATATATATATATATATATATATATATCCCCGGCCCTCCAAAACCACTAAGCAGGCTTGGGCCCCACCGGTTCGGTTCGGGGGAGAAAGGGGGCGTTGAACGCACCGATCCTGTTAAAACATCAAAGTTTAAGAAGAAAAATTGAATAAGGATATGATAGATCAAAATAAGCAACAATTCTGAACTCGGTGGTGAATAAAGAGATTGTCAGCAACGATTGTTTTCGTTATTTGTTGAGAGCTCTCCAACGAAAAAAGGTAACTTTAAACGAGGTCATTGTAAGTTTGCGTAATATTTACTTTAAAGAAAAGTAGACATTCTTGGCGTCCCATCCCCCTCCCTGCCTCTTCCTTTACCCCCGTTCTTTCATGCTTGCTTGCTGGTGATTTTTCATGTACACTTACCTCCAAACGTCAGGAGCTTCGGCTTCTGAACCGCTGAATGAGGTAGAATTAATCTCGCAGCCCCCCCCCCCACGGGGGGGGGTCCCTTAAGTTAACACCTACCCTCTCATCTAAAAGGTGCAGGGCCGGTGGGGTTCGTTTAGGTACTGGACATGTATGCCAAAAAGGAGGGTTCCTTTAATGAAAAATTGTGATATTGTAAAAAGTACCTGGTACCTATTACTTAAGCATAACATTTACTATCTAGATGAAGATATAAATAATTCATTTATATATCTATTAATAATGGAGATTGTCTGTATTTCTGTCTGTAACAAAAACTACGTCATAGCTGTACGTCACAGCTTACGTTTCAACATTCTTATGCTATATACACCCAAAATTTGAGTAAGCAATTTTAAAAATTGTTTTTTACTCTCGTCCTTTTTTTTTTTTTTTTTTTTTTACAGTAACAAGAAGTTAACAAAAGATTTTACAAATAAATAAATACCTACGATTTTGTGGAAAATTGATGTGGAAAATATTCAAAATGATTGTTTGATTATTACATGCACGCAACATTCTATTTGAGAGGGACGAGGCTCAGTTTTCATTTCAAATAGTTTTTTTGTTTTTTACTCCTTTAATAAATATGAGGATTTTGCTTACTTATGATACGAACCCTCTGATATTGAATTTTTAACTCCCACCCTCTCAGGCAATGTCTTTCAAAAATTAATTTTTACGACGCCCGGGGGGTGTTTTCTGTTGCTAGTCTGGATAATAAAGTAAAATAATTTATAATAAACTATTTAAATTTATTTAAATGCATGTCACGATGTCATTGTTTCTATTAACTTTAACTTTTAACTTAACTAATTATTGTAATGTTACGGAGAGTGGTTATGTTAACTAATAACTCGAATTCTAACTTACAATGAAAAGGGTTTATTTGGTAACGTACAATAATGAGTGAACAGTCGAATAGCTGGTCTTGCTAGGAAAGATAGGCCCCCGAGAATAAATCGTCAATCGTCTTTATTAAGAATAAAACAGTCCATTCTATTCTAGAGAGGTATCAATTCTTCTCTACAACACTAATCAAGTCATTTTATGATTTGATAAAGATATACAGCTCATTCAACTTTGGCATATGGAAATCTAATATATTGAATTGGAGTTATCAGAATAATCATCATCATGTCGCGCAGTTTGCACGGATATCTATGACAATCTCTCGCCAACCTTCCCTATCATTCATCGACTCTGGGAGTTCCTCCGCGCAGCAGCCAGCATCCATACATAGTTGGTCAATGTAGGTCCTGACTGGGCGGACCACATTAGCGTGTCCATGTGCTGGCTTCCACAATAGTACGTCGCTTACGATCTCGTCCTTGTTTCTCCAGCAGTGTCCTGCATGCCTAGCCCGTCTTACTCGTATGGTTTGTGAGATGGGGGGTAGGTGGCCATACAGTTGCTTTTTTGTGGGGTGCTGCTTCCACGACTTATTCAGGACCGCTCGCAGCATTCTGGTGCAGCTCCCATCTAGCTTATTCTCAAGGCGTTTTGTTAGGGTCCAAGTGATACAGCCATACAGCAGCACCGACACAACCACAGCCTGGAAGAATCGTCTCTTTAGTTTGTCGGGGAGATCGGATTTCCATATGACTGATAATTTGTTGGTGGCCAACCATGCCTTTCCTATTCGAGTGTTAACATCGCTTTCTGTGGATGAGATATTACTACCTAGGTATGTGAATTGTTCCACCGACTTAAGAGGCTTGCCGTCAAGTGTGGAGATGTCTCCTTTCTTTTTGAAGCTCATGAACTCAGTTTTATCAGAGTTCACATATAGGCCGACGCTCTTTGCTGCCTTCTCCAGGCTGTGCAGGAGTGCCTCAGCCTGTGCCGGTGTATCTGCAAGAAGTGCGAGATCATCAGCATAGTATCAGAATAATAATTTGTATAATATATTTGTACCAGAGAATGTGGTACAAATTATTAGATAGGTATTTACAAATCTGACACAAGGTTACAGATGAAAGCTCGTATTGTATCATTTGTCAACAAAGAGCCCTCCGCAGGAGCTAGCTTAATTGCCGCCCGATAAGGAGGCTTTTACGCTAGTTTCTAAATAATGACCAAATACAGATCGTGTGATTTTTGCAGGAAAGACGCTAACAATTTTTGGAACGAGGCTTTGTGCTCTGCCGTGAATTCCTTTCTTTTTTCTTTTTTTTTTCATCTCTCTCTCTCTCTCTCTCTCTCTCTCTCTCTCTCTCTCTCTCTCTCTCTCTCTCTCTCTCTCTCTCTCAAAATCATTTTGCTTCAGAAAGGTTGTTATATTGATTACTGTTCCAAAAGTAAGTATAGAATGCAAAAACTACACACGTACAATTAAGATGATACCCTCTTGAGACTGACCTCATGCGTAATGGGGCACGGAATATCACAAATAGAAAAAATACATCAGCGGTTGGTTCCGACAGCAACTTCTAACATTTAAGTATGAGACCAAAAGCACAGATATTCATAAGCATGAACACCAAAAAGATCCCCTCTCTCCCCACCAACACACCGTTATCTTTTTATTCCTCCTCCCCCCTTTTTTTGTTTCTTTGTCTCTTTATTTATTTCTGTTACATAATTGACAGGCATAGCCTATCATTCTTAGCAAATAGTGTAGGTTGGTTTAGAATTAATTGTAATTTAAAATTAATGGAAAATTGCAGTTGAATTTAAATTATTTAATTGACAGATCTTGAACCCATAGTCATCTGGGGCAGGATTTTCATTGGCTTAGAGAGTCATGTGACCAGGTGACTCTGAGAAAGTTAAAGAGTTGAGTCCAGACGGCCCTTTTTGGGCAGATGAGGTTTTCTGTCTCTGCTTCCGTGCGCGCATGTGGGTTAAGCATGTATTCAGACGAACAGAAAAGGTGCGTATACAAGAAAATGTCTCGGTGTTGTTCTTGAAAATGCTAGAAGCAAAATGGAACCTAGAGAGAGAGAGAGAGAGAGAGAGAGAGAGAGAGAGAGAGAGAGAGAGAGAGACCCAGCAGAAGAAAGCAGACACCCGACCTGATCCAAGAAGAAACCGGACCATATGTCCTTTAGGGACCCCTTTTGCGATCTCGTTTCATAGGGACATTTTTTCATTTACACCGTCAAAATCCGGTTGTTTGTTAACAGACGATTTTTAGAGGGTTTTTTTATTATAAAATTAACCCCTAACCCTAACCCCTAACAAACAACCGGATTTTGACGATGTAAATGAAAAAATGTCCTTATACGAGATCGCAAAAGGGGTGCCTAAAGATCATATGGTCCAAGAAACCCTGATACAAAGCACAGACACCCGATGGAATACAGAAGACAAAGACACTCGATAGAGACGGACATCAAAATTAACCGTTACAGTATTTTTGTTTCCCCTCCTCTCTCACTAGTCCTGTAACCTGGTTTTGGTCATGGGGACGCTACTCATGCAGCCCATCCCTCTCCGGGTCTACAACTGGTTTGAATTCAGAGTTTCTCTTCTCCCAGACCGGTTGTCATACCAGGATTAAAGTGCGCAGTCTGCCCTACTAGTTATCTACAGTTGATAGTTGGATGCTGCATACCTTTATCAAAGGGACCCCATCATGGTGTAATGGTTAGCAAGTTAGTTTCGCATATCCAATATTACTGAGTTGCAAAGTTCGATCCTCGCAGGATGACCCATACTTGCGACTTTGTATCACATCCTACTTGTGGTGAACGGGTTGGGTAAATACCTACCAAAGCTTTAGTAGGTATTTAGTATTCATGGTATGTATTTTAGTATTTATTCTAAAATTAAGTTTTGCCTAGTGACTGAGGTTCCGTCCTCTAGACAGCACCTGCACATGACACCAATGCTGTTAGGTACTCTCTGATCTCTGGTTTCTATTTCGAAGAAACTAAATATTTTTACCCCACATTTAGGAGTCGGATTCCGCATTATCCCGTGGTTTCCTGGGTTAGATATATACCCGACACTAACCATTACGTTTACAAAAGCAGATAAAGGAAAAGCGCAAAGGGAAATGCAAATAGTCTCGTTCAGGATTTGAACCTGAGTAGCGTAGTCAACATCCTACGATGATAACCATTACAAAATTAAAAACCTAATGAGTGATAATTATTGATTTTATCAAGTTTTACCTAGTGACTGGGGCTCCGCCCTTCAGACAGCAACTCCCCATTATACCAATGCTCATAGATACTCTCTGATCTCTGGTTTACTAAATAAATAGAAGACAGTGAAAAAAATAAAGAAAACAAACAATGATTTGGAATGAAGAAACAATACTAAAACAAAAAAGTCATCGATCCTTACCCATATCCTTCTTCCATCTCAAGTCCTAATGAAGGTTTGCTAAAAACCGAAATGTTATAACGTCGACTTCGCCATCAAAAATAAAATCATCTTTTTGGAATATTCCGTGTTTTTATATGTTGGATTTAATTCCTAATTTATTCCCATAAAACAAAAGAAGAAAGTTTTAAATAAAACAATGTATTCCTCTCCACAGTTTTATGTGGAGTACCCCTTCATTACCATCACTTCCAGGTCCACTCTGACCCGGAGTGGTTATACCTGTTAGGGTCCCATCTATGGCTTAAAAAATGAGTTTGAAAAATGTGTTTAAAAAATGAGTTTTAAAAAAACAATATGTGCCCACCAAGAATGAATAAATCAAAATGTCTTCGGTGTAAAATAACCCAACAAGAGTTAACATGCCAACCTATTACAGTCATGGGTTTGACACGAGATCGTATGTAGTGGATTTGTCCATTGGATCTTACTCGGATTTCGGCATCGAAACAAAGAAATATGCAGACTAGACCCTTGATGATGAAGTGGGGGAAAGGTCTGCTAGACCTTCTTTTCCCCACTTCATCATCAAGGGTCTAGTCTGCATATTTTTTTGTTGGTTCCGATGCCCGAAATCTGACAACATCCCCTCCTCCATATTCAAAAAATAAATACCAAAAACTCCCACTTTTGCCTTGTTTTAGGTTTTATGTTGCATCTTGCGCTGGGGCAGAGATGCGGAACTACCCCTAATTCCTGCAACACTACAAAATGGGGGGGGGGGAATGTCTATAAAAAAAAGGAAAGAAAGAAGGGAGAACCTTTTCTTCTCTTTTAGGTTTTTTTTTTTTTTTTTAAAGAAAATTGAAAAGTTTTCTTTTTCTTCTAGGGGTAGATTGTGAATTCAGGGGCGTAATTTTTTTTTTACCATCATAGGTCTGCCGGACAGAATAATGGAATATGAAATGAATTCCAATGTATATAATTTTTCAACTGAGATTAATACTTTTGATAAAAATGAAACTTTTCTGACTTCAGAACTCCAAAAGTGGACTATTATGAGTTTTTTTTTTAATTTTTAATTTTTTTTTATTGTTATTCTTAAATAGAAATGTCGTTAAATACTCAGCAAAATTACCAGCGAATAGTAATCAATTAATGCTGAGCTTTAATTTTTTAAAACTTTTATTGTTACACTGAAATAGAAAGTGTATAACTGAATCACTACGTAACAACTTTAAATCTCTATACTATATCAATTGATACTGTCCTTTAATTAAAAAAATATATAAATGAATGAATATATTAAGTTATGTTTTCGTTAGTTTCATTTTTATCAAAAGTACTAATCCCAGTTGAGAAATTTAAAATATATACATTGGACTTCATTTCATATTCCACTAACATCTGTCCGGTAGATTATGGTAAAACTTTACGCCCCTGAATTCACAGTCTACCCATACCAAAGAATCACTCCTTGCCTTGTTTTAGATTTTATGTCGCATCTTGCACTGAAGCAGGGATGCGGAACTACCCCTTGTTCCTGCAACACTACAAAATTAGTGAAATATCTATTTAAAAAAAAAAGAAAGAAAGAAGTGAGATCTTTTTTTTTTTCTTCCTTTAGAGAAGTTTTTTTTTTTTAATTCTAAGTTTTTCTTTTTCTTCTATGATCAAAAGATGTGACCACCTTGCTTGAATTGCCATTATTATTGTTGTTGTTTTTGTCATCATCATCATTAATAAGAGGAAATTTATAACTAACCATGACGACAAGTGCGTCTAAACGATTACTACTACTACGACTACTGTTAGCCGCCGCTGCTGCTGATTCTCGTCGATACATGGATTGAGTGAGTGTAAGAAGGAACGAAAAAACCTCAGCTAGTAACCAGGGCAGAGTAAGAAAATGTTAACGCGTGCAAGTGTTTACTGCTGTTAGTTGGATTTTTCCTTGCCAACGACGGACATAATGTATTTCCAAATGTACAACCCGCCTTGTATTAACAGCATTGTTGTTAATACACACGATTATTAAGGATTTAAAGGCAGCATGTTGTAGGGAAGATACGGATGTAGGAATTGAATTAATTGACGTACGGTACAGTACACATTACACAACAACGTTGAGCCTTCTCTCCAGTTCGTTCTTTCTTTTCTTTTTTAATTTGAAGTAAATGGAAGTTATTTTCATTATGTTTTCTTTCTCTTAAGGGGAAAATTTAATCTTTAGTTTTTCCCCCCTTTTGTGTTTTTTTAAAATTTTTTTTTTAAATCTATTTTTTTTTTCCTTTTTTGTCACCTCTCAAACTGCTCGCTGTTTTTTTTTTTTTTTTTTTTTCCTTTTAAATAGCAGAAAAATTCTGCTTTTTTTTTTCTTCTTTTTTTCCTTATTTTAAATCTAATTACAACCTCAAGAATACTTGGATAGAGGGATACCCCCTTTTAAAAAAAAAATACCGTGCGTTGTGTTAACAACACTAAAAGGAAAAAGGATCTAGCAAACCCTTGCTCTGTGGAACAACAAGTGGAGTACTTTTTCATAGCTGCAGCTTCCCCTCTTTTTTCACATGGCTTACCCCTACTAAAACAAGAAAAGAACCACAAAGTATTTCTTTCCAAGGAAGAAATCATGGTCCACTTTCGAAGTAATCAACGACATTTACATTTAAAATGGCCGGCAGTCCCACGAATCCTTCTCACCTGCGCGGCCCGTCCTCACCTGTGCTCTACTCAGCAGCACCCCAACAATACGTTAATGTCGCTACTTCAAATTTTATTCCCTACAAAGATCCTTGTGATAACATCCGTCAACAACCTATAGATAATTATGCAAACATGGTAAGTTGATTTGATTTTTTTTATTTAGTCAAACAAATTCAAACTTCTTCTTTTTTTTCAAAAACTCAGGTGTGTCATTTAGTGTCGTCACCGTAAAACTAGTAGTAGTAGTAGTAAGGAACAATGATCCAATCCTAATCAACAGGTAAGCAAGACGGAAGTATTTAAGTTAAAAAAAAACGTTCACTGTTTATTTTTGTATCACATAAAAAATCAATGTTTATCATCAATATTCCATAGATTTAAAGTTTTTGCGTAGTAATTAAGTTATACACTTTTTCCCCCGCAGAACTGCAAAAATGGAATGTTTTAAGTTTGTTTGTTTGTTTGTTTTTTTTTTTTTTGTTTTTTTTTTGTTACTCTGAAATAGAAATATTGTTAAATACTCTGCAAAATTACCAGCAAATAATAATTTTCAGTTTATTTCAGTATAGGACTTGATAAGTTTATAATCTTAATTCCCTTGAAATAACAACGCTGAGGTCAAAAGGTGTATAACTGAATCACTACGCAACAACTTTAATTCTATACATTATACAACATCAAATGCTGTCGTTTAATTTTTTTTTAACTTATAAAAGAATTAACGTATTATTAAGTTATGTTTTCCTTGGAGTTTGGTTTTTATTGAAAGTATTAATCACAGTTGAGAAATTACATTGGATTTCATTTCAATGAAATGAAATCCAATGTAATTTCTCAACTGTGATTAATACTTTCAATGTTCCACTAACGTCTGTCCAGTAGAGTAGGGTAAAAATTTACGCCCCTGAATTCAGTCTTAAAAATATTTTCTGTTTATTTTTGTATCACATACAAAAATCTGTTATTAATATTCCGCTTATAAATCAACTTCTACCAAAATAGAAAAACGAATATAACAACAGACGTACCCCCACTTTTTTTTATTTTCTTTTTTTAAACTTAATTTTACAATGACAACTGCTAAAAACTAAACATGAGTATTTTTCTCACTCCTGTTTTTATCGAACTAATTTTTTAAGATCCATGTTTAATAGTATTTTGATCTAAAGTAATAAAGAACCCTGTCTTCCTAATCAAGGAAAAAGAGGTTTATTTATTTATTAGATCCTCCCGATTTTACTTTACGATCCGCACAGGTAACTGGTGCCTCTTAGTCTCAGGGCTGCTAAAAAAGTATGTGACAAGGTTAACGTTTTAAAAAGCTTTTCGTATATTATTGTTAATTGATTTTTTTTTCTGGTTAATTATTGTTTAAGGTATATGGCTACAAATAATAGGGGTCACCGGTACCCAAAGAGGATCAAAATCACAACTACTTAGTATAACGGTCTGTGAGAACCACATTACAACCAGTAACAACCATTACCCCATGGTAAGGTTGATCCAGATCCTTGTTTGATCTCACAATTTATTGGAGACTAGCACCTTTTGAGGAAAGAAAGAAAAGATTAAATGCGTTGATGAAGTTGTCTAAAGAAAAAAAAATTGTTTTTTAAAGCAACTGTAGAAAATATGCTTTTTTAACAGCTGTAATATGAAAATCGTGAAAATACCGTGAAACTGTAAATAATTCCGCTTTTTTTAATTGAATTGATTCTTTAGTTTATTTTCGCGCGAGGTGATTCTTGTTTTTAGTGTTAGTGTTTTTTTTGTTGTTTTTTTTGTTTTTTTTGTTTTGTTTTTTTTTGTCATCGTGTCAAACTAAGTAAAAACAAAAACTACTTTTTATATCATTTTTGTATTAGGTACCACCAATTTTCCCTGTGAAATCCCCCCCCCCATGTATTAACACAATGAAACTTGCATACAGGTTAATATTATCTTAATTTTTTTTCCATTCGAAAGAAGAGCTTACGGAAATAATGGAAATTATAAACGAAAAACAATGTTTACATTTTTGCATCGTTAAATCAATTGAAATTTAACGTAGCCAAAAACGAGTTATTTCTAGAGGCTTTTTTAAAAATTCTATGAAAAATCAATTAATGGTCCGATTTTCACGAAAATTTCCATAATTGCTTACCTTTGGATGAAAACATGTCTGAAATAGTTTTTTTCTAAAATATATTGGGGGAAATTTTTTTACGAGCTCTACCCCCCCTCCCGTATTTTATTTTATGAAATATGAAAAAATGAACAGACAAAAAACGATTTTTACTTTTTTCTATAAAGATAAGAGTCTGAATAATTATATCAGAAGATTTTTATAAGTTTCAAAGGGATAGCTTTTTAGTAAAAGAACCATATACAGAATTCTGTTAAAAAATTTCAATAAAGAAACTGATCATGTTGTAAAAAAAAAATGGACTGTTTTACTTATTTTTCAAGATAAAGATGAGTAATTTTTCTCCAATCGGATAATTTGATCTTTGAATTAATTGTTTTTCTTTGTAACAACTCTTCATGTTCGTTATTTCTTTTTTGCGAGATTTTTTTTTTAAAGTTCAATAATATTTACGTTTCTTCCTTAAATATGGCCTAAACTGATCACGTGACCTATTTTGGTGGTACATATTACAATATTACACTTATAAATCGACCTACCAAAATAGAAAAAAAAACGAATATAAAAAAACCCAGACTTATTCCGCTTTTTTCTTTTCTTTTTTAAACTTAATTTAACAATGACAACTGCTAAAAAAAAAAAAAAAAAAACAGTATTTTCTCACCCCTGTTTTAATAGAAGTATTTCAAGATACTCAATATTATTTTAATATAAAGTAATAAAGTTTTGTGCCCTCATAATCAAGGAAATAAAGGTTTATCAAATAAACTTTAAAAGTTTATTTATTTAATTATTTATTCATTAGATCGTCTCGATTTTACTAAACGATTCGAACAGGTAACTAGTGCCTCTCATTCTCGGGGCTGCGAACTAAGAAAATATATGACAAGGTTAACGTTTTAAAAAAAAAACTTTTAGTATATTATTTATTTATTTACTATTTTAGTATATTATTCATTATTCAAAGCTGATTTTGTTTTTGTTTTTCTAATGATTGTTTAAGGTAGATGGCTACAAATGATAGGGATCACCGGTACCCATTGAGGATTAAAAGCAAAACTACTTAGTGTAACGGTCTGTGATGACCAACCAATAACAACGATTACCCCCGGGTAAAAAAAAAAAAGCTCAAATTGTTGTTGATCCTTGCTTGATCTCACAATTTATTGGAGACTAGCTCCTTCTTTTTCTTTTCTTTTTTTAAGTTGTCTAAAGAAAAAAAAAGTTTTTTAAAGAAAGTGTAGAAAATATGCTTTTTAGATAACGGCCATAAAATGAAAGACTAGTTTGTAATTGGTGAAAATGCCGTGTATAAACCTCCTCGTGCGAAAATATTTTTTTCGCACGAGGAGGTGAATCTTTTTTTTTTTTTTTTTTTTCTTATACCCTTGTTTCAAACCAATTAAAAGAAAAACTATTTTAATGTCACTTTGTTTTTTTGTATGATTAGAAAATATATATAGGGATGATTCTGTTTGGGATCATCTGTATCCTCTGTATATCCACAATGCATACCCAAGAGAGCTCAATGTAAGATAATTAGTAGAATTGGCTTTACTTGCAAATTGGTCGGAAAATTAAAACGGAAAGTTTTTTGGTGGTCCCCCATGAGTTTAACTACAGTCTATGAATGAACTTTTTGCGAACTGGGTAACGGTTTAGGGGTTTGGGGATTAAGGTTGTTTTTAATTACCTATTGCTTAAAAAAATTACTATACATTTAATTAACCATTGAAATTAATTATTGAACCCAACGGTAGACACATTAGTCTCAGTTGTTTGTGTTAGTATTGCAATGTATAATTTCAATTAAACTCGGTTTTAAAAAAATATTTTTCAACTTTAAATGTATAGTAATTTAGAGTTTATTGGGTTTTTTTAAGCAATACGTAATTAAAAACAACCTTAATCCCCTAAACCGTAACCCAATTCGCAAAAAGTTCATTCATAGACTTTAGTTAAACTGTCATGGGGACCACCAAAAAACTTTCCGTTTTAATTTTCCGACCAATTTGCATGTTTAGCCGATTAATTATATACAGAGCAATATTTACACTTTCAATAAGAAAGAGAAACTCATCAAACCGTTATTTGTCTATTATAAATTTATTTCAGTCGGTAACTCCATAAATGAGCCCAGTAATATATATATATATGTGTGTGTGGGGGGGTCTTTCCTTTTTAGGTAGTTTTAAATTTTGTTTCAGACCCTAGTTTATAGGAATACATTTTTATTAAGTCTTTTTTTTTTTTTTTTTTTTTTTTTTTTAATATTTCTCTTTCGTTCCAAATAATCTTTTCTTTTTTCTTTCTGTTTTCTATTTATTTAGAAAAACTACCTCGTCAGTAAAAAAAAAAAGAAAAAAAAGTATTATGTGTATCTATTTGTTTGTCTAAGCCGTTTTTTTTTTCCCTCAACTTGTTGCATTAACTACCTGTTGTAGTTGTTGTTGTTACCTACTTTTATAAGGTAGCTAAGTAACCTGTCTAGTTTTTTTTTCACCGTCTCTACTTAATGTGCCAAACATTTTGCAATTTTCCCCTGAAATTAACGTCTATTTTCTTTATCCTTTTTTTTTTTCTTTTTTCTCCACCTTACGTTTTTACCTCCATGGATTTTTTTTCATTATTCTCTCTGTCCCTGACAAAAACAAACTATTGTTCAAAAACCATGTGAATCATATCACTCCTCATTTCTTATTGTAAAAATCCAGTCTTGTTTTTCGTTGTTTTTTTTTTTTGTTTGTTGTTTTTTTTTTTTAATTTTCTAACGACACATTTGCTTTTATATTTTTAATTTGATTTAAATTTTTTTATGAAGAAAATAACTGTAATATATATATATAAGAAAGTTGGTGGTGTGGCTTATTGTCAGAATCAACCAGAAAGCGAGTGAGTCTATACCCTCTTCGCTAGCGCTAGACCAGAGATGTTTTTTTACAGAGGTGGAGCGCCACACATACCGTCATCTCCCCACTTTATAGCACAGATCAGATAATCTAATCTGTGCTACTCATGCGCTGAGTTGGTGACACTTAACGACATTGCTTTTATATTTTGATTAATAACTATATAAAAAAAAGTTGGCGTTGTAGCCTATTATCGGAATCGGACGGACAGCGAGGAAGTCTATCCCCTTTCGCTAGCGCTAGACCAGAGAGATTGTTTATTAACTAAGGTGGAGCGCCATACCTACCGTCAGCTCCCCATTTTACTGCCCGGATCAGATTACCCAATCTGTGCTTTTCATGCACCGAGTTGGCGGGGACCAGTATTGAACCAGGAACCGTGCTCTACCGACAGCTAAACTGGCCCCTTCATCATTAATACCACTGACATATTAACTAGCAGGACCTATACCACACTATGCTAATTTAATTAAGTAAACATATCAATGATATGTTTACTTAAAAAGTATAATAATTTTGATATAACTCTTTTTTTTTTCTTTCTTTCTTTCCTTCTTTTCTTTTCATTTTTCATTATGTTCAATTGAAACAGATTAGTGTTATCGCTTCCGCGTGCTCACCCTCTTTCTCTATTTTCCCCCTACTTTCTTATATTTTTTTCTGTGTAAAATATCCTTTTTATTCCCTTTCTTTATAATAAAAACGGAGTGGTCCATTATTTAGCTGAGGTGATGACACTCACATTTAATATGTACTCAGTACTTGAAGTGTTATTGTCTATCAAGAACTGTCCGCAGTAGCTAACTTAATTGCCGCCCGATAGGGTGGCTTTTAAGCTAGTGATAATAATTTTAAAAAATTCACTACTTTTAGAAGTATCATGTGATGCATCATGGGAATGATGAATGCTATAAAAATTCAAATAAAGAAGTTGGTGTTGATCCGTTTTATCCTCTTACTTTTCTCTCAGTTTCGAACCTGCTTATTTGAATTGGTTTCATAATACATTGGAAAATAAAATGATGATATTAAAGATCAATAACACCTAGTAATTATTTATTAAACCCGGTTTTGTTACAACCAGTATGCAAATTAATCCCACCATGTATTATGTAAACCTTTATTTGTTGGTGATATATGACACATTGCAGGATTTTAAATGCACTAATAACATGGGCCTTTCGGGGCTGTGTTTGTTAATGTAAATTAACAGCTTTGATACCAGGGGGCTCTTCCCCCAGGCAACACCTGCCTCCTTGATTTAAAGGGGCAGGGCTGGGTTTATTGCTCAGTGCCTGAGGCACTCCCTTGAGGGGAATGCTGACGGGATCAACGCATTTTTTGCACCTACCACCCATGAGCTTCTGCTTGTGGGTGGGCCCTCATAAAAATGTCCTTGTGTCACATAAGTGAGATGAGAGGCAAATACCCTAATTACATGGGCTGTTTTGAGGCAAACCTAACTCAGATTTCCATACATAGTTAATAAGATTTATTCTATTCGATGTATTAATGATTTTGACTATTAATCAAATGCTCATTGATAAACTTACGCAATTTCTGAGGGTATTGTGATGTAAGCAGTGATATAGTTTTGATAAGATTAAATCAATTTTAGAACTTATCATGTTTGAAAGAAAAAAAATCAGGAATAATAATGAAATTTATTGTGTACAGTGCTCAGGTGCACCACAACTCATCAAAGTCTCATGTCAATTACACAGAATAATGTATTAGTGTCAGGAACATGAACAGTTTACTGTAGTAATATGCATGTATGTGTGCACGTGTGTGCATATGTATGTGGAGAGTGGCATCAGGTATAGTGTCGGCGGACCACAGGAAGCATGGAGGCTTTGAAAGACTCAGTGCTTCAGCAGCCTACAACAGACGCGGGCAGTTTATTCCATGTCTTCGCAATTCTGAGGGGGAAAAAATATTTCCGAAAGTTACGTGAGCAGTGCTGTTTTCTGACTTTGTAGGCACACCCACGTGTGTTGGAAAGATGGAGATCAAAAAGGTGCTCAAGGTTGCTGTTGTTAAGATGATTAATGACCTTATGAGCGTTTACCAGGTCAGTTGCCAGACGCCAAAGTTTCAGCAAATCCATTCCCAGGGCTGCAAGACATTCAGTATGGTCCTCCCTCCTATCAATTTCTCTCCTGGCATATAAATTCTAGCTGATCAATTACCCAAATATGTTGTTTTTTTTGTTTTTTGTTTTTTTTCCATTTGGGCTTTGTGTTTGTCAATTATGTTGGTACATAAAAAGATTTATTAAAAATAAATCAAACAAGCCCGTTCTTTGAGGCATTGTATGGTTTTTATTTTTGTCTCTGCGGATCAATTATAGACAAGAATAAATACAAAGAGTTTATCTCAGTTTCCCACTTGCTAAGTTAAATTTAGTGATTTCAAATGAAACTGTCTGGCTTTTCTGAGAAAATGTACGAAGTGACATCATTAAATTATTTTATTTGATTTTTATGGTTCAAAATTTGCTTCAACTTTTCATCTGTGTTCTTCTGTGATTATTTATTTTTCTATGAACTAACAAAAATATTCACCCTCCGCCAGTTGTAAGTATTTAAGTTTTAAAATAATGAAATATATTAAATTGGAAAGACTAATGAATTTAAATAAGAACGTATATAGAAAGATAATACTTATTTCAATTATATTTTAATTGGTTTCTCTCTAAAATCATTCATAGGATTCATTTTAATACATTGGAGAATAAAACAATGATCTTAAAGATCAATAACACCCTGTAATTATTTATAACCTGGTTTTGTTAAAACAAGTATGAAAATTAACCATAACATATATCATGTAAACCTTTATTTCTTAGAGATATATGACACATTGCATGATTTTAAATGCACTAATCACATAGACTGTTTTGAGGCAAATCTAATTTAGATTTTAGTAGAGACTTCGTTATTAATAAAATTTATTCTATATATTAATGATTTTGACAATGAATTAAAACCTCATTGATAAACTTAGGCAATTCTTGAGGGTATTGTGATGTAAGCAGTGACGTAGTGTCTGTGTAATCTTTTTACATGCATTCTTATTTAATTTCATTGGTCTTTCTAATTTAATATTTCATTACATTAAAATTTGAATATTTCACCCGTAGGATGCATATTCTTGCTAGTAACAATAAATATTAGGACAACATGTATCTTTTGGATTATTCAGACTATTGTCCTCATCTATATTGTTATCTATTTTGGCTGATGTGCCCTCCGGCCTTCTTCAGGTATTTCTTTTCAAGCTTGGTAACCTTCACGGAACTATGAACCCAACCCTTTATTCAATCCACGGGGGTATATTGTTCTCATTCCGCTAGCCATGACTGGGTACAAGTGTTAACCTGTGTTAATTATTATTCTATGTCACCCTTGACCAGGATTGAACTTGCAGCCTATAGATAACTGTCACTTAGAACTGTATTAACTATATCCACTATGCCACGTGTCCAATTCCGAGAAATGAGGACAATAGTTCAAAAAAGCTAAATATCAGTTGAATATCTTGACAGGAAGTGAAAAACCATCATGTCAGATTTTTTTTAATATAAAGATAGCATTATGGGATTGTTTATATTAATTTTTATAAATCTTAATGGGGTGATATATAAAAAGGTATGTCAGACTTTGTATTAAAAAAGCTATAATCTTACTTTGTATTTAATTATTAAATCCTTATAATTATTGTTTGATTTTTGTTTTATTCATCTTCTCTATAAAATGCATCTGTTTTGGATTATCATTTTTATTATCTTTTCTCCATTTTTATAAATCTGGATTAAGAGTTAAGGTTGGATTTGTTTTTAGGCTCATATGATTTTTTACAGGCATATATGAAAAATAATAACAAACTAACTAGAAGGTAGGGCATAGAATGATCCTAAAAACAACTTTTCCTTTTTAATCTTTAAAAGATCCCAAATATATAATATTTAACCAACTCCTCTGCACAAGCAGTATGCAACACAAAGTGTACAGAATAAACCGTCAATTGTTGGTTGGTTGGATTTTAGGGTATGTCAATCCTTGTTGGGTTATTTTATGCCAATGATGTTTTTTATTCATTCTTGATGGGTTTTCAAAATATTTTGTTTTTTAAACTCAATTTTTCTATTTAACCCGTAAATGGGACCCTAACTCTGGGTCAAAGTGGACCTGGGAGTAATGCTGATGAAGGGGTACTTCATACTCCCCAGAACTTCACCATTAGATGCAGTTTACTGTCATATGCAAGGCATGCAATTTATAAGCTAGTGAATTGAAACAAGAAACCATTTTCATTGCAGAAATTGTATTATCTTGATTAAGTTTTTGGATCAAAAGAGATTGAGAAATAAAATTATAAGCAATTATCCTTCCAACTATAAGATTATCTCCAAAGATAATAAAATGATGATCCAAAAGATTAATGGACAGTGTGGATCAAATATGGAAAAAAAAAAAAAAAAAATTGGAGTAGATGACTTGAATTATTTACAATGCTTTCAACGTTTAAGATCGACCATCTCATCCGTCACAGAAGCACAAGATTCAGAATTTGATACCAGTCCTCGCCAACACAAGTAGCTCAGTTGGATCCATAGAATTTTTTAATCATTATCATGCTAATACAATTGTATTCGCTTGATAAGGATTAGAAAATACTAAACACCAAGTAGTAGTACCTGTTAGGGTCCTATCTATAGTTTAAATTGAATTTTAAGAAATGAGTTTTAAAAAAATGTATTCCCAATAAGAATGTATAAAACCGACATCTTTGGGATAAAATAACCCAACAAGGGTTGACATGCCATAAAATGCAACCAACCATTATAAATTGCTTTTGCAATTCAATTCATTAAACTGATTCTTTTTGATCAATCATTATAGGGAAAGTCCTCATGACGTAGTGGCTAACGTGCTGGACTGTGACATTGTAGTAAGTGAGTTCGAATTCCAGTCATGACTATTATGTTCACTCTCTAAAAATATGTGGACATGATTTAAGGGATAAATTTTGTATGATAACAAAGTTATAAACTGGTCCCAACCCCATTTTTTTTATTTACACTGGATTGTATATATTTCTTAAGTGGGGGACTCCCTGTGATTAACGTGTTGGACTGCAACATTTTAGTAAGTGAGTTCGAACTCCAGTCATTTCTATTGCATTCATTTTCGGACTAATACCTTTTTCAAAAGGTATGAACCCCCTCATCATCTTAACTACCCCCAGTACCACTACTCTTATTCTACAGAGATGGATTTGGCATTAAATAACCCATGAATGTTAACATCCTGTCAGCTGGGGAAGACATACACAGACTGCACCTCTGCAGAGAGGTAAAATCTTTTATCCTGATTGATTGGAGGGGGCCTCTCTGACTGCCCATCTACTCCTAAGTAAGTGCCAATGTGGAGTGTTACATGTCATGGACTGTTCCTTAGCCACCAGGATTCTGTCCTTAACCATCAAGGGCCGTCACCCACGGCCAAAAGGTGGCCCCATTAGGGCGGGAAGGGTCTACCCCCTCTGCAAAGGTGCGGTCGGTGTATTCTAAAGCCCCTGCTGACAGGGCTGTATACTTTTGGTTTCTTTTTTTTTTTCTTTGTTTTTTTTTTAGCCTTCCACATGTCAGCCACTTGATGAGAGAAGATTAATCTGTTATTTTCTAAATCTTTTTTCTTCAATTTTCTTCTAATTTATTTCTGGACAATTTAACAGTAAGTTTTTTTGAAAGCAAATTAAGTATCAGTGTTGAATGTCTGCGTTGTTCAGTGTTGCTATTGAAATTCCTCAAACAACTATGTGTAATTGGGGAATGTTTCTTGTTAGTTGTTAACAAAACACAACCAGTCAGGAAACTTGAATTACTCAATAAATTTTGATACATAATAAAAGGAAGGAAAAAAAACTCATTTATTTTACCTGAGAATCAATTTTTTCTTTCTTTTTCTAACCCTTTGAACTCCCAAATACAAAAAGCTGGTGTAAGAATATCCAAAAGGAAGATATTCATTGTGCCTTTTTGTTTTTCTTTTACAAATTAAGTAGTCATTACATCAAGGGTGTCTTTTGGTGATTTATCTTTATTTCTTATTAGTCTTATATATTCAATTGACCCAATCCCTCCAAGGTCGACTTTTAAGTGGAGTTTAACAGGTTGTGAATTCAGAATTCTTTCCTTCTCCTAGACTGGTTACCATACCAGGTTATAGAACCCAGTCTGCCCTTTTGGTGGTGTGCATTTGGCTGCAAATTTAATGGCTGGAATGCATCAGAAAAAAAAAAAACTTGCTTCAAATCTTGTGATTGCTAAAATATATAATTCAAAGGTGACTCAGTTTGAGTCGAGCAACTATTGAAGTATGCCACTTTGAAGGGAAAATAAATATATCCCACAAGTGTAGTATTATCTGTGTTATTTGGACTATTGTCCCCATCTTCATTGTTATTTGTACAATGTTTCGGCCGATATACCCTCCGGCCTTCTTCAGGTATTTCTTGTCGGACTCGGGAACTTTCTTGTCGTATTCGGGAGCCATCACGGAACTTTGAACCTAACCCTTTATTTATTCCATGGGGGTATCCTGTTCTCATTCCGCTAACCATAGCTGGGGTAGGAGTTGTGTTAATTAATTATTTTTCTAACTGCTTTCACTCAGGATTGAACTCGGGTTCCAGAGATAACTGTCACTTAGAACTGTCTTAACCTAACTGCCTTATCCACTCGGCCATGTGTCCAAGTGTGTTTATATGTATTTACCCATTCTTCCATACGAGCAGGATGTGACACAAGGTCAATTTTTAAGCAGAGTTTAACAGGTTTGAATTCAGTCTTCTTTCTCCTATGCTAACACCACTGCATGATGATGATGATAAATTTGTATTTCCCATTGCATAAGTGCTCAATAGTTCAGTTAAAGATCTGAATTATTAAAATGCTTATACAGGTGATTTTATTTATATTGGTGAAGTCTTGTGTAGGACATTCTCCATGCTTTTTGGCAACCCTGCTGGCAGTATATATTTAAAGAGGTGCATTTTTATGACAGTAACTGGCAAAGAAAAAAAAGTAAGTGTCATAGTGTAAATAAGGGGCAGGGATCCAGGACGATTCTAGTAAAAGAACACCAAAGTAAAGTACTTAATGGTTCCTGTTTATAAAATCAATCATTAGTTGACAGCTGAATTTTTTATGACAGGTAAATCAGTTCATAAAGAATTGAGACCTTTTTTTAAAGTGCGGTTTGGGCTGTTTTTTTTTGTTTTGTTTTTTTAGTTTTTTAGTATCTATGAATTGTATATTTAAGAGTATTATTTCTTATTTTAACAGTACATTATTCATTTTTATATTCATTGTAATCTTTTCTAGACATCTCTTTAACATTTTTCGAACTGGTTAAGGGTTAAAGTTTCGTATTGATAAAATCTCTTTACATGATATTTAAAGGTTTACAGCTCGGTGGCCATTGTTACTAAAATCAAGGTTTGATCAAAATTTATACAGCTTTGGTATTTTCCTTGCCACATTGTACATAGCTGAAATTATCTATATCTTCTTATAATGTATATTATGTGTCTGTCTGACTTTCTGTAACTGAAACTACAGTACAATTCCCTCAGTTATTTACATTATATTCTCAATTGTTATTAAATAATCATTATTCAATCTTAATTAGTATCTTATCTATAAACAATGTCTCCATAAAAGTGTAGCTGAGATAGATTTGCCTCAAAACAGCCCATATTATTAACGTGTTGAAATGTTTGATAAATAATTAATTGGTGTTATTGATTTCTAATCTTATTGTTTTATTCTCAACATATTTAAAGCAATCCTATATATATAATTTTATATCAAAATCAATTAGAATAACATGAAAATAATTAATCGTTTTTGTGTCGGTATTTAATTTCATTAATCTTTCTAATTCAATATAATATTTAGTTATATTGAAACTTAAATACTTGTACCCAAAGGGTACATATTTTTGCTAGTCTAATATACATATATATAACACAAAATATGTACCAGTTATTTGTCATATGGTTTGTTTATTTTTTCTTTGGGAGGGGGTGATTTTGTGATAATTATAGTTTATATTTGGAGATTAAAATCACATTACTGGCTGCAAGATGAAGTCACTAGACATCACTTCATAGGTGGTGCTCCTCACACACACACACACACACACACGTGTGTATTTGTTTGCTATATTCATAGTGTTTGGTATTATTTAAATTGATTTTTTAAATGTACCATTGATTTATATCCTTATTATATTTTTATCTAGCTTTTCTTGTGGAATATGAGAAATAAAGTTTTTTAACCCTCTCTCAAACAAAAATAGGGTGTGGATTTTATTGAACTTTGGTCTTTGCTAGTCTTTACCAATTTTTTTTTATCAAAAACATATAGACAGAATCTTTGTTTTACACACACACACACACACATATATATATAATTTTTATTTCTATAATTCTGATGGCATGAAAAAAAACAGATGGTTCAGTTTGTAAATAAAGAAATGTACAAACTGATGTCTGGGGAAAAATGATTTAAAAAGAAAAGACCAAAACGCTGTTTACTGTCTGAAAATAATCATCAGTATCATGATGAATGGCCAACAGAAAAAAAACACTGAAAGAGTTGTCTAAGCTAAATATGTAAAAAGTGCTCAAACACAAAGTAGAGCAAAATTATAAAGACCTAAGGAGTCGGAAAGTACCTACCTAAGTTTCACCTAATGGCTCATCAGGTTACCTGATGAGCCATTAGGTAAAACCTAGGTAAGTAGTTTCTGACTCTTTAGGTCCTTATATATAGTTATATATACTAGCAAATATATGCACCCTCCGGGTGCAAGTTTTAAGTTTTAATGTAATAAAATATTGTATTAAATTAGAAAGGCTAATGAAACTAAATAAGAATACAGATAAAAGATTCAGAGGGTGTATAATAAAAAATGGAACAACTGAACTTACTCTTCCATCACTCTCGTCTTTCATTGTTATTTTTTCTAATTTAAGTATTTAGTTATAAGAGGAAGTAAAGAATAAAATGACAGTTATTTTATCTTGTTAATGGATTTCATTTAAGATTCATTGAAGAGATTTTTGCTTATATTCATTAAAATAAAACCTAACAGTTAGAAATCAATAATACTAAGCACATATTTATTAAATTCGATTTTTTAATATTAATATGCAAATTAGCCTTCCCTTTCACACTGTAAACCGCTATTTTGTTGTATATATAAATATAATTGCATGTTATCAGTACGTAGACATAGTTAACAGTATTAATAATGTGAGACAATTTTATTAATAATTGAGATTTAGATAAAAATAAAATCATGGAGAGTGTGATGTAAATAACTGAGGGAATTGTGACTTGAATAGGAATATAGTTTCGGTTACAGACAGAAAAACACACAATCTCCATTATAATAAGATGTATATATTATTATATAATTGTTTTTTTTCCCCATAATTTTGAGCTATATGAATTTAGTAGTGCTGTATTTATAAAAAGCCATAACAAAATAGTCTCCAAGATTATTTTGCTGACCTTTGTTTTATGATAATGCTCCTCACCGTGTGCATGTATACACATTTGTTATAAGAGACTTGTTTTAAACATAATATGAACTCCTTTTTGTTTATTTGATTTCCATGCACAAAAATTGGGTTTGAAAAAAGAAATTGAATACTTAACAAGAATGAATAAAACAAAATGTCTTTGGCATAAAAATAACCCAATAAAGGTTGTCATGCCGTAAAACCCAACCAACCGACTAACCATAGTATAAATTCCTTTTTGTTTATTTGGTTTCCATGCACAACCATATTGGCATTATTTTCATTGTCTGATGATTTGGGTTTTTTGTAATTTTATAAGGTTACAGTTTTCTATTTACCAACATTTCTCTCCTATTTAGCACTTCAAGTCTTTTCTTATTTTTCTTTCTTTTCCTTTTTCTTTTTCTTCTGCAAAGAACTTCTTTGCAGCTTAGATTAGGTTCTACATTTATCCTTGATGTTTTCTCTTGGGAACCCGCTTACTTGTCCCAACTCTCCTCTCTCTCTCCCCCTCGATCCCAAATCCCTATACTTCCTAAACCCATTAAGATGGTTTCAGATGTCTTATATATATAGTAGAAAGGTGGATACATATATATATATATATATATATATATATATATATATATATATATACATATACCTTTCTATTCCTTTCACCTGTATGACTCAAAGAGCAATGTCAATTGGTTGGGGGGAAGGGAAGGACTGATTCTTTCTCGTACTAGTCATCTTTCCTGTGTGAAAAAAAAACATACCATATGTTTTCTTGGAATTTCTTGCATGGTAGACAAGAAAGAAAATTTGTCTTTTACATTTTTCCTTACACGTTTTTTTTTTTTTTTTCTTTAAGTTGTAAGGTAACTTGGTGTTTACAAGACTTAGAGGAGAGAATGTACGGTAACCCTACATTATTACAAACTTGAGGGGCTTATTCTTTTTTTTTTTTTTTTTTTTTTTTCTAAGTGATTTAAGAATATTCTTGATATTGTCAGTAACAAGACTGTTTGCATTTCATTTTGTGTTAATGCCTTTAGGGAAAGGCATGAATTCATCTCTAAAATCCCTCCTCACCCCCCTGTCAGCTGGGGCTGTAGATTACACCGACTGCTGAGGGGTAAGACCCCCCCCCCAATGGAGCTACCTGTTGGCCATGGGTGGCGACCCGTGATGTTTAAAGATGGAATCCCATTGGCTGAGCAGTCCGTGACATGCTACACTCCACTTTGGCCCTTACTTAGGCTAAGAGGCGTCAGATGACTTTAGCATTAAATAACCCAATGAGGTTGATAAGCTATAAAACAATAGACCTGGAGAGGTATTACCTGTTAGGGTCCTATCTTTTGGATTAAATAGATCAAAAATGGGTTTTAAAAAATGAGTTTTAAAAAAATTACCCAACAAGGATGAATAAAAAAAAAATGTCTTCAGCATAAAATACCCCAACAAGTGTTGATCTGCCATAAAATCTATCCAACCAGCCAACCACAGATATCTGAATTTTGATTTGAAATTACCACTGTATAATGTTTAATCTATGGAGGTGCGTGCTGTAATGGTTAGAGTTGTAGGAAATGGACTCATCAACCCGATTTCAAATCTTAGGCGAGGCTGTGTACATTTTCACATAGCACTAATACACTTGGGAAAGGTATGAATCCAAATATTCTCCCTCCAGCTATAGGTAGGGCAGGCTGGGCTCTTTAACCTTGGCTAGTTAACCAGTTTAGAGAAGGAAAACTCTGAATTCAAACCTGTTAAACTCTGCATAAGAAATTGACCTTGTGTCGCATCCTGCTTGTGTGGAGGAGTTGGTAAATATATATAATTTCAATCTGTGAGTAATATCCCCCATTAAATGAACTAGCAAGAATATGCCCCCCTCCGGGTATAAATATGTAAGTTTTAATATATTAAATTAGAAAGACTAATAAAATTAAATAAGAATGCATAGAAAATGATTACACTTGTTTTAATTATATTTTAATTGGTTTCTATAACAACAATACACAAATAGTTATTTATTAAACCCAGTTTTGTTAAAATCAGTATGCATATTAACCACACCATATATTATGTAAACCATTATATCTTAGTGTTATATAAGACACATTGCAGGATTTTAAATGCATTAATGACATGAGCCATTTTGGGGCAAATCTTACTATGTATTAATGATTTTGACTATAAATTAAATACTCATTGATAAACTTAGGCAATTCTTGAGGGTATTGTGATGTAGTGTCTGTGTAATCTGAGGTTACTGTGACATAGCTTTGGTTACAAACTGACAGACACCGAATCTCCATTATAATAAGATTGAAAAAGGAGATTATGTTGGAAAATATTTGTGGTATGAAATAAATGCATTTTTCACTATGAAATTACAGACTAATTGATGTGTCTACATATTCAAGACACTGAAGATACCCCTGCCCAACCCAGCCCCGCCCTGCTCCAACCCAGCCCTATCCACTTAGACTGTTGATAGTTTTCATTAGAGAATAACTCTGAATATCTTTCTCTGTCAATTGGAAGTATTAGAAACTTGAAACTAATGTGTGTTTAAAAATAATCCAGTAAACGAGTTGATTTACTTTATAATGAGACAGATGAGGTTTTTCCCACCTGAATTAAGTTGTTCACTGAAAATAATTTATCTTATATCTAATGTATCAGAGATGCTGATAGATACGCATCTTGCATCCCTGACACACAAAAAATCTAAAAGGACACAGTAAAATCATACCCATGCATCCCAGTGTTTTTCTTTTTTTTTTTCCCCAACATTTTGAGCTAACTGTAAATAGATTCAATAGTTTCTTAGAAATTAATAACATCTAAAATATATAAATAGATAAAAAATAAAAACCCTACAATCTATTAAGAAACTAGTTGGGACCCATAGATTTTCCCAGGGACTCCTTCAAAGCAAATATGTGTGTCCCAGGACTCACTAAATCTAAAAGCTATCAGCATCAATGATGTATGTCTGTTTGTATGAGTGTGCCAGGTTGTGAGTGTCCGTTCCCATGGTGTAGTGGCTAACATGCTGGACTGTGACATTGTAGTAAGCGAGTTCAATCTACAGTTACACTATTAAGTTCACTTTCAGACTAATACGCTTGGGAAAGGCATGATTCACCTCATCCTCCTGGTATACATTGAATAGTATCACTACTGTTCTTCTAGAAGGATGGATTTGGCATTAGATAACCCACAAAGATTAATATGTCATTAAACATAGAAATCAAACTACACCAAACCAAGTAGGTCTCCAGATATCAACCAGGGGAACTACATTTAAGGGTTTGCACATCTATTAATAATGGAGATTCGCTTCCAGTTTTTGTCTGTAACAAAAACTACGTCACTGCTTACGTCACATTACCCAAAATCATCATAACATAGAATAAATACACTCAAAATTCAAACATGCAACATTAGACAGTCCTCATTGTTTTTTAAAACAAGTTTTAATAAATACATGACTGCCGGAGTCAATGAATGATAGGGAAGGCTGGCGAGAGATCATCATGGATATCCGTGCAAACTGCACGACATGATGATGATGATGATGATTATATATCTATATATAGTTTGTTTTATTTTAATACATATTTAAAGCTTACATTTCAAATTGTTTCATTTTTTTAACCCTTTAATGAATTTGATGATTTTACTTACTTAGGGTACAAACTCGCTGACATTGAATTTTTAACTTCCACCCCTCAGGCAATGTTTCAAAAATCTATTTTTACATCGCCCGGTGGGCGTTTTTTATCTTGCTAGTTATAAGATAGGAAGAGTTGAAAACATCTATAATAAAAGGAGTTCCTGTGGTGTAGTGGCTAACGTGCAGGAGAGCGAATGTCAAAGTAAGCAAGTTCAAACTCCAGTCGTGCTACTACATTCACTTTCAGATGCTTGGGAAAGCCATGAACCCCTTCATATATATGGTGCTGAAACCTGGTAGAGCTCTCTAGATGGGGATTTTAACTGACTTTCACCATTAGCATAAAGTAAGGCTCTCTGTTATTTATGGATTTGGGCTCTCTAGTGATCATAACATATATACCTATGTATGTATTTATCAGTTAAAAATCCGCTTCTTACTGACAGCTACTGATGGCTGAGGGATTAAACAATCAGACTGATGAAAAGTCAGTCGGGTTTCGCTCATAGCTAAAATTAGTTGCAAAGTCTAGCCACACTGAAGAGATATGAAACATTGAAACACGGTGTCTGTAGATGACTATTATATATATATATATATATATATATATATGAAATAAAAATGTATTTTTTTAGCACTGCTTCCTGTGACTGTTTATAAAATTAAAGGTATGTAAATTAGATGCACCTGTTCATTGGATCTAATAGATATTAATTACATAGTAAAAGTAATTAGTATTTATTAATTTAAACTTTTTTTTTAACCAATGAGAAAACTTTGCTTGCGTAGACGTTTTTAATTCACCCTGAAGGTAATTTAGAAATGAATTTCTTCCTCTAGTAAATGACTACAGTGAATTCTAAGATAAGTTTTTGTTTGTTTTTATCATTTCATTTTGGTTGATGCATTTTTTGGAATTCCCCTTGATGATTAGACTCTTGATAGTTTAAAACCAGCACAGAAGATTCTTAAGATTGCAGCAAACATCTGATATGAGAAATAGAGAGATGCATTAGGAATTTTTAGGGGACTTTTTTATTTTATTTTTATTTTTTTTTTTTTTTGCACGTCAATTTGGGTTTTACTCTAATAATTTAAAAAAATACATTGAAAAGGGTGTTTACTATAGGAATGCATTGGAAAAAGGGTGTTTTACTATAGGAATGCATTGGAAAAAGGGTGTTTACTATAGGAACGCATTGGGGAAAAGGTGTTTTACTAGGAATGCATTGGGGAAAAGGGTGTTTTACTATAGGAATGCATTGGGGAAAAGGGTGTTTACTATAGGAACGCATTGGGGAAAAGGGGGGTTTACTTGAAAAGTTATCCTGTAAAATAAAAAAATAAGAGGCTATTGACAGGTTATCAATCATATGCGAGTTTGATTTCTCTGAAATAAGACCTGGAATTTTTACAAACTGTAGCCATATTAGTACTACTGTTTGGCTGCACCATCCTGACTACAAAAGAAAGAGAAAAAAAGGAGGTACATCAGTCAATTTAGTGTGTGACTGACATTTATAAATTCCAGGTAAATCCAGGTATTCCTGCTAGTTGTTTGCATTTCTTCAAGCTGCTTTAATTAAAACTTGAATGACTTTACGAGTCTCATATTACAAATTATTTTATTCACTTTCATTCCTCGAGTTTTAGAAAATGAAGCAACTCTCATCCGCAACAATATTTCTTTCTTTTCATATATTGAATACGATGTGTCTTATGTGCTTGTCTGGTTTACTTGCATGTGAGTAAAACAAAAAGTGTAATAGGGTCATGCAATGTACTATCTTTATGGGGATATATATATATATATATATATATATATATATATATATATATATATATATAATATGCAGTTTTGCTTATAGTCATTCTGTTTCTTTCTTTCTGTTTGCATTTTTCTGATCTTTATCTACCCGAATGCATCTCTCTTCTACCCCAACTCTCTCTCTTTCTCTTTCACTGTCATTCTCTCTCTCTCTCTCACTGTCATTCTCTCTCTCTCTCTCTTTCTTTCTCTCTCTCCTTTGCCCTCTCTCTCGCTTCTCTCTGTCTTTTTCTGTCCTCAATTTTTTTTTTTTTTTTTTTTGCTTACCATCATTCCATTTCTTTCTTCCTATTTGCATTTTTATTTTCTTTATCTACCCATATGCATCTCTCCCACTTCTCTCCTCTCTCTCTCTCTCTCTTATATCAAATGTTTTTGAACTTATAGAAACCATTTATATCTTTATTATAATCTCCGCCATAGAATCAACATGCTTATGTTAAATCTCTCCAAGATAAGCAGTGCAGACTATTTGGGATTTTTAAAAACAAATGATAGCAGCTTTTTCTTTTTTCCCCTTTTTCTTTCTATTTATCTTAATTATGATCTGCATTTTATTATGTCTAGAAGTGTAGATTTAGCAGAATTTATTTACTTTTCATATTTATTAACAGCATCTCATTGTTTGTGTCTAGAATAAAGAGCCCAGTCAGTGTTTATCTTAAACTTGGGGGGGGGGGAGAAAATAAATGATATGGAAAATGTACAAGTCTGCATTTAGAATTAGTTTCTGTCTCCAAAAATATTCATATAAAAAAAAAAAAGAAATGGTTGTTTTCAGTTCTTCAGATGTGGATTCATATGCACAGATTAAGATAGATGGATAGACTGAGATATCTATTATTATACTAAAACTGAGTGAATCAATGATTGTTTGCTAAAGGCTTTTTTCCTGTTTAGTTTAATGACACAAAATTCATATTAGAATATTCCTTGGTTAAAGGATTGTTAGGTTTGAAAAAAAATTATATTTTAATTGGTTCTACTGACCTGTCTCTTACTCACATTTTGCCTGTCATTTTCCTTCCATCCTTAAGCATCATGGGTCACCACCCTCAGCCAACAGGTGGCCCATTGGGGGGATTTTACCCCTCTTCAGATGTGCAGTTGGTGGATTCGACAGCCCCAGCCAGCAGGGCTGTGTATAGTTAAGAATATATCAAATATATATCTCCAACCTTCTTCAGGACAATACAAATATCAACTGTTGAAGTTAGTTTTTGTTTAACTTCAACAGTTGATATTTGTATTGCTAAGAAAAAGAGTGGAAATACATATCTGGTGTATACTTAACTATAGATTGATATTTAATACATATATAACAGTCGAAATGTTAAACGGCTATCATATCTTTCAAATATCAATATATCATTTTTCAATCATCTGGTCACGTCAAGCTCTAGCACCTATACGATTGCCCCAACCCTATTGCTCTTATGGCAAGCCCCAACACTTTTTATCATATGGGTGCTAGAAGGCGGTGTCTGCGGATCTACATGTCCTGGGAATGACGTTAAACTCGATTTGATGGTGAGGTTCCAGTTTTGGAGATTTAGGGAATGTGGAGCACCCCTTCATCACCATTGTTCCCTGGTCCACTCTGACCTGGAGTGGTAGTACCTGTTAGGGTCCCATCTATGGGTTAAATAGAAAAATGTATTTATAAAAAAATTGTATTATCCATTAAGAATTGATTTATTTCAAAACTTTATCGGCATTAAATGACCCACTGAGGTTGATATGCCATAAAACAAACCAAACCAAAACAAATATATCATTCTCACATTTCCTATTTTTCACTTTTATTCATTACTTTTCCACATTTATATGTATATCTAATTAATTATATATGTATATCTAATTTAGGGTTGCCAAGACATAAAGTCAGTGGCTCTTGGTAACTGTTAGTTTCTTGTCCATGTGATATTTAATTGGTTTGAATATCACACAGGTGAGAAACTGAGTTACCATGCACTGTACACTTTGTTTTTTCTACCCTAATTTAGACATATATGTTCTATGAATGTAAATATAACAAACTATATTATCTATATATCTATCTATCTATCTATATAAATAAAATGTTGTTCTGGTTCCAACAGGAGAAAATTCAATATTTTATAAAAAAGAAGGTCCACAAAATGTATTATGTTTTCAGAAAAAATTTTTTTATTCTTTTTATCTTACATGTGCGACACATGTTTCTGATCTGTTGTCTTCTTCAGGCATTGAATTATTATTTTGGCAGAATATCTCCGATATTTGATAGGTTGTGTGTGTTTTTGTAACTTTTTTATTATAAGGGTTGTGTAATAACGGTTGAATGCTACGTTATTTTTTTTTTTTTTTTTCAATCCTTGCGTGCGATTGCGAGTCATGCGCAAATTACACACAAGGATTGAAAAAAATAACGTAGCGTTCAACCGTTATTACACAACCCTTATAATAAAAAAGTTACAAAAACACACACAACCTATCAAATATCGGACATATTCTGCCAAAATAATAATTATATATATATATGTGTGTGTGTGTGTGTGTGTGAGAGTTAGGATAGTGTATATATTGTTAATCATGCTTGAGAACTGACATTTACTAAACGCAGTCAACTCTCTGTATGCTATCCTAATTTACACACACATATGTTGAATTGAGTGAGTTAGTGCACTGTTGAATTCAACAACAACTAGAGTATAACAGAATTTGTACATGAAGCAATTGGTATTTATAGCACTGGAATATTCCATACTTGAATCTGGGTGATCTCATTCCATGAGTCCTTGGTTTCTGGTCTCAGTGTGGATATGGTGCTAGATAAATATCATTCTGCATTATGCTTCCAACAATGCAGGGACTGTATTGAGTTACAGCTTTCTCCTTTTTCTGCCAACTGGATGCTAGTTGGAATCCCACTGTAATGGTGAGTATTGTATTGCTTCTACAATATCAGAGGGATGACTTCTATTATATATTCCCAATTGGTTGTAAAGCAAATGGCTTATTCTTGATACTTCGTGTTTCTTTCTAATCATAACCCCCAGCTCTGGATTAAATAGTACCACTACTTGTTCTTCTACAAGGGTGAATTTGGAATTAAATAACCCACAAAGGTTGATATGCCATTGAATAAATAGACCAAGAAATTAGAGTGTTTGACTAGGAACCACAAGGTTCCAGGTTCAATGCTGGCCCTCACCAACTCACCATGTGAATAGCACAGGGATCTGTGCAGTAAAGTGTGGAGCTGATGATAGGTCTGGTGCTCCACCTCAGATGCCAAAACCATCTCCTTGGTTTAGTGCTAGTGAAAAGGGATAGACTCCTTCACTGTCTGGCTGATACTGACTTTAGGCCACCCTTACAGTTCTTCTACAAGGGTGGATTTGGAATTGAATAACCCACAAAGGTTGATATGCCATTGAACAAATAAACCAAACAAATCATAATCCAGTTTTGTTGTTTTTGTTTTAATTCTAAAACAAAGCTCGATTATTTGAATTGTTTTTTTCTTGTTTATAATTTCTTGAAAACCAAAACCCGACTTTTGCACCCCTGTCTTTATTTTCTCGTGCAGGTGTCATTTTCTTACCTTTTGGCATCGGATAATAAATCTTCTGGCAAGTTTAATCTGATTCGACTGCTTTGACAGATCTGGTTACCTTAAATGAATCTTAATGGATCTAAACTCAAGGGTAGCCATTTAATGTGTGACATTCCGGGTAAAAACCTCATTCAGTCACCACCATCCACTACCATTTAAAAAAAAAAGTTTCCCAGGCTATTTTTCTGTGTTTATGTACTTGAAATCCTTTTCTTGGATAGTAAAAAGAAAAATATAAAATGGGATTTTGAAATAAATAATCTAGAAGGAAAACTCTGAATTCAAACCTGTTAATCTCTTTCTATGAATTTGAGATAAGGCTTGATAATTTGGATTATTGGCCTCATCTTTAGTGTTATCTACACAATTTTTCGACCGATGTGCCCTCCGGCCTTCTTCAGGTGTTTCTTGTTGAACTCAAGAAACTTCCAGAGTCCAAGAAGAAATGCTTTAAGAAGGTCGGAGGGCACATCAGCTGAAACATTGTGTAGATAACAATAATGATGAGGACAATAGTCTACACATTGTTTCTAAACTGTATCTGATGATGACTCTAGTTCTGGAAAGTGTTGAGTACCCTTTACTGCCATTACTCCTGGAGTTCTGAGGAGTGTAGAGTACACCTTCATGGCTATTACTCCCAGGTCCACTCTAAATCGGAGTGTTAGGGTCCCATGTATGACCAAAATTATATATTTAAGTTATTGAGTCTAATATTATTAAGGAATGATGTTAAGATCATATTGGTCTGAAATTTTGTGATGAAGCTTGATTATTTGTATTTAGATTTTTTGCACTATTGTTGTTATCTTTATTGTTATACAGATGCTGATAGGTACGCATCCTGTGTCCCTGATGTACAAAAATCTAAAAGGACACAGTAAAATCATAGCCATGCATCCCAGTGTTTTTCTTTCTTTCTTCCCTAACCATTTCAAGCTAACTGTAAATACATTTCAATAGTTTCTTAGAAATAAATTACACAGAATAGGTTACAAGATAAGGGTTAGACGGCTTTAGTTGGGACCTATAAATTTCCCCGGGGACTCATTCAAAGCAAATATGTGCATCCCAGGATGCACTAAATCAAAAAGCTATCAGCATCACTATACACTTGTACCTGGTTAACAGGAGAACAATCTACCCAATAAAATAAAGGGTTCAGTTTGAAGTTTCATTAAGGCTCCCAAGTTTGAGAAACACCTGAAGAAGTCCGAAGGGCACATTAGCCGAAATGTTGTGTATATAACAATAAAGATGAGAAAAAATCAGTTAAAAGTTAAGATTAGTTGCTAATTTTTATTTTTATTTCTAATCATTCAATTGCTTAAAAGTTGTAAAATGTAAAACCTGGGCATATGGAAATTAGACGAAAGAAAAATCAGGGAAAAGTATAATAATAATAACTAGCAGGACCTGTGGATATACCACAGTATGATAATCTAATTATTACAATATTTGATATGTTTACTTAAGAGCTATTGCAAGATAGTTCAATATATAAAATCTATAATAATCTGGATTTAACTCTCTCACTCATAGCATGTCCTTTTTCTTCCCTTTCATTCTTTATAATAAAACTGGAATGGTCCATTATTTAGCTGAGGTGACGACACTCATAAGAAAATAAATTCAGCAGATAAGACTAGATAATCAGGATTTACATTTTTGCATTTCATCTTGGATGATTTGAACAGTCTCATTTTTTTAGCAGAAGGTGTTGCAAGATGATAACGGTCGTACAATTAAGGAACCTGAGTATTAATGTATAGATGACAATGCTTTTTTTCATGTAAGAAATTCAAACAACTTATGACGGTTTTAGTGTGTCTCCTTTTTAAACTGCCGAGAAACACCCAACGTTAAGTAAGAAAGAAGATACGTCATAGATGACAATGAGGATTAAGAGTGAAAAATGTTTGTAATTCTGGAAGCTTCAGGAAATAAATTCTTGAAAATGAATTCTTTTTGTTTAGCTGCAGGCTATTATTATACAAGGATAGATTATAAAAAGAAAATGCATTAAGTTTCTCTTTCACATGAATAAACACACTCTCTATTTTTATCTATCTCTATATATCTTATCTCTATCTATCTCTCTATCTATCTCTCTATCTATCTCTCTCTATCTATCTCTCTATCTATCTCTATATATCTTTATATCTCTCTATATCTCCCTCTCTTATGTATATATATTTGTTTGTTTGGTCTTTTTAAAGCATTGGAAAACAGAACAAAAATCAGATTTTTTATATATTCAACCGTTGCTCTGTTTCTGTTTTAATCTATTCCGATATTTCGGGTGAACTTCACCCTTTCTTAAGGTATGTCAGACGGTCTGGAGAGAAAAAAAATGCAATGTTGTATATGAGGGAAAAAAAATTAATTTATATATATATATATATATATATATACACACACACACACACACCTATCTCTCTATATCTAGGTGAAGTTCCAATTCTGAAGCTCTGAGGAGTATGGATAACCCCTTCACTTCCAATTACTCCCAGGTCCAGCCTGAACCCAAGTGGTAGTACATGTTAGGGTCCCATCTATGGGTTAAATAGCAAAAATATGTTTTTGAAAATAGTTTTAAAAAAAAAGGATTTTCAATGCCCCCCAAGAATGAATATAACAAAATGTCTTCTGTATAAAATAACCCAACATGGGTTGACATGCTGTAAAATTCAACCAACCAACCATATCTATATCTAGATATATCTATATAGATATCTCTGTGTGTGTGTATATATATATATATATATATATATATATATATATAATATGAAAAGGGGGTGGAATGAATCCGACAGAATGAGGTAAAATAAGGAATGAAAGAACAAAACTCTGACAAAAATGTGTAGTATATTTCGCTGGAGGAAGAAGCTGAGGTCAAACCTCCAGCGAAATATACTAGATATTTTTGTCCGAGTTGTGTTCTTTCATTCCTTATTTTACCTCATATGGGAGTAAATATGGAAAAAAGATTTTATAATGATTTTCATCTTCTGTCATCTATAAAACATCCATCAATTTTTTCACCCCAAGATACATTCTAATGAAGGTTTAAAGAAACCGAAATGTTTAAACATCAATAAATAAATTCATCCTATTTTCGGAACACTTGTTTTTTCAAATTTCTTAATATATATGATATATATAATATATATTATTGATTTAAAGCAAATGATCCTATGAAGAAATAATTGCAATCTTTTAGTAAAAATGATATAATGTAAACCCCTAACAAAATGTAAGTAATTATAGACATTTTGATGTATTTAAATACCTTTATATGTGTGTAAATGACAGGTGTAGAAATTTAATGAATACCTTTTCAAAGTCCTCAACTTGACATGTGCTTGAGGGTATAGGAAAGTAGAACTAGGTGTGCAGAACCCTTTGGCTACCCAATTGAGCCTCATTTTCATTATTAATTTCAAATGATAGTCTCTCCTTTTGCTTTCTAATCTTATTATAATGAAGATTCAGTGTCTCTGTTTATAACTGAAACAATGTCACTGCTTACATCACAATATGATCAGGAATTGCATAAGTTTATCAATGATTATTTGATTTATAGTCAAAATCATTAATACATAGAATATATCTTATTTATTAACAATGTCTCTGAAAATCTAAGATAGATTTGCCTCAAAATAGCCCATGTTATTAGTGTGTTTAAAATCCTGTAATGTGTCTTATAAATCACTAAGAAATAAAGGTTTACATAATATATGGTGTGGTTAATTTGCATACTGGTTTTAACAAAACCATATTTAATAAATAATTACTTATTATTGGTGTTATTGATCTCTAATATCATTGTTTTATCTCCAATGTATTAAAATCAATACTATGAATGATTTTTATATAGAAACCAATTAAAATATGATTAAAATAAGTTTAATCTTTTTATGTGTTCCTATTTAATTTCATTTGTCTTTGTAATTCAATAAATTTCATTACATTAAAACTTAAATACTTATGCCCAGAGGGTGCATATTCTTACTAGTTTTTTTTTTAATTCTGTTTCTGAAAAAAAATCTGTTTACTTTCTATCTTTCCTTTTTTTTTTTTTTTTTTTTTTTTTTTTTTTGAATTATAAATCTTATTATAATGGAGAGTGTGTGTCTGTCTGTAACTGATACTGTCACCACCAACATCATAATTCCCTTAGTTATTTACATTATATACTCAATGATTATTAGATAATCATTATTTAATCTTAATTAGCATTTTATTTATTCACAATGTCTCTATTAAAAGTCTAGCTGAGATAGATTGATTCAAAATAGCCCATATTTTAATGTTTTTAAAATCCTGCAATGGGTGTTGTATATCATTAAGAAACAAATGTTTACAAAGTATATGATGTGAATAATTTGCATATCAGTTTTGATAAAACTTATGTTTAATAAATAATTACTTGGTGTTATTGATTTCTAATATTATTTTATTCTCAAACGTATTAAAAGCAATCCTGTGTATAATTTTATCTTGAAATCAATTTAAAAAAAAAAAAGTTTTATCTTTTTTGTGTTTGTATTTAATTTCATTAGTATTTCTAATTCAATATAATATCTAATTATATTAAAACTTAAATACTTGTGCTCAAAAATACTTAAATACTTGCTAGTGAAAGTAATATATTTTATTGTCTACTCAGCATTGCCCACAATTTAAAAAGTTGAAAATAAATCTCTTATCTATATATATATATATATAAAAAATTAAATTATTTGTTTATATAGTCTCAACTTTTTAAAAATCTATATATCAATATTCGTATTTCTTAATTGTACTACTGTTATCTCTTGCAACATCCTCTTGTTTTTCGAGAAGTTTTCCTGTTCTTTTGAGATACTCTTTTCTTACTTTTTCTTCCATCTGTATTTGTATGATGGTGTCCACTTCCAGTATTCCCAAGTCATGTTCTTGGTCATAGATTAAGATTTGACAAGATTCACATTTACCTTTTTAGACTGACAGTAAAATTAAGTCTGACAGGTGAACAACAACAACAACTGAATTTATTTTTATTTTTGTTATAGATAAACATCTGTTTCAACATGTAGACAAACATGTATGTGCTCACACACACACACACACACACACAAGTTTATAGCAGCTCAAAAGAAATTGCCTACTTCCACAAATCTTTTACCCCCTGTAGAAAATAATCTCACTTTAAACTTCTTAGAAAATATTTACTTTGTCAACAATAGAAAACATATGACAACTTTTCAGTCTTTAGATTTTGAATCTTAGTCATTTATTATGACTATCAAGAATATATGCCCACCAGGCACAAGTATTTTAGGTTTAATATAATAAAATAACATTAAATCAAAAAGACTAATGAAATAAAATAAGAACATATATAAAAAGAATGCCTTCATTTTTATTGATTTCTATATAAATTATTAACTATTAATTATTACTTTAAACCTATTTGAAGAGTTGGGTATATTCAAAGGATAGAATAGTTGGAATGCTAGATCATCAGTTGCAGCTTTTATTGTAAAATTTTCTTAATTCACCTATTAAAATAAATCATTAAAATTACATTATTTCTTTTTGGTAATGGATTTTTTTTAATTATTAAAATTAAATCAAACAATTAGAAATTGATAAAACTAAGCAAATTTTTAAGATCAATATTCAAATTATCCTTCCCATTCACACTATAATAAGCTATTTGGCTGTATATATAAATGCAATTGCATATCATTGGTATTTAGATGAGGCCAACAGTAATAATATTAAATATATTACTTAATAATTGAGATTTAGATAAAAAATATAATGGTGAATGAAGTAAATAACTAAGGAAATTATGACGTCTGGGGTGAGATAGTTTCAGTTACAGACATAAAAATAATCTCCATTATAATAAGATAAATTATATTACTGCTGATTGTCAATCTATTCTTTTTTTTTTTTTTTTTTTTTTTTTTTTTTTTTTTCAATAATAAATGAGATTCCCCAACCTCTAAGCACAAAATAACCCAAGACAGATTAACATGCCATTAAAATCAATCAATATCAATTCTGTTTTTTATAAAAAAAAATAATATTCACTAACCTCTAGACATAAAGTAACCCAAGGCATGTTGATGTACCATTAAAATCAATCAATCCTTTTTTCTTTTTTTTCTACAATGAATAAGATTCCCTAACCTCTAGGCATAAAGTAACCCAAGACTGGTTGAGATGCCATTAAAATCAATTAACCAATTCTTTTTACCTACAATAAATAAGAATCCCTAACCTCTAGACATAAAATAACCCCAGACAGGTTGACATGCCATTAAGATCAATCAATCTGATTCTAAGCAAGAGTACCATATGTAAAGTAAAAAAAAAATACAGTGAGGGAGTCTATCCCATTTTCGCTTGTACTAGACCGGGGAGATTATTTTTACATCTGAGGTGGAGCACCATACCTACCATCAGCTTCCTACTTTACTACACAGGTCAAAGCCGTGCTACTCATGTGCTGGATTGGCTAAACCGTCCATATGTAATATATATAAAATCCCGTCAATTTTTATGGGTATTATGGTTATGCAAATATATTGTCATGCTCTGAAAACATTTTGTGTTTGGCTTGTAGTCAACATTGGAGATAAAACTCTGGATAAACACAAAAGAATTTCTGATTTTGTTCAACTGAATCTATGATTAATTTTTTTTATCTTTAAGATTCTATTGTGCTTATTAATTAGTTTATTACTCGGGTTTGAAGATTAATTATTGATATTGAGTTTTTCTATCAAGATCTCTTTTATATCAAAATCAGTTTTTAAAAATTGTGGTCTCCACTTATATACAATACAAAAGTCTAACTTCACAATTGTTTTAAACAGGTCATACTTATACTGGCCCTCTAGTAAAACATTGATATCACTTATAATACAGGGTGACCTAAAGAAAACAGAACCCAAATAAATTTTATTTCAAGAAACTTGTTGGATTTAAACTTCAACTGGAGTTCAAACAGGAAATACATGAATCCATTTTTTTCTTCCTCCATCTATGGGAAATAATAGAGCAGACTGAGTTCTATAGCCTTGATAAAGCAACCAGTCTAGGAGAAGGAAAAACTATAAATTCAACCTAGCTACACTCTGCTTAAAAATTGACCTTCTGTCACATCCTATCATTTTTTTTATATATATTACATAAGATATAAAAAAAAAAAAAAACAAGATAAAAGAATCATGGAATTGAACTTCTCGTCGGCTTTGCAACTAGAATGAGGAGCATTCTACAGCCCGCTCGCTTTATGGTGAGTTTCAGTTACTTTTCAAGTAACTTTCTTCTGACGGGCTGTGATCGGTCCAGTCTGACCCAGAGTGGTGGTACCTGTTAGGGTCCCACCTATGGGTTAAATAGAACAAAATCAGTTCTAAAAAATGTGTTTAAAAAAGAATTCAGTATTTGAGTAAGAATTTAAGTTCTGATTTCTCACTAACCTTCCTTTGTTTTTTTTTTTTTTTTTTTTTTTTTTTTTTTTTTTTTTTTTTTTTTGTGATCTGATTTTCAATTTGATGATGTAAATTTGATCTTCTTTGTTTATAGTTCAATTCTTAACCAACATTCCCACATTCACCTGTCAAGTCTTTGTATAAATATAACCAATCCTGAAATAATATTCTAATTGGCAAATTCTTTTAGTTTGTATTGATTTCAGTTTTAATGGCTATGAATGAATTACATCCACCTGAACAGTCAAAATGAACTTCTATTGAATTCAAACACAGCTGTCTTTTTTTCTTCTTTTAAATATTGGCTCTCAACAGACTGGGCGTTTTTTGTTGTTTTTTTTAAATAAATAAAAAATTTAAAAAAAAAATATATATATATATATATATATATCAGCATTTCTGTGGGAATTTCTTTGATATTATGATTATAAAGTCTCCACCTGTTCACTATCCCTGTCAATACATTATTTGAATCTTCCCCAGGTAGACTCTGTAATATCAGTTCTGCTTTTCTAATAAAGATACTCTCATAGAAATATAAGAATTAGGTTGTTTTTAACTCTGTAGCTAACACCAATGTCTTATAATGTGTTAGATTATCCTAGAAGGTCACTTAATGCAGGACACACACATACACATACACACATATATATATATATATATATATTATATATATATATATAACAAATCCTGACAAAGAGTTATAATAGACTCTATTGTCTAAGCACAAAGTCCAACCGAAAGAATACAAAACAAGATAGATAAATTTCATAAAGAAAAGAATTCATAAAGATAGTTTGAGGCACATGAAGAAAAATGTTGTGACTTACTGCGTTGAAAGCCTCAGTATTTTTTTTCGATATGTATTTATTGACTTCTAGTTGATAATAAAGAAATTAATGATAGCAATCATCACTTGGTTCTGTTAATGTAGAAGAAGGAATTAAAGACTTAGTTATCATGTGTGGTCCTCATGACATACATATGTAATCTAAGCACCCCTAGGGGGCTACTCAGTTTGACATTCCTGTGTTAAAACACTCCAGAATTTTATTTTTTTTCATGAAACATTGTCAAATATTTCTTTGATCTTTCAATTGTTTATTATTTATAGTAACAACACAGAATATCATTTTACAGTTGTTTGTAAATCGTGCAGATTGAAAATAAAGAATAGGCCTTTGACGACACAGACTTTAATTCTTTTATCCTGGGAAGCTTAGGTACAACTGCTCTATTGCTTGAAAACCAGATTTAGCCATAGAGGTTTATTCTTTATTTTCCCTTAATACATGTGTTACTGCCATTTTAATATTTTCTTTATATACATTAGAAGTAATAGTAGTAGTAGTAGTAGTAGTAATATCTGAAAATTATCAATAAAAAAAAGTTTTTTTTTTTTTTTTTTAAATAGTTCTTTTCAGTGTGACACATTGATTGGAACAAAGATTTAGTGACAACATCTGTTTGTTTGCATATATTTGTGTGTGTGTGTATGGATATCTATTTGTAAGTGTGTGTGTATATATATATGTATAATGTGTGTGTATATTTGTTTGTATCTGAATATGTATTTATGTGTACTAGCAAATATATGCACACTCCGGGTGCAAGTATTTAAATTTTAATATAATAAAATATCATATTAAATTAGAAAGGCTAATGAAACTGTATAAGAATGCAGATAAAAAGATTTGGAACAGAGGGGGTATGATTGAAAAATAGAACAACTTTGAAACTAACTCTTCCATCCTTTTCCATTACTCCCGTTTTCATTGGTAAATTTTCCTAATTTAACTCTTTAGTTAAAATAGGAAGTAAAGAATAAATTTACAGTTATTTCTTCTTGTTAATGGATTTCTTTTAAGATTTATCCCCGAGATTTTTGCTCATATTCAATAAATTAGAAATCAATGATACTAAGCATATATTTATAAAAATCAAATTTTTAAGATCAATATGCAAATTAGCCTTCCAATTCACACTGTAATCCACCATTTTGTTGTATATATAAATACAATTGCATGTTATTAGTATGTAGATATGGTCAACAGTCTTAATGATGTAAAACAATTTTATTAATAATTGAGGTTTAAATTAAAAATAAAATCATGGAGAATGTGATGTAAATAACTAAAAGGAATTGTGACTTGTATAGTAATATAGTTTCGGTTACAGACAGACAAACCCACAATCTCCATTATAATAAGATATATATTCGTGTGTACATGTCTATGTATATACATGTTTTTTTTTTCTTGTTTAATCAAATGGCAATTATTCCCATTTTCATTTCCTTCTCTTATTGTAACTAATAATGATAATAATAGATAATAATTGCAAATAAAATTGAATTGCTATCATATATGATATGTCTACAGACATAGAAAAAAAAAGTCCTTGCCCTGTCCACCAATTGAGAAAGTATGTGAACAAAATCTCCTTTTAACCTGAATGTCCTTTCCAACCAATCCAAAATGAGAGATCATGTGACCATTAGAATATAAAATGGCCGCATTAAATAACAACATTCCTCAGAGATTAGAAGACATACTTCTTTTCACTTGATTAAACAATCTCCATTTAAATGTTGGAAAATAATAAGATTTTAGATAAACTCTTAATCCTTTTAATTAGATTTACTTCTGGGAGATTCATCTTTAGCATATGGGCATTTTGAAAGCTTCCAAATTCTGAGAGATTTATTTTGTAGATTATGTCTGTGGAATTTACTAAGTAATCATTGTATTCATTACTGACATGCACTGCCCAGTCATTTAAAACTAAGATTTATTGTTCTATTACATGAGAATGTCTGTTGTTTCGGCTAAAGTTGCACTGGAGGAGTTAAATCTGGGAAGTAGTGGACATTCCAGTTTTCGTTTTTCTTTCTCTCTCTTATTTTTTTCTTTCTTTTTAAGTCGGTACATTTTGAATTACTGATTTTATTACTTATATATTACTTAACTTCCTCCTTTTATCTAACAATCTTAAAAGGATAATGCTTAAGAAATAACTATGGAAAAAAACTCACACATAAAAGTGAGTGGATGAGATATATACACGTAAGCATATATGGGCACCTCATGTGATGTAATGGTTAGCAAGCAAGATTTGCAGACCATTGTTAGTGAGTTTGATTCTCATTGGGTACCCTATATTTATGGCCTTGTGCCACATTTAAGCTAAGCTTAGTAAATAACTATATATATATATATATATATATATATATATATATATTAGCAGGAGCTGTAGATATGCCACAGTTTAGCTCGGTCGGTAGAACATCTGACTAGGAACCACAAGGTTCTGGGTTTGATATCGGCCCTCGCCAACTCAGCGTAAGAGTAGCACAGGGCTCTGTGCGGTAATGTAAGGAGTTGATGGTGTGGTGCTCCACTTTAGATTCCAAAACAATCTTTTTGGTGTAGCACTAGTGAAAAGGGGATAGACTCACTTGCTGTCTAGCTGATATCAACTTTAGGCCACTCCGACGACTTTACTTTTCCTTACTTAAGAGCATTTGCTAAATAGTTCAATGTGTAAAGAGTATAATAATCTTGATTTAACTCTTTCTCTGGGGTTATGGTTAGCAAGCTAGTCTCTCAAATCTAACACTATTGAATAGCAAGTTTGATCCTCACTGGATGCCCATGCTTGTATTACATTCTACCTATGCCAAACAGGTGTGTATATATATATATATATATATCCTGTCGGCGGGGCTTAGAATACTGTATCCCCTGCAGAGGCGTAAGATCCCACACAAAAAAGGGATTCTCTGGGGTTTTGGGGGGGGGGGGTTAATACCAAAAGTAAATATTTCTTCATTGTTCAATTAGCAATTATAAAATCACAATAAACTCGTATAGAAGCTTTGTATCTTGTGGTGAGGCTCCAGTTCTGAATCTCTCGGTAGTGTTGAGTACCCCCTTCATTGCCACTATTCCCAAGTCTGCTCTGACTTGGAATGTAACAAGACTATTAAAATAAAAAATAAAAATCTTTTTAAATTAAAAGAAAAAATCTCTTACAAATCAACTGCACAAAAAATATGAATGTGATTCCCTAACCTCTAGTCATAAAATAACCCTGGATTGGTTGATATAACATAAAAATCACTCAATATTTATTATTTAATAGATTCGAAAATAGTACAAAAATAGTTTTACAAATACATGTATTTGTTTTTTATAGCCAATAAAACATTTGGTTTAGAATTGTTATGAAATCTCAGTCATTATGGATGTTAAGTAATTATTCACTCATCTATCTATCTATCTATCTATCTATATATATATATATATATATATATATATATATATATATATATATATATATATATATATATATATGAGCATCATTATCAGAACCTTACTAGCTAAACACCCCATCTGGGGAAAATAAATAAAGAGAACTCCCACTACCAACTCCTGCTAACACCAACAATTGACCACCTGTCCGCTATTCATGACCTTCTAATTCACCAGTATGAAAATGTTCACCGTTGAAGCAAGAACTCAATCCAATGTCCTGAAGAAGGTCTAACAGACCGAAATGTTATAATGTTGACATCACTACCCACAATAAACATCCATTTCATACAACATCCTGTGTTTGTCTACCTTTCTACACACATACACACATATATATATATATATATATGTGTGTGTGCAGTATATTAGAATGAAAAAACACAGGTTTAAATGAGTTAAGTGGCTGGTTTATTGGCCGACGCTGCAGTGTTTCGATCTATTAATTAGATCATCTTCAGGGAATTTGTTGGTATATGGAAGGTAATAAGAAATTTTAATCACAGAATAACAAGAAAAGCGAGTGATAGTCCTTGTTTGTCAGTCTGTTTAAAATTTGAACTTTGAAAAAAGGAGACGGTTTGAAATATGACATCAAATATTCTCTTTTACGGTGTGAGTATGGGACTGTGTAAGTGTGTGTGTTCATCGAAAAGAAAGCATTGTGCATTTTTTTATGTGTGTGGTTGCGCGTGTGTGTATAAATCTTTTGCGATACTACATACTGTCAGATTCACTTCCTTTTCTTCACATATATATAAAGTAAATTGATTAGTGACCTTAAATTCTAAGCAGACTTTCTCCACATGGGAGATTAATTTCACAAAATCTTTCTATTCTTAATCTCTTTTTTGACTGTTTTGTTTCTTCCTAACAAATGATAACTTCCATGAGCGATACATTTTATTTTGTCTTGCTTGCTAGAATCCTCTTGGTTGATGGTGTTAAGTTCAGAATAGAATTTTAAGAGTATTTTGATACTTGTTGATCAAACCATTTCAACCTTTTTCCCAAAGTTTTGTATATCATTTTAGTTGGGTTTCACATTAGTCAAGTTGTCAGATTGTTATAGACCTTCAAAGAAGAAGAGGAGGATAATGCTGTTAAAAGTTTAAAATAAGTCACAAAATATCAGTATAAGACAAAGTATTTTATCCCAACCCTATTGCCCTTTTTATCATATGGGTGCTAGAAGGCGGTGGCTGCGGGTCTACATGTCCTGGGAATGACATTAAACTCTATCTGATGGTGAGGTTCCAGTTTTGAAGGTTTGGTGAATGTGGAGCACCCCTTCATCACCATTGCTCCCTGATCCACTCTGACCCGGAGTGGTAGTACCTGTTAGGGTCCCATCTATGGGTTAAATAGAAAAACAGGTATTTATAAAAAAATTGTATTATCCATTAAGAATTGATTTATTTCAAAACTTTATCGGCATTAAATGACCCACTGAGGTTGATATGCCGTAAACAAAACAAACAAACAAAGTATTTCATTACTGCCTATAACAGACCAACATTTTATATGCCCTGTTGGGTGGGCTTTTAGAATAAACTGACTGTACATCTGCAGAGGCGTAAGAGCCCCCCACCCCCCAATGGGGTCACCTATTGGTCATGGGTGGCCACCCATGATGCCTAAAGATGGAACCCTAGTGGCTGAGCAGTACACGACATGCAACACTCTACTTTTGCCCTTACTTAGGCTAGACAGGTGGTCAAAGAGGCCCTCTCCAATCAATCAGTTGGTCACATAAAGCCCTAGTACCTATATGATTGTCCAACTGTTTTAATTATATATGTGCTAGAAGGCGGAGACTGAGGGTTTTATTGTCTTGGGTATGATGTTAAACTCTATCCAGTGGTGAATTTCTAATTCTGGAGAATGTAGAGTACCCTTTCATCACCATTGCTCCCTGGTCCACTCTGATCTGGAGTGGTAGTACCTGTTAGGGTCCCATCTATGGGTTAAATAGAAAAAATGTGTTTATAAAAGCATTGAGTACCCATCAAGAATAAATTTATTTCAAAACTTTGTTGGCATTAAATGACCCACCGAGGTTGATATGCCATAAAACAAAATAAACAAGAAAACAATTATCCTTGTACTATACTAAATTATGATTAATCTGTATCTACAGAGTGGCTGATTTTCAGTATCAGCCAAACAGTGAGGGAGTCTATCCCCTTTTCACTAGCACTAGACAAGGGAGATTATTTTTGCTGACATTTACCATCAGCTCCCAGATGCTTTACTGCACAGATCAGATTACCCAAGCTGTGCTCCAGGTGGATGAGCAGTTCATGACTTGCAATACTCCACTTTGGCAGTCGGAGAGGCCCCCTCCAATCAATCGGCTGGCCACGTCAAGCCCTAGCACCTATATGATTGCCCCAACCCTTTTTATCATATGGGTGCTAGAAGGCGGTGGCTGTGGGTCTACATGTCCTGGAAATGAAGTTAAACTCTATCTGATGATGATGTTCCAGTTTTGGAAGTTTGGGGAATGTGGAGTACCCCTTCATCACCATTGCTCCCTGGTCCACTCTGACCCGGAGTGGTAGTACCTGTTAGGGTCCTATCTATGGGTTAGATAGAAAACATGAGTTTATAAACAAAATTGTATTATCCATTAAAAATGAAATTATTTCAAAACTTTGTTAGCATTAAACATTTTTTTTTTTACCAATAGAAGTATTCGGCATAAAATAACCCAAGGGGTTAATATGCCGTAAAACCCAACCAACCAAACCAAACCAAGCTGTGCTACTCCTGCACTGAGTTGGCAGGGACTGAACCCAGAATCTTGCAAATGCTCAATCGACTAAGCTATACTAGCCCTTTTAATGATTAGTAAATATCAATAAAATATGTGTGTACAATATATTAAAGCATTTTTATTAGGAATTTTAAATACATTTTTATAATTATTTTCATGTCTTAAGTCTGTGAAAATATTTTGGTTTTTTAGTAAAATTAACTTTTTGTTTTTTGAAAATTTGGTTGTTTCATCTTTTTACTCCTTAGTTATTGTATAAGCCCAGAAGTATGAGGCACCTTGTGAGAATCAAACTCACTAACAATGGTCTTCTAATTTAGCTTCCTAATCATTACACCACGTGAGATGCCTTTAAGTTTCTGGGTTTGTCTCTAATAATCATGAAAATAACAAGAACAAAAAATGTAACCCAGAACCAGAAAAATCCCTGGCCAGATATGAGTAAGAAGAAACCCCAATACAACCCAATGGAAGATAGAACTATGCAACACTAATTCTGGCATTCAGACTGTTGATAAAATTTTCCTTACCTATCATATCACAAACAATTTTATGCAGAACTTCTTAAAACTTTTTCAACCTTGAAATTACTTAGTCTTATATTTTATTTCTTTGTTTATCACTTCTTTACCTCCCTCTCTCTCTCTCTCTCTCTCTCTCTCTCTCTCTCTCTACTCTCTCTCTCTCTCTCTCTCTCTCTCTCTCTCTCTCTCTCTCTCCCTCTCTCTACCCTCTCTCTCTCTCTCTCTACCCTCTCTCTCTCTCTCTCTCTCTCTACCCTCTCTCTCTCTCTACCCTCTCTCTCTCTCTCTCTCTCTCTCTCTCTCTCTCTACCCTCTCTCTCTCTCCTCTCTCTCTCTCTCTCTCTCTCTCTCTCTCTCTACCCTCTCTCTCTCTCTCTCTCTCTCTCTCTCTCTCCCTCTCTCTACCCTCTCTCTCTCTCTCTCTACCCTCTACCCCCCCTCTCTCTACCCTCTCTACCCCACCCTCTCTCTACCCTCTCTCTCTACCCCTCTCTCTACCCCCTCTCTCTCTCTCTCTCTCTCTCTCTCTCTCTCTCTCTACCCTCTCTCTCTTACCATCTCTCTCTCTCTACCCTCTCTCTCCCTCAACACCCACCCCTCTCCCCTTCCCCCTCTCCCTTCCCTCTCTCTCTCCCCCTCTCTCTCCTTCCCTCTCTCTCCCCTCTCCTCTCCCTCTCCCTCAACACCCCCTTCTCTCCTTCCCTTCCCTAATTTCTCCCTTTTTTTTCTCTCTCCTGCAATCTTTATCTATTTTCCTTCTCTTTTTCAGCCACATTATAGATTTTAATATGAAGAAAAAAGCATTTTGCAAAAAAACTAATTCACAACAGACACACAATTCCACTATTTCAAAAGAATCAGCTGTTTGTCTCTGCCAATCTTTTTTGCTTCATTCCATTCCTATTCACTCTCCCCTCTCTCTCTTCTCTCCTCCCCCTCTCTCTCTTCTCTCCTCCCCCTCCGCTTGTGCATCTTTTCACAAACACTTGTCTTTTCTTGTCTGCATTTGTCAATGAATGAATGAATGAATGTTGTTTCATTTCTTTTTCCCTTTAATGATTCTTCTCCATGATTTACGTTTTGCTTTTCTCACTGGCAACCAAATTTAATTCATTGCAATCCAACGGAAGAAAAACAAAATCATGTATTAACACGCATTTCACGTGCAGTCTATATATTATTGATTTGAGGAAAAGTCTTGTTAGTCTTAGATATTCTTTTCTTTTTAAATGGGGTAGAGTAGTATATTGCTTTGGTTTCTGGCTTATTTAATACCAAATCTTTTTATTTATTTATATAAATAATATATATATATATACTAGCAAGAATATGCGCCCTCCTGGCATAAGTATTTAAGAAGAAGAAATATGTTTATTTTCACACTAGCTCAGTCGGTAGAGCGTTCGGCTAGGAATCACAAGGTTCTTGGTTCGATACCAGCCCTTGCCAACTCAGCAAATGAGTAGCACAGGTATCTGTGCGGTAAAGTGAGGAACTGATGGTAGGTGTGGCGCTCCACCTCAGATGCTAAAATAATCTCCTTGGTCTAGCACTAGTGAAAAGGGGATAAACTCCCTTGCTGTCTGGCCGATACCGACATTAGGCCACCCTGATGACTTTACTTACTTACTTTTACATTTTATACAAAAACAGAATTAATATAATAATGTGTGGAGAATGATCCCTATTCTCTGAGCCTATTCTAGTAGTGACCACCTTTGCTATTTCATAAGTTATCAGATTTAAATTTGAAAAGATTGAAAGCAGTTTTAAAATGTTTTTAAAAGAATCAGATAAAATTTAATGTATTATTGTTTTGTTTGTTTTTGGGTTTTTTTGTTTTTTTTTTCAAGCGAGAGACATCTTAATATTTTTCTGATTTTTTTTCTTTTTTGTGTAAAAAAAGAAAATTAGTAGACCACCTTGTCCGAAATTGAATAATAATGCATATAAAAAGATTACACTTATTTTAATCATATTTTAATTGGTTTCTATATAAAAACCATTCATAAGGTGCATATTCTTGCTAGTTTGTTTAATAAACTTGATCTGTGATCTTATTGGTCAAATAAACAACTAGTTCTAGAATATTTATGAAATGTAGATATTGTTGAAAAAAATGAAAATAAAAAAGGACAGTAAAACAAAACTAATCTTTTTCTTTTTTTTTTTCTTTCTTCATACTGTGAATGCATCTCCTTATCAGTTGTTGATCACAGAAATCAAGTGTGAGAAACTCCCATGAATAAATGTTTTGACATGGGAGAGTTTTATAAAAAAGAAAAAGAAATATTGAAAAATTCTGTTCAAGGTTTTTATTCATGTCTTCTCTAATAATAAATGCCAATGTCAGTGTGTCAGATTTTTCAACCCTGCTCCTAGAGGCCATAGCCTCACATATATAATTTTGGAATAAGATCTACTCGATGAGCAATCATGAAATTTTGGATTCTCAAGTTTTTATTACTGCAATTGTTTTAACCAATTTTTTTTTTTTTTTCTCAATAATTTTTTTGTATGATAACAATTTTTATAACTTAGAAATAAATTTGTGAATAACTAGCTTAGTTGCCGCCCTATTGGGTGGCTTTTAAGCTAGTGTGCAGAATGTGGCAAAATCTTTATTACCAAAAATGTTGTTTTTCTTAAAAGTGATGTTATTTATTTGAATTAATACTATACATGTATATACATGCAGTATTGTAATGAAAATGTTGAATAATTTGGTGTTAAACTTTAAAAAAAAAAAAAATCGCTGCTATCTGTATCTCTTATTCTCTAAATAATGGGTTAAAGCATAGAGATACATACAATTTGAGTGCATAATCAGAAAGAACATACAATTTTACATAAAAATACCAAATTTTATCAAAATTGCTACAAAAATAAAGAAACGGTGAAGAAATCACTGAATTTCTTTTGTTTTAATGGTCCGTGATTTGACATTTTTGAAACAAAATCATGTCCACATTTGTACCCCCAATTTCGGGGCTCTAAATTCTCATAACTTTTGAACCACTGGGGATATTTACATAATTCAAATAGTTCTGAACTCTATTTACACAGCTCTATATAACTAATGTGATTAAACAACAATAACCCAAAATAAAAAAAATCAACTGGGAATGCTACCAAAATACATCTCTTGCAAAACATTCTACTTTTGTTAGAATATCAAATTTAGAATTTTTTTTCCTGATATTAAAATGACTTAATGCATAAGATTAATTTACAAAAAGTGATAATTTTCACCATGCCATATTGAATTACAAGATCAAAGACTCACACTATTCTCAAACTTGGTGATTATCTCCTTCTTTAATTCTATCATTGCCCTCACAACTTTCCTCTTTCCCTTTACGGTCATATCACTGCTGTCTTTGTTAGGATCCATGAATAAGGGTTAAAGTAGCTGTAGAATCTTATTTTTTTTTCTCTGTAGCATTTCCTTTTTTTTCCCTTTCTTTAAAAATTACAACGGAATGATCCATTATTTAGCTGATGTGACGACACTCATAAGAAATAAGAATTCAGCAGATAAGCAACATCAGATAATTAGGATTTACATTTTTATATTTAATCTTGGACAATTTGAACAGTCTCATTTTTAACCAGGGGGTGTTACAAGATGATAACGTTTGTACAATTAAAAAACACTAGTATTAATATATATAGATGAACAGTGTTTTTCTTTTGTAAGTCTTGTTCCTAATAAATGACAAGGCAAATTGTAAACACCCACCCAACTACCACCCCCTTTTGTTTTTATTGTAAAGTAAAAAAATAAATAAAAAAACTTTAATCAATGATTAAAAGTCTGAATTGGTAAGGACTAGTTGTTGTTTTTCAGCTTTGTTGACACATTTAAGAAGAGACAAAAAAAATCAATGTCTATATTGTTGAGAAATTCTATCAATAGTCTATCTATCTATCTCTATATCTATCTATCTCTATATCTATCTATCTCTATATCTATCTATCTCTATATCTATCTATCTCTATATCTATCTATCTCTATATCTATCTATCTCTATATCTATCTATCTCTATCTCTCTATCTCTATCTCTCTATCTCTCTATCTCTATCTCTCTATCTCTCTATCTCTATCTCTATCTCTATCTCTCTATCTCTATCTCTCTATCTCTATCTATCTATATCTCTATCTATCTATATCTCTATCTATCTATATCTCTATCTATCTATATCTCTATCTATCTATATCTCTATCTATCTCTATCTCTATCTATCTCTCTATCTCTATCTATCTCTATCTATCTCTATCTCTCTCTCTCTCTATCTATCTCTCTCTCTATATATATATATATATATATATATATATATATATATATATATATATATATATATATATATCTATCTCTCTATCTATATCTATCTATATCTCTATCTCTCTATCTATATCTATCTATATCTCTATCTATATATCTATATCTCTATCTATATCTCTATCTATATCTATCTCTCTATCTATCTATCTATCTCTTTTCTGAAGGTTTATAATTAAAAAAAAAAAAAACTTGCTATGAGATCTATTGTTTGTAATATACTCATTTCTCTTTCTCTCGTCTGTCAATATACATCCCCCTCCACCAACCCTTTAGACACCTACACTGATTCTAAGCATCTGTTAGTCTTTCTTTTGTGTTCTTTGATCCTACCATCATCATCATCTCTCCCTTCCCATCAGCCCCTTTTACCGATGCCAATACTCTATTGTCAAATCATTCATTGTTATTTGTAGTAAAGGAACCATTCTTTCCTAAAGAAATCTAAAAAGAAAAAAAAGACTCATTCATACCTGACTTTGAAAGGGTTTTTTTTTATATAGGATCTACAGGCTGTCAGTAAGTCATTATTAGATGTACCTGGTGCAATGGAAGAAATACCTCCCACATTTTTAAACTGTCACCTGTGTGGTGCAAGTGAACTTGGGTAATGGTGTGTGTTTACCAACCTCGTTGCATGAGCAGGATGTGACACAAGATCAATTTTTAAGTGGAGTTTTTTAAACAAATTAAATAAAAAAAAAAAAAGAGTTCTATCATAGCTGGCTTTAAAAGATTGTGTGGTGCAAGTGAACTTAAACAAGGGGTAATGGTACGTATTTACTCAACCCCTCCGCTATTGGATGGATAGATATATATATATTGTGTGTGTGTTACCAACCCCTCTGCATGAGTAGGATGCGACACAGAATCAATTTTAAAAGTTTAACAGGTTTGAATTCAGCATTTTACTTCTCCTAGACCAGTTGCCATAACAAGGTTAAAAAGGCTAGTCTGTCCTATTTACCCATAGCTGGATGGAGAATAGTTGAATATGTGCCCTTTCTCAAGGGTATTAAGTTAGTGGAGTGCCTTTTTGTCAGTATCAGCTGGAAAGCAAGGGAATCTATCCCCTTTTCGCCAGTGCTAAACCAGGAAGAATTTTTATTTATTTATTTATTTTTTTGCTGAGTGGTACTATTGAAACCCTAGCTAGGGGCATGTGAGGCCTAATACTTTTTCTAAATAAGTTTTGTTGGGTGATATTTGGAACAGTTGGTGTAGTGCCTTTTTGTCAGTATCAGCTGGAAAGTTAATATCTGGAACGGATTAATAGCATTTCATTTTATTTCAATAAAAAAATTTATTTGATTTACAAGCAGAATGAATTAAACTCTTAATTCAAGGTACCACTGTATATCACTACCACTCTCCCATGATTATCTTACAAGCACAAACTATTATCCCCCATGACCTTCAGTCATATATTACTATATTATTTGTTTTTATTATATCAGTAGTTTTATGATACTTAAAGCCTCAAATTTTATGGTTAAAATGTTGGATTTTCAATTCCCTTTAGTTTTAAACTCTCCTTCACTCATCTTTCAAATTGTCCTCCATTTTGTCTCTACATTGGCCATCATCGAGAAAAGCACTTAACCCATTTATCTTAGGCTCTTGTATTTCTAAGTGAATGGCTTTTAATTGTGCAGAACTCAAACTGTCATATTTTCTGCCTAACTTATTCCTATTTTTATTTGTTTTTAAATTTATCCACTGTCAAATTCTCTTAAAAGATTGATCCATGTCCTTGGAACAAAGATGATTCATCTGAACGATGCATGACAAATGTTATATGAAGCTAATGTATTTTAAAATAAAAATCGTCTAATACTAATAATCTTAATAAATAATTATTGCTTCAAGTAACTATTCTTAATACAATGATATCAAGTATTCCTATCAAAAACAATGTGCACACAGTTGTATAGTTTTAATTATTCCTATCTTATACTAATAATGACTACCAAAGATATTCACCCTCTGGGCACAAGTATTTAAGTTTTAATGTAATGAAATATATTGAATTAGAAAGATTAATGAAACTAAATAAGTATGCAGATAATGATTTGAAACAGAAGGGGTATAATTGAAAATAGAACAAATTTGAAACTAACTCTTCTATCATATAATCACTCCCGTCTTTCATTGCTAAATTTTCCTAATTTAACTATTTAGTTAAATTAGGAAGTAAAGAATAAAATTACAGTTATTTCTTTTTGTTAAAATCTGCTCCTATATTTTGAACTTGTTTATATTATAAATCTTTTTCTTTTCTTTTTTTTTCTCTTTTCCTATTTCTTCTACTTTCTCAAAAATTCAGACAATACTTTTCTCATCTTTTTATGTGTCTATAAGAAATATGTCACATATTTTCCACGTATCCTCATATATCAATCACGTCTTAACTTTCATCCATGTGTGTACTAACCACATCTTTATTTTTAAAATGAACACTGATCAATAAATGGTTATGAGCCTTTTTCTCCATACACATTTCCAACTCAAGTCATTTAAAAACATCCATCATTTGAACAAAATATTATTTTTCTTTCCTATCATATTGTCCTGAGGAAGGTTTAACATAAACCAAAATGTTTAAGCGTCATCGTTTTAAGTTTTTAAGTTCATCTTTTTTGGAACACTTTGTTTTTCCTAATTATATATATATATATATATATATATATATATATATATATATATATATATATCTGATAGCTTTTTGATTTAGTGAATCCTGGGACACACATATTTGCTTTAAATGAGTCCCCAGGAAAATTTATGGTTCCCAATTAAAGTTTTTTAATAGATTGTAGGGTTTTTATTTATAATCTATGGAAACAACTAAAGCTGTCTAACCCCTACCTTGTAACCTATCCTGTGTAATACACTTCTAAGAAACTTTTGAAATGTATTTACAGTTAGCTTGAAATCATGAGGGAAGAAAAGACACTAGGATGCATGGATATGATTTTACTGCATCCTTTTAGATTTTTGTGCATCAGCATGTGTGTGTGTGTGTGTATATAATATATAAGGTTGTTACAAAAATCCCAAGAAATACATTGTCACATTTCCAAAAGGTGGGACTATTGTAATTGACACTATCTGCAGAGGATATGCTCCAAAGCACTTAGTGAATAAATGATACTTGAGATATCAAAGAACCAACTACCATTGATAGATTATCGACCATATGGAAATTTTATCGCTCTGATAAAATAAAATGGGAATTCTTCCAAGCTGTAATCATGTCAGTACTATTGTATGGCTGCACTACCTGGACTTTAACAAATCACTTGGAGAAAAAGCTAGATGTGAACTGGAAAAGGATGCTGCATGCTGTTTTAAATAAATCCTGGAAGCAGCACCCTATGAAACTGTATATATAAACACACAAAATGTATATGTATTAATATTAGTGATAGTGGAAAAGAGTTAAGGATCTACCATGATTTCAGTCTCAATGATCTCATCAGGATCCTACCTTATACCTAACCAAGTCGATGTCATTGTTTAGCTAAACTAATATATATATAATATATAATATATATATATATATATATACGCACACTCATTTTTTGTGTGTGTTTGATATATAATCATTAAGTCATGCTGATTCCCTCAACTCTGTGTGTGATATATAAGCTGTTTCTATTTTCTTTTCTCGTCCTACCTTGTGCAGAAATTAGGCCTAAGCACTCACTTATTTTATTGGGTTAGCAGCTTGGGCCTGGAGCGGCTTGATGGGGGATTTCTTAGTTTTGTTTTCGCCCCCTCCCCCAATCTTGTCAAACCGTTTCCTTAATCCTTCCATATCCATTCGTGTCAAAAATTTGTTTACAACTTGACTTTTAATCGATTCGGGTATATATCTTGACAAGCACCGGATGAAAGGGCCCTTGTTTTTACTAATTTTTTTTTTTTTTTTTAATTCCTTTCATTCCATCCATTGAAGTGGTGATCACTATGATAACCCTCAATATATTATATAAATTTGCCTGTACCAAAAATTTATATATATATATATATATATATATATATATATATATATATATATATATATAAAATGTTGTTCTGGTTCCAACGGGAGAAAAATTCAATATTTTATAAAAAGAAGGTCCACAAAATGTATTTTGTTCCCAGAAAAAAATTTTTTTTATCCTTTTTGTTTTAGATTAAAAGTCAAGTTGTAAAACAAAAAGAATTAAAAAAAATTTTTTCTGAGAACAAAATACATTTTGCGGACCTTTTTTTTTATAAAATATATAGGGGGAGTCCCCATAGCAATGTGGCTAATGTGCTGGATTTCAATATTATAGTAAGCAAGTTCAAACTTCAGTCATGCTTATTGAAGTCAATCAGTCACTATACTGTTGGTTTGGACTATAGCAACTGGCTAAGCACAACTGAACCAGTGCCCAAGATAGCTGGTACTTATAGGACTCAAGAATAGTCCAGTCATGTATTTGGGTGATTCCATTCCTTGAGTCCTGATTGGCTGCTTGGTTTCTATGATGTTATGAGGTTTCATAAATACTCTGGCATTCTGCAGTAGGATTGCAACAAAGTTAGATCTGTATTGAGTTACAGCTACTTGTTGCCTTGGCTAATCTTGTGGTTCAAGCTGCAGCTATCCACTTTGCATGTGGTTTATACAGCATGGTTGGGATGGTATGAAGTCATGTAACCAGTGGTGAAGAAGTTGTGCAGGGCATAGCCCGATGCTCTGGATGGGCGTGTCCGATACTGGAGAATAGCTCTAGCTGCCTGGTCATTATCGGGGGATCCTTTTTAGTATGATTATTCTACAATGCTATTCACTTTATGACTAATACCCTTGGGGTGGGGGAAGTATGAACCTTCTCATGCCCCTAGCTATAGGTTAAATAGTACCACTTCTGTTCTTCTACAGAAATGGCTTTGGTATTAAATAACCCATGTAGGTTGATATGTCATTAAACAAAGAAAATAGACCAAAAACTAATTTATACATTTGGTACAATAAGAGATTAACTATGCTGTATATACTCTAATTGTTGATTTTTGCAGCTGGAAATTGTAGGCATACAATTTGGCCTAGGCCTAGTCTTGGCCAACAATTTACACAGACAAAGTTTTTATCTTGCATATGGTGCAACCCCATAATATTAGACTAAAATTTAGGTTGGTTGGTTGGTTGGGTTTTACAGCATGTTAAACCTTGTTGGGTTATTTTATGCTGAAGACATTTCATTTTATTCATTCCTGTTGAATATTCAATTTTTTTTTTTTTTCAAACTGAATTTTTTTTTTTTCAAACTGAATTTTTTTTTTTTTTTTTTTTTTTTTTTAAACATTTTAATACTCATTTTTGATCTATTTAAACAATAGATGGGTCCCTAACAGGTATTACCACTCCAGATCAGGGTGGACCTGAGAGTAATGGCAATAAAGGGGTACTCCACATTCCCCACAGTTCCAGTATTGGAACTGTGGGGAATGTGGAGTACCAAACAGTTTAACATCATATCCAGGATTCTAAGACTCTCAGCCACCACCTTCTAGCACATATATGATAAAAAGGGTTTGGGGGTGACATTAGGGCTAAAATTTAGGCCACAGAAAGTGATATATACAAGTATATATATTAATATAACAATTATAGCAACATGTGGTAAGAGTTTTATGGCAGCAGCAATATTCCTTCCTATCATAAATCTTAGCATACATTTTTTTTTCAAGTTACAAACTTTCAGTTTTGTTTTTTTTGCTTTGGGTCCATTATGAAATAAAATTTATGACTTGTTTATTTCTTGGGTTGACTGCAGTTAGTTGAAACTGTGGAAAGCAAAACTCCAGATAAGCATTTAGTATACATAGATTATTTATACTAGAAAATATATGCACACTCCGGGTGCAAGTATTAATGTAATAAAATATTATATCAAATTAGAAAGGCTAATGAAACTAAATAAGAATGCAGATAAAAAGATTTGAAACATAGAACAACTGAAACTTACTCATCCATCAGTTCCGTCTTTCATTGCTAATTCATTGCTAATTTTTTTTAATTTAACTATTTAGTTAAAATAGGAAGTAAAGAATAAAACTGCAATTATTTCTTCTTGTTAATGGATTTCTTTTAAGATTTATTGAAGATATTGCTCATATTCATTAAGATAAAACCAAACAATTAGAAATCAATAATACTAAACACATATTTATTAAAATCAAATTTTAATATCAATATGCAAATTAGCCTTGCTGTTCACACTGTAAACCACTATTTTGTTGTATACAAATACAATTGAATGTTATCAGTATGTAGATATGGTCAACAGTATTAATAATGTAAAACAATTTTATTAATAATTGTAGTTTAAGATAAAATAATAATCATGGAGAATATGATGTAAATAACAAAGGTAATTGTCACTTGAGTAGTAATATAGTTTCGGTTACAGATAGAAAAACACACTATCTCCATTATATTTACTAGCAAATGTATGCACCCTCCGGGTGCAAGTATTTAAGTTTTAATATAATAAAATATCATATTA
>CM042141.1:120970200-121012700 GCA_023376005.1 Doryteuthis pealeii | reverse complement strand
GTTACATATATACATAAGTCTTTCGGACAACTGATTAATGCCTTTCCAGATAACATCATAAGAATTGTTAGGAAACTTTAAAAAAAACAAACTTGAAAACAATAAGGATCCTATTATGTTTAACTAAAGGGCCGGCTTAGCTCAGTCGGTAGAGCTTCAGCTTAGGAACCACAAGGTTCCAGGTTCGATACCGGCCCTCACCAACTCAGTATATGAGTAGCACAGGAATCTGTACAGTAAAGTAAGGAGCTGTTGGTAGGTGTGACGTTCCACCTCAGATGCAGAAACAATCTCCTAGTGCTAGTGAAAAAGGGATAGACTCCCTCGATGAATGGCTGATACCAACTTAAGGCTACCCCAACGACTTTACTTACTTTACTTTATGTATAACTAAAGTTGTTTGAATGTTTATTAATGTGTATTTAATTCAGTTAAAATCATTAATGCACTGAAATCTTATGTATTAACAAGGTCTCTATGAAAATCTGAGTTAGATTTGCCTCAAAACAGCCCATGTTATTAGTGCATTTAAAATCCTGCAATGTGTCTTACATATTACTGAGAAATAAAGGTTTAAATAATATATGGTGTGGTTAATTTGCACTCTGTTTAATAAAATCCAGTTTAATAAATAATTACTTGGTGTTATTGATCGCTAATATTACTGTTTTATTCCCCAACATATTAAAATCAATCCTACGAATGATTTTATATCATCATTGGCAATTCAGTCTCGAAAGACTATGATAAAAGTTTTTGTGTGCCCCTGAGGTTGCAGCGCCTCCTGTGACTATGAAGTCCTATGTTTGAGAAACATTCTCGACCACAGATTTTGCATTTGTAGGTTGTCCCTGTAGATGATGATGTCCCGATGCTTTGTTGCCGTTGCTTTCTTATGGACCTCTTAGCTTCATGATGTTGTATCAGGGTGAATTCTGACATGTACAGGCCTCTATGGAGATTCTGCCATTTTATATAGAAACAAATTAAAATAAGTGTAATCTTTTTATATACATTCTTATTTAAATTCGTTAGTGTTTCTAATTTAAAATATTTAATTACATTAAAACTTAAATTCTTGCACCCAGTGGGTGCATATTCTTGCTAGTATATCCTTATAGAACCTAGTTTTACAATATCTTCTGCAATAATTAAAACAGGAATTGAAAGTTTTTTTTGTATTTTCTTTAATATTTAAAAATGCAAAGTATCCTATTTCTTTAACACCATGCATTGCTTTTTTTTCCTTTTCAGTTGCCCCATGGTGGAGTCGACATGACTTTTGGAGAACTGCAAGAAATATCTGTGAGGCAACAACGAGAGTTGGAAGCCCAACAGAAAATTTTGTTAACAAAGGAGCAGCGGTTGAAATTCTTGCGCAACCAAGATGCCCAACATTTGCAAATTGCTGCGGAGAATGAACGATTGCGCAAGTTACGAGAAAGAGTTGAAACACAGGAGTTAAAGCTGAAGAAACTTCGAGCACTTCGGGGCCAGGCGGAACAGCAGAAACTTAACAATGGAAATCTTAGTAAGTATTCTTAAATTATTGTGGTGAGAGAAATCACGCACGTGGTAGCTCAAAGCATGCACAAATATTTTTGGCGTGCAAAATGAGATTGGGGGGAGTGTAGCAAGCATTTAGGGAGATTGAACTCCCATCCTCCTGATCGTGAGTCGTGGCTTGACATTGGACTACCTCGTTGGCGCGCATGCAAATTACTACATTGTGTGATTAACCCGGATGTGGGACTTTAGTCAGGGCAGTGAATGATTATTTAAGGCCAGTGTTATGTTCCAATCTTGCTGACAAGGACACTGACATACGACAAGGAAGAAGAGGTGAGTGAGCTTTGGTGAAGGACTGCTAGAAAAGATTGTTGCATGTGACAAGGACTTGGTCAGATGACTTTGGTAGCTGAGAGAACGTCTTTTTTCAGTGTAGTTATCCAGCTGTCCAACCCGACGGATTTTCTATTCATTTATTATAATTATGAATTCTTTATTGCTATTGAAACCTTGTTTCCCCAAAAATAAGACCGGGCTTATATATCCGTACCTCTTATTCTCTAAATAATGGGTTACAACATAGAGACATATATACTATTTGAGTGCAGAATCAGAAAGAAAATATAATTTTACTTAATTCCAAGTTTTATCAAAATTGTTCCAAAAATAAAGAAATGGTAAAGAAATTACTGAATTTCTTGTTTGAATTAGTCTGTGATTTTACATATTTTTTTAACAAAATTATGTCCACTTTTGTACTCCCAAATTTTGGGGGCTTTATATTCTCATAACTTTTGAACCACTGGGGATATTTGCCTTATTCAAACAGTTTTGAACTCTAGTTATACAGAGCTCTGTAAATAATGTGATTAAATAATAATAACATCAAATAAAAAAAATCAACTGGGAATACTAATTAATTTTCACACCAAAATATATAAAAATAGGGTTAATTTCGGAGGATGTCTTATTCTTCATATATCAAAAAATGACATTACGAAGTAGAAAATTACAAAATTCCTAAAGAAACAGATCTTACAACAAACAATCTACATTTGTTTTCAATTAACCTGTTCTTTTATTCAAAAACTCATCAAAGTCATGTTATATATTCCTTTGCATTGGGTATATAAATGGTGAGAGAGAAGAGAGTTATTAAATGGCTTCTGTTTCCTGACTGGCCATCTTCTTTTGGGTTAATTTCCTCCTCTTTTTGATACGGCTTCTGTTATTCTGGGCTGTGGTTGTCTGTGCTCATCCTCTTTGTTTTTAATAATGAAGCAAGACTTTGTTTATTTTTCAAAGACATCTTTATTAAGACTGAAGCCCTAAAGGGTTTAACTGTGCGATGAGTAGATGGCTTACCCGGGACAAACAATCATATCATGTCTGGCCCTTTCAACTAACCACCAAACTCTAACAGTTCCCTTCTCACGCTTGCCTTCAACCAATGAAAATCAACAGCTAGGTCAGCAAAAGAGGAACTGCTGTCAATAACTTTTATAACAGTTAATGGTAACTTTCCATTTACCATAATGTTATTTAAATCTTAGTACTCTAGTCATAATTCGTTGGCACCCACAAATCATGTAACAGTCATATACTTTATGAAGTGACCTTAATTGCTTCGATCAGGAAAACTGTAGTTTGGAATTTGTGTAGTTCCAGCTTTTCCTGAGCATGCGGATAAATATCACAAGCAAACTAGATGTGTTGATCCTTGACAAAGATGAGTATTTGCATCACATGATGTGATTGTGAAGAATGCTTATTTCTTTCATCTGTCTGCCGCTCTCAACTAGGGCTTATTTTAAGTGGAGGGCTTATATTAAAAACCATCCTGAAAAATCACGCTAAATCTTATTTTGCAGGTAGGTCTTATTTTTAGAAAATATGAGGCTCATTCTATGAATACGGAGAATTTTTTGACAAAAAGCAAAATTTTTTTTTTCTTTTCTTTTTTTTTTTTTTCTTCAGAATATTCCATAAATGTAAAACTCTGTACAGTTTAGAATTGCTTTATAGCAAAAATATTTGTTTTGAGGCTATTCAAAATGGTGGCAAATAAAACGGGAACTTTTTTGAAAAGTGAAATTATTTTTTTTTTTTTTTTTTTTTTTTTTTTTTTCACCATAGATGTAAACTCTGCATTGTTTGAAATTGGTTTATATCAAAATTTATTTTAATCTCACAAAAATGCGTTTTGAGGCTATTCAAAATGACAGCAAACTTTTGGGGTTGTCTAGCCTTGGTGGGTAACTAATCTAGAAAAAACACAACTCAGATGGTTTGGATTGGTTTCTTTGTTTAATGGCATATCAACATTCATAGGTTATTTGAAGCCAAAGCCACCCTTGTAGAAGAACAGTAGTGGTACTATTTAACCCATAGCTGGAGGGATGATAGTTACTAAAGACCAGTTAACCAGTTTGCCATCAATACTAAGAAATCATTTTATTGTCTTTATAATTGGATTTTACGGCATGTCATCTCTTGTTTAGTTATTTTATGTCATAGATGTTTTGTTCGATTCATTCTTGATGGGTACTCAATTTTCTTTTTAAACACAATTCTTTTTTAAACACCTTTTTAAACTATTTTTCTATTTAACCCATAAATATTATTCTAAGTGGTACTACCACTCTGGGTCAGAGTGGACCTGGGAGTAATGGTGATCAAAGTTTACTCAACATTTACCAGAGCTCCAGAATTGGAACTTCACCATCAGATAGTTTAATAGCATACCTAGGACATTAAGACCCTCAGCCACTGCCCTCTAGCACATATATGATAAAAGGGTTGGGGCTTGTCATAAGGGTAATAGGGTTGGGACAATCATATAGATGCTAAGGCTTGACGTGACCAGCCGATTGATCAGTGGGGGGACCTCTCTAACTGCCCGTCTAGCCTAAGTAAGGGTCAACGTGGAGTGTTGCATGTCATGGACTGGTCAACCACTTGGGTTCCATCCTGAAGCATCATGGGTCGCCACCTACAGCCAACATGTGGCCCCGTGGCACAGGTGCAGTCGGTGTATTCTAAATCCTCCAGCCAACTGGACTGCTGCAATCTGGACCTCTTATTTGGCTTAGAGGGGTACTTTAGCTAGTATACATACGTGTCTGTAAATATTTCCTTGGGAGGAAAATACTGTTTGTCCACTGATTTATTAACTGTGAAATAGTTATGTGCGAATCAATTGAAGTTTCTGTCATGTGGTGAGGTTTTTTTCAGAGGTGTAAGCAGATTGTTTCATAAGTGTTAACTCTCTCTACTTTTGCCTCAACCCCCCCCCCCCCATCCTTTGCAAATATTGAAATAAGTTGAGCCCTCCAAGTCTGCAGCCTTTCTGCTGAGCACTTCCTTTCTTAATTGGCTTCTCACTGGGTGTCAATATTTTTCTTTCACTTCTTTGAAAGTCTTACACCTGAACCATCCTTTATAATTACAACTCGGACTCACGGAAGCAAAATTGGGTGGGGTAACCGAGATGATTATTCTAGTGTCCCTCCATCCGTTGTGAGAGTCCGCCCTGAGCTGAAAAAGAAAGAAAATGCTCTTTTTAGATTTTTTTTTTTTTTAACATAGTTTTTTTGTTTTTTTTTTTATTATATATATTTTTTTTATTTTTTTTTTTTTTTTTTTTTTGGGTTTTTTTTTTTTTTTTTTTTTTTTTCATTGAGTCAATCTTCCTTGTGTTTTTAATAAAATCTTATATTCCCTTTCCTTACAATGAAATTCAACCCATTGCCTCACACATTTCAAACCCTTTTCCCTTACAGGCATACCAGACATTTATTTCACTCTTACTTTAGTTGTTTTAAGACTTGATCCCCCCCCCCCCCAAAATCTTGAATTCAACACCTTTTCTATCTCTGATCCCAAACAAGAGCAAAAGAATTTGTTCTATGCAGGCATAGTCAAGTTATTTATTGGATTATACCACACGAAGCTCTGGGAATTATTCTGAGATTTTATAGTTCAGTAAAAACCTGCAATGCTAGATTTTAGGTGCCTACTTCAAGATACTATTAACACTTTTTTTATTTAGATTTTTTTTATACTATTTTGGTATATATACAATGTTTCAGCCAATGTGCCCTCCAGCCTTCTTCACATGTTTTTTATCAAACTCTGGAACCTTCATGTCATAATCAGGAGCTTTTACAGAACTTCAAACTGAACCCAGGGGTAGACCTTTCTCATTCTAATTACCATGACCAGGTACAAGTGTTAAACTATGTTAAGTATTCTATGCTATCACCCTTGGTCAGGATTGAACCTGCAACATACAGATGATTGTCATTTAGAACTGTATTAACTCAACCCTTATATCCATTGCGCCATATATTCCAAGAGGGAATTTTGGGAATTATAAACCTAATGTTCATTTTACCTAGAATATATACCTTTATACTTATGTATGATTTTTTTTTACCATGACTTGTGTATACAACAATAAAGATAAGAACAATAGTCTAAAAAATCCAAATAATAAAATTTTTAAGCCTCATCTCAAAAATTCAGACAAATAATATTAACACTCTCATGTCATAGATTAATTCATGAGTTTAATCTTTACTTCACCCTGCATTCCTGGCCACACCACACTCATCATCATCAAGTTGTGCCAACAGCACAGATTTCCATTACTCTTCCTCACCACCCGTTCCTATTGGCCATCACTCCTGGCATGTCCCTGCACAGCATCCAGTATCCGCACAGAGCTAATCGATGTAGTTTTTTGTGCTAATCTAGTGTCACAGATTACTTCATATGAGTTAAATCCTCACTGGATTCCCTGTACTCCTCCCTCTGATCAATCGATTGATCATGTCAAGCCCTAGCACCTATATGATTGCCCCAACCCTATTGCCCTTATGGCAAGGCCCAACCGTTTTATCATATGAAATAAAAAATATTATCATAAAAATATTGATTAGTATATTTGATTGTACGATATACTGGATTAATTTTGTGGGGCCCTCATATCAGTGAGGGGGAGGGCAGTGTGAAAATAAAACTGTTGAGAGGAAGACCCCGAAATGGGACACATTCTCTCCTGATGACCCCAAAACCAAATACATAACAAATCAAAAACAAACATAACAAAACAATTATGGATTTGAACTGGTTGGTTTTGCTAATGGATCAAGGAGCATTCTACAGTCCGCTCGCTTTCTGGTGAGTTTCCATTACTTATCAAGTAACTTCCTTCTAAGGTATAGATAGATTGTGATGGATAGACAGACATGAAAAGACTAAAAGAGATTGATATAAAAAGAGATAGATATTACTTTCTCAGCGACCCTCTTACAAACACATTATGCAGAGTTTTATTCATTGCTGGCAAAATGCATAGCTGTAACATTGAGGGCTTGATTAAAAGAAATTATGTTGTAGGTAAATCTCTATATATGACATGTCTGAATCTATTTCAAGTGTGTGTATAAATGGTCATTACAATATATGAGCATGTAGTTTCTATACATATCTGAATCGGAGTTGGTATTATACATCTGTCGTTGGGCTGGCATTTTCTCTGTTCTTGGAGTCTGAAAATTACTTGGTATCTTCTTGGGTTCTTTCAGGGATATCTTTTCTTGTGCTATTGATAGTTTTAATATCAAACACAAGACATTTTTTTGTTTTTTTTCTTCATTTACCAAGTACAAGCCTGTGAGGACAGTCTGCATCTCCCATATGTCCTCCTCAAACACTCAGCTCAGACTGTCTCTTCTCACTATCACTCTTTGCCTTATTGGCTTTTTTCGACCAATCAGAAACCAACAGGTCAGCCATTCACACGTCATCCTTAATCTAGTTTATTTCTACTATTATATAACATATAAGTAAAATCTTGGGTTTTTCCACATCCCATTATTTTACATAGCCAGTGGTAGAGATTATGTTGAAAATAGTGTTTTGTAACTAAAAACTTGCTCTATCCAAAATGTTTACTGTATCATTCAAGTTACTTCAGTGTTTGAATCATTTTTCCTATATAATGCTAGATGTTTGGTCCACAGCTTAAAAAAAGGTGTTTAATAAACAAGTTTTTTTCTTATTCTGTCTGCTTATTTGAATAAATAGTCTAAAGAAAATCTGGCAATAACAACTCTAATCTTTCTTTTCTGTTTCGAACAACATATATTTACAATATTAACAATATATATTTACCTATTTAGCTATATTTCAAAGACCTGAGTTCAAATCCTGGATGAAGCTGTTTGCATTTCACCTTGTGCTAATGCTCTTGGGGAAAAATATGAATCCACCTCTTCTTTCATAAACTATAAGTAGGATTAACTGGGTTCTCTAACCTTGATTAAGCAACCAATCTAGAAGAAGGAAAACTCTGAATTCAAATCAGTAGTATTCTACATAAAAAAAATTACCTTGCATTGCATCCTGCCTGTGGTAGAGGGGTTGGGTAACTACATAGCTGGTGTTGCCTTTCTGTTTCTCCAAGTGTTAAATTTGCCCTAATATCTGTCAGTATGTTTCTTGCAAAAAATACAGACAAATGATATATTTACCTGTTTTTATTGAGGCTTTTCTTTTGAATGTTTGTGTGGATCTAATGTGTACCGTTGTGGTATATTTTCACGGTACCAAAATGATATAAGTAACGTTGTCCTTTTTTTCGAGCACTACTACGATAACGGTAAGGTGGTGTCGGCATATATATTATATAGCAGGTCTCGTCCACGTGCCTCCAAATTCACAGTGCTAAAATGGTGTTGATAGAAATTACAACACGAGAAATATGTAGTCACAACTGCTCCTTTATTATCGTGCTCGTCTAGTGGGCTCATACCAGAGAGGAGGAAAGGCAGAGAGAAAGAGAGAGAGAACACTACTTGATTATTGTGACCCCACACTAGCCACTAGAAGCCTGATCCGTACCCTATGACGGCCGAAGGCAAAAAGAGACCGATACATTTCTTCGTTGTTCCACGTCACCACGTGACTTCCGGTCAACACCCGACTTCCAGTTGCCACTCAATTCTCAGTTCAGGGTCACGCTACGGTAAAATCATTGTTCATCCTGTTTTGGGTCATCACTATTTTTTAAACCTTTATCATCTCTTATTTATTTATTTCTTCCTCCCCCCTTCCATTAGTAGTCCTTGCAAATGAATCTTGCTACAAATGAAAAGATAGACACTTGAGTCCTTGGGTTATATTCACACATTAAAATTCTTTTACAGATATTAATCCTTTCTCACTATCTGATTTGTTCTGGAATGTTTTTCCTTCTGGACTTATTAAAAATGAACTTGTCTGAATTTCTGCACAGTTAGACACATGGTGCAATGGATATAAGGGTTGAGTTGATACAGTTCTAAGTGACAATCATCTATAAGTTGCAGGTTCAATCCTGGCGAAAATAGCATACAGGGTGATTGAAAAGTAACTCCTTATTTTAAACTATTCATAACTTTTTTATATGGTCAATTGTCAATACTTGGGAGAATATTGAAGACTTATGCAAGATGGTGCTCCTCCACATTTTGCTATTGTTGTTCGTGAATGTTGAATCACCATTTTCCTGGGAGATGGATGGGTAGACATGGTTTGCATGAATAGCCAGCCAGAAGACTTGATTTAACACCTTGTGACTTTTTTCTTTGGGGTAGGTTGAAGGAGAAAGTTTGCTCTCCGAAATCAATGGTCGAATACAAGAATTTATTTCTGCCATTCCACAAGAGTTCCTAGGAAGATCAATTGATATGATTCCTGAGCGGCTTGAGAGACTGGAGACAAATGCTGGTGCGCATATGGAATTTTAAATAAAACTCCATGTTATGTGTAATCTCCTTATATTCATTTTTGTAAAAATGATTCAGAAATAAATTATAAGATTTTTAAAATAGAGAGTTACTTTACAATCAGAATAACTGATGACTTTGGGGGGTAAACTGATCCACTGAGAATTGGGAAAGAGAATTGTATAAATAGATTAAACTAGATTATATACAAATCAGAATATGTTCTACAAAATGAGACTTTGGAATTTTGAGATACAAACGGTTTACCCAACCCCGGACAGAAGACTAGTGTTAATTTAGAAGAAAAAAAAGAACTTCTCATCTAGTGGATTTTGCCATTTCAACTGAAAAGCTTCAATGATTTATTTAGATATTACACTACTCTTTCCTTTCCAATTCTCCACTCGCTCTGAGGCAGAAGAATACACTGACTGCACCTCTGCAGAGAGGTAATATCCTTCCAATGGGGCCACCTGTTGGCCATGGGTGGTAACCCATGATGGTTAAGAACAGAACCATAGTGGTTGAGCAATGCATGACATGCAACACTCCACTTTTGTCCTTACTTAGACAGGTGTTTGGAGAGGCCTCTTCCAATCAATTGGTTAGTCACATCAAGCCCTAGCACCTATATGATTGTCCCAATACTATTGCCCTTATGGCAAGCTCCAAACCTTTTTATGTGCTAGAAAGCAGTGACCGAAGGTCTTAGTGTCCTGGGCATGACATTAAACTGCATCTAATGATGAAGTTCCAGTTCGGGAGCTCTGAGGAGTGTGGAGTACTCTTTCATCAACATTACTCCTAGGTCCACTCTGAACTGGAGTGGTAGTACCTGGTACAGTCCCATCTTTTGATTAAATAGAAAAAAAACTGAGATTAAAAAATGTATTTTTCTTTTTTTTTTTAATTTGAATACCCATCAAGAATGACTAACACAAAACGTCTTTGACACAAAATAACCCAACAAATGTTGGCATGCCGTAAAATCTAATCAATCAATCCTCCAGGTCACATTTGCTTTGTTACTTAGTGATCATCATGTTGCACTAGTAGCACAGATGTCAAAGACACTCTCGCCAACCGTACCTATCATTCATTGCTCTCAGGAGGTCCTCTGCACTGCATCCAGTATCCGTACAGAGCTGGTCAATGTAGGTCATTGCTGGGTGGCCCACACTAGCATGCTCAATTGTTGGTTTCCATAGGAGAATGTCACTTATGATTTTGCCCACTTAGTGATAGTAGAATTATTTATCTTGAAATTTTTTAAGAAATTATTTATTATTTTATTACTGAATTTGCTAAATCCTATTGTTGCTTTGTTTGCCCAACAATCTGGGTCAATATATTCTCAGTTGAAGAGTTTCTCTCTGCTGAGTGTTGCGATAAAAGAGACAAGATGAACGAAAACAAGTCATAAAATACTTGTGGTGATTTATTATAAAAATCATGTCCAGTATATTAGGTTGTAAAGAAAGTCATGTCGCTTTTTTTAAGATAAATTTAATGCTCATGGTGTAATGGTTATCGTCATAGGAAATGGAAACTGTAACCCGAGTTCAAATCCTGGATGAGGTTGTTTGCATTTCACATCTTATTATCATGCAACTGTCTGTAACCAAAACTATGTCACCACTGACATCACGATTTCCTTAGTTATTTAAGTTATGTTCTCAACAATTATGAAATAGTCATTATTTTATCTTAATTAGCATCTTATTTATTAACAATGACTTCTATTAAAGTTTTGCTGAGTTAATTTTCTGCAAAATTGGCAATCTTTTAATGCATTTAAAATCCTGAAATATGTGATATATATCTTTTAAGAAATAAAGATTTACATAGTATATGGTGGGAATAATTTGCATAATGATTTTAATAAAACTGGGTTCAATAAGTAATTATTTACTGTTACTGATTTTTAATACTATCATGTTATTTTTAAAAGCAATCCTATATATAATTTTATATAGAAATCAATTAAAATAACTTTAAAATGGGTGTAATATTTTTTATATTCATTCTTTAGTTCATTAGTCTTGCTAATATGATATTTTATTACATTAAAACTTAAATAGTTGCACCCAAGGAGCACATACTTTTGCTAGTAACACCAATATCCTTGGGAAAGGTATGGTCTAACTATTCTCCTTCCCCGTTGGCTGAGCTTTAGAATACAGCAACTGAACCTCTGCAGAGGAGTAAGAACCCCACCACCACCAAAAAAAAGGGATGGCATTGGTATTACACTAAACCGTATCTAATGGTGATGTTACAGTTTTGAAGAGTGTGGAGTACCCCTATATTGTCATTACTTCCAGGTCCGCCCTGAAACTGTTAATTTCCATTCTAAAGTCGAGCACTGAGTAGCACCAGTTCTTGCTAGATCACTGCAGTTAAGCAGCGATCAGCTATACTTAGATGAGTGACTATTTAAGCAACAACAGGTACTGTAAGCAACCTGATATCAAAATAAAAGATTTGGCATTAAATGACCTGAAAAGGGTTGATATAATGTAAAAACAAAACTAACATAACTAGTGTAGATTAAAAAAATTAATTCTTTTTTTTTTTTTTTTTTTTCTTATTCTTTTTTTTTCTTATTCTTTTTTTTTCTTTTTTTTTTTTATTTTTTTTTTTCTTTTTTTTTTTTTTTTTTTTTCTGTATCTTTTATGGTTAAAATCATTCTTAACAGCGTCCGAGATATTTTCCTTGATTCTGGCTTTAAGCTGTATCAAAATTGTTTTTCTTACCACCATGTTCACTCGGTGTGTGAGTGTGGGTTGGGGTTAGATCTTCAGTTGTTTGCCTTTGCTAAAAGGCAAAAGTACTTAATGAACCTCATGGTCAATAGTCACTTTTTTTTCTGATTCTGACATAGAAGTAAAAATAATTCCAAAACCAACTCTCACTTTCTTACTAAACGCAACAACATTGTTTGGATACCTACAAAAGATTCTGATGTAATAGAAATAAATGAAAGAAAAAGACTAAAAAAAGAATTTAGTAGATTCTATTAGTTCAACTGACTGTGAGAAAACTATTTATCAACTTACATCAAAGCAGTTATTTACCTAATAGCAGGACCTGTGGATATACCACAGTATAAAAATTTAATTATTACAATGTTTGATATGTTTACTTAAGAGCTATTGTATTGTTCAATATGTAAAAAGTATAATAATCTTGATTTAACTCTCTCTCTCACTTTTATTTTCTTTCTTCCCTTCTTTTCATTATGTTTGATTGAAACAGATTAGTGTTATTGCTACCACATGCACACTCCCTCTCTTTATCTTTCCCCTACTCTTCCTTTCTTATATTTTTTCTGTGTAGCATGTCCTTTTTCTTTCATTTCCCTCTTTATAATAAAAATTGAATGGTCCATTATTTTGTATTTCATCTTGGACAGTTTGGATGGTCTCATTTTTAACCAGAGGGTGTTGCAAGATAACAGTTGTACTTTTAAGGAACATGAGTGTTAATATTAATTTACCTATTAAATTTGTTGAACTGTTTTTGATTGGGTATCTACACCTTTAGGGGGGAAGAGTCTCCATGGTGTAGTGGCTAAAATTCTTGACTGCAACATCATAGTGAGTGAGTTCAAGTTATAGTAGGGCTGTTGTGTTAACTTTCGGATTAATACCTTTGGGAAAGGTATGAACACCCTTATCACCCCAGCTAGGAGTTAAATATACCACTACTGTTCTTCTATAAGGATGCCTTTGGCTTTATATAACTCATGACGGTTTATATGTTATTAAACAAAGAAACCAAACCAACTCACCCCTTTTGGTTTTGCTTTTGCTTAGATATCAACCCCTTTTCGTTTTTGTTAGGTACCAAGCCCTCTTGATTTTGATTGAATATTTACCCCTTTTTGACTTTTGGTTGGGTACCTGCCCCTTTTAGTTTTTACTCATTACCTAAAGATTTCCTTTCTTTAAAATCCAGATTTCCTGTTTGATTATTTCTGCTTTTTTTTTTTTTTTTTTAAACAATAAAGTTTCTTTTTGGTAATTTATGAGGAAGACGTCCCGTTCTTTTATTCATGTTTTTTAATGTCTTGTTTTTTGTTAAATAAACAAGAATATCTAAATATTTTTTTTTTTTTTTTTTTTTTTTTTTTTTTACTTGTAATTAATTGTTTGAAATAAATATATTAAAATAAAATGAAAATACCGAAAAAAATAAACGTTTTGGATTTTTTTATATGTAAGTGAATGTCGAAAAAAACAAAACGCCCAGTTGGTTGTTTTCTTTCAAGTGACACTGCTTCGGCTACGGACTTCAATCGTAGCTGTTTTGGTTTTTCAGCAATCACCGGTAGCAAGTTTTGAGGCAGGACACCGGGACGCACTTCCTCATAAATTACCTTCTTTTTTTTCTTCAGTTTTTATGCTGCACGATTTTTTTGTTTTTTCTTGCTAATCTTTTTCTGCTGTCTCATTCGACACTGTTATACTCGCTTGACAGGAATCTTTAGAAAAATAGAAAATCCAAATGAACTGTGACAACAACGTGGGAATGTCTAATATTAGAACAAAAGATGTTATCTTACACACTTAAAGAAAAAACAAGTCTTTTCTATATATTTAGTTAGGTACATACTTACAGATATGGACTCAATAAGGATCAAACTCACTATAGTTGAGTTAGCAAGACTGGCCTGACAGCCATTACTCTATGACAATACTTTTAACTTAGCCTAGTCTGGAGTATTTAGTGAGAATATTTATAATAATCCAGACTAGTTGTTTTACTATTCAATAAATAAGAACATATATTTTGGTAAAAAGCTATGTATATGTGTGTGTGTGTGTGTTGTTATGGGTCCAACGGGAGAAAATTAAATATTTTATAAAAAAAAGAAAGTACGCAAAATGGATTATGGTTTTTGAAAAAAAAAAATTTTATTTACATTTGCGACACGTGTTTCAGATCTTCTAATCTCTTCTTCAAGCATTGATTAATCATATATACAAAATTATATATATATATATATATATATATATTCCCATATATGTAAACTGTTTATTGAAATTGTTTTATTGCAAAAATTCTTTTGATCTTGCAAATATGTTTTGAGGCTATTAAAAAAAAAATGGTAGCAAAACCCCAACCCTATTTATCATATATGTGCTAGAAGGTGGTGGGTGATGGTCTTATCGTCCTGGGTATGGCATTAAACTCTATCTGATGGTGACATTACAGTTCTGGAGCTATGGGAAATGTTGAGTACCCCTTCATCATCATCATTACTCCCAGGTCCACTCTGACCTGGAGTGGTAGTACCTGTTAGTGTTCCATCTGTGAGATAATAGGAAAAAATGGATTTTAAAAAAGTGTTTAAAAAAGAATTGAGTACTCATCAAGAATGAATAAAACAAAAACATTTTGGCATAAAATGACCCAACAAGGGTTGACATGCTGTAAAATCCAACTAACCAAGAAAATGGACAAATTCCTTTATTGCAGGGCTAGGTAAGTTAAGTGTGAAGCCAATACAAATCCTAGACGGGCAGTCGGAGAGGCCTCCACCAATCAAGGTCACGTCAAGCCCTAGCACCTATATGATTTTCCCAACCCTATTGCCCTTATGGCAAGCCCCAACCTCTTTTTATCATATGGGTGATAGAAGGCGGTGGCTGAGGGTCTACATGTCCTGGGAATGATGTTAAACTCTATCTGATAGTGAGACTCCAGTTCTGGAGGTTTGGGAAATGTGGAGCACTCCTTCATCACCATTGCTCCTTGGTCCACTTTGACCTGGAGTGATAGTACCTGTTAGGGTCCCATCTATGGTTAAATAGAAAAATGTATTCATAAAAAAAAATGTATTATCCATTAAGAATTGATTTATTTCAAAACTTTATCATAAAAATATGTGTGTCACATCTGTGGCCAATTAGAAATTATACCTGGAAGGCATCTCCCATTTTCTTAAGCAAAGAAAACTGATATTGTGTTGAAATCTTTACTCTCTCAACTTGAGCATTTGTTAGATAAGCTCATGTATATGTCACCTCATTCAGTTTTCTCGTACCTCAGTAATGTTCTCTGTCAATTAGAGTAGTTCATACCTTTCTCTCTCCAGATAAACTAGACTTTTCTACCTCTAGTTATAGCAGCCTTATGTTCCTCAAGTCTGAATTTTACACCATTCCACATGTGTGCAGTAAATTTATTGCCAGTAAATTCATCGCTTGTTGAATTATTTGTGGCTAAATTCAGAATGTGAGAATTCAGAATTTTTGAGAAAAAAATCTTCTCAGATTTTGAAAAAATCTCAAGGCAACATTTTTTTTTTTTTTATAAACTTCTCAAAGAGGAAAGATGGAGCAAATATTATGAGCTTATGGTGTCACCAAAGAAACTGTTACCACTATAATGATGCTCTACAATAGACATCTCAAATTAAGTAGCCCCCTAGGGCTGCATGGATTACATATGTATGTTATGAGGGCCGCATGGATTACATATATCTGGCAACCAATGTTGCATACCCTTTCTTACTTCTTACTTCTGGTCGTATTTTTTTCTGGCCGGCTTTGCTATTCTGATCGTCTTTGGTATATCTTCTAACATCTTGACTTGGTCTGGAATCTTCTAACGTCTGGAGTTGACTTGGGGACTTCGGTCTGGTTTTCTGTTAGGGATTTCTCCTTATTAGAAGCCCTGTGTCATTGTTAGTTTTTAGATAATAAACATAAGACTTCAATTTACTTTTGATCTTATTTTATTGTTAAATCCCCACCAGACATCTGCGCAGATCAACTTACATCCTATCGGGCTCGGCTCCTACCTGCTAACTGCCTGAGACTTACTTACTATCCTTAAACCGGAAGACAGGATCTTCTATGCCTTCTGGTTCTCACGATTTATCCCCGGAAGGCAAGGTGAGAGTGAGGTCAAGCGCCGTCACTCACTCTCAAGGCAATCAGCTGCACTAATCGCCATTATGTTTCTATACTACCTGATATAAGTATTAGGGATCTAATAATTATGTAACACTAAGTCTTTAAATCCTTTTTCTACATTAACAGAACAAAGTGATGATTGCTATCATAGATTTCTTTATTATCAACAAAAAGCCAATGAATACATATCTAAAAACCATTTACAAAAGAAAAAAGATTATTATTGACAGTTCAAATAATAAAATGTATAAGTATCACTTTTAATTTCAATTATAGCCATATGTTGATTGAAAGCAGGAAAAGGCAAGGGAAAGACTCGCTCCCTTTCATGAAGTGAGTTAGCCTCCTCCTTCTGCAGCTCAAAGGAAGGGGTGAGAGACAATGTGTTTATAACAGACTCTGTTTCTTAACAACACATTGCCCTGATGAAAATAAATTAATATTTTGCGGAAAAATTTTTTTGAAAAAACATTTCAAAAACCTGGGGTACTGTAAAAGCACTGTATGAGAGTGCAGTCTGTGTGCGTGCTGCTCTACAAAGACATGAGAGCAATAGTTCATTCACCTGATGGCGACACAGATTTCTTTTACATTGTCGCTGGAGTCCAACAAGGATAAACTTGGAATTATACACATGAGTGACTTGCGCTTGTGTAATTAAGTACATGATAAACACACACACAAATTATATACTTCTAAAATATTTCAGTAATATTTTACAATACAGTGGTCCCTTGATTTACAAGTGCCCCAACTTAAGGTTTTTCTGAGTTAAAAGCCGTCACTCGGACAATTTTTTGCTTTGTGTTGTGAGCTAAAATTTGTGGTATGAGCGAGCTTCAGATATGTTTGTTGATAAGTTCACTAAAAATATTTAAGTTTCCAAATTTCTTACACCAAAGTAAAATATCTATTAATAATGGTGATTTGGTCTCTTTGTAACTGAAACTATGTCACTGCTTACATCACATTACCCAATAAATGTTTACAAAGTATATAGTGCGAATATTTTACATACTGGTTTTAACAAAACCATGTTTATTAAATAATCACTTGGTGTTACTGATTTTTAATATTGTTTTATTCTCAAATGTATTAAAAGTAATCCTATGTATAATTTCATATTGAAATCAATTAAAATAATGAAAATATTTATAATCTTTTTATATGCATTCTTATTTAGTTTTGTTAGTATTTCTAATTTAATACAATATTCTATTAGGTTAACTGGAGTGTGCATATTTTTGCTAGTTCTTTTAAATATTATCATTTTTTTTTTTCTTTTTCAAATATTATCCTTTTCTATACTCATAAAAAATAAACCATTTTTATTAAATTGATTTCTTCAGTTACAAGGTTGTTTTTCTTTTAAAGACCTGTCTCGCCAGGATATAAAACCCATTTTTAAATAGAGATTTACTATTTAAAACTCTTTTCAAGGTTGTTTTGTCTGGGCGGGGGGGTCCTTTTAAATGATATAATCATTTTATATTTTCAAATATTATCCTTGTCTATACTCATAAAAATACTGATTTTTATTAAATCAGTTTCTTCAGTCATAAGGCTTAGATACTCTCGGGGGGGGGGGGGCTTGTTTTTTTCCTTTCTTTTTCCTTCAATATTTAAGTAGATTTACTATTTAAAACATCTTTTCAAAGCTATTTTGTATTGTTTTTTTTTTGTTTTGTGTGTGTTTGTTTTTTGGTTGAAAGGTCAGATGTCAAAGTTCACAGGAAATAACCAGCCAGCCCTATGATGAATTATGATGGCAGTTTCCTGTCAGCCATTCGATTATAAAAAAAAGAAAAAGAAAAAATCCCACTTGCCAAATATACACACAAGGCTTCTCTTATTTTACATTCTTGATATTTATAAACTTTGATTTTTACAATGAACTACTTTTTTTGGTTTTATAATAGATTTTCAAGTACAATAATTTCTACAGATATCATTAACAATTTGAATCATTGTGTAATATTCTGAACAAAGTTGGGCAATGTTATATCTTATAATATAGATTCGGTGTCTATTTGTAACCAAAACCATGTCAATGCTTATGTCACAATACCCACAGATATTGTGTAATAGTATCAATGAGTATATAATTTATAGTCAAAATTATTAATACATAGAATAAATCTTATTTATTAATGATGTCTCTATGAAAATCTGAGTTAGATTTGCCTCAAAACAGCCCATGTTATTAGTGCATTTAAATCCTGCTTTATGTCTTATATATCACTAAGAAATAAAGGTTTACATAATATATGGCATGGTTAATTTGCATACTGGTTTTAACAAAACCGGGTTTAATAGATAAGTACTTGGTGTTATTGATCTCTAATATTATTGTTTTATTCTCCAACATATTAAAGTCAATCCTATGAATACTTTTTTATAGAAACCAATTAAAATAAGTGTAATCTTTTTATATGCATTCTTATTTAATTTTTATTAGTCTTTCTAATTTAATATATTTTATCACATTAAAGCTTAAATACTTATACCTAGAGGGCACATATTGTTGCTAATATAAAAAAAATTTAATTCTCTTTTTTTTTCTTTCTTTTTTTTGTTGATTGATTTTTGTTTTTAATTAATTTTATTTTTTTTGTTCAGGTGCTGAGCTTGAATCCATCAAGGTATTGTTCAATGAAAAGGAGAAAGAACTTTCAGTGGCAGTGGCCAAAGTTGATCATTTGACCCAACAACTTGAACATCTCAGATTGGGAAAATTGAATTCAAACAGTAAGGCCAATACTGACAACCCCAATTCAATTGCTGCAATTGAATTGGAAAAGTTGAAGAAAAAACTTGCTGTAAGTAGTCAGGAAAAAACAAACATCAAATACGTAATCTTTTTTCTTTTCTTTTTTTTTTTTATTTTTATTATTTTTTTTTTTTAAAGATTATTACTTAATGTCCATCATATCCAATGGTGACACCACGCAAATCCTATTCCTCCAATTTATTCAGTCACTGGTTGCATTTTGCCAACTGCCTATGGGGATGTTAAAGTCCTTCAGGTTTCTCTTGATGTTGTCTTTGTACCCTGAGCTTTGGTCTACCAATTTCACATGATCCCTCTCTCAGTTGAGAGTACAGAATCTGCTTTGGCAGTCTGTCATCCCCAAGTCTGTTTAAGTGGCCAGCCCATCTCAGGTTGCATTGGACAAGTATTTCGTGCATGCCAGGGAGTCCAGATCTCTTCAAGATACAGTTTGTATTATTGTCTTAGTCTAGCAGTTATTCTAAGGCTAACAACAATGAATAAATAACTTAGTTCAATTCTCTGTGTGTGTTAATAATAATAATAATAAATGGCTGTCTAATTTTAATTTTATTTTTCTTGTGTTTGTTCAGTTGTGTGTATGTATGTCCAGAGGAAACTATGAAAATAAAACAATTAACAACAAAGTAAATATATTTACACATTTGCTATCACTCAATCTTCATTTTTATGTTGAAATTTATGAAGATTTGATTTATCTTTTGAAGATATTTTAAAGTTAAAATATACATAGAAATAGCATTGAAATTCTACTTAAAAATGTCCAGCATTTGTAAATCTCAAAAGTAAACAAATCAATATACAAGAGGGTTTTTTTTGTCCCCCCCCTACCCAGGCGATGCAGCGTAGCCACTTCTAGTTAATATATAGCTGGCTATATAATTTTATTTTTTGTTTTTTCTGCTTAAATTAAAACTTCTGTGTGTGTATGTTAATAATAAATGGCTGTCTAATTTTAATTTTATTTTTTTTGTGTTTTTGCAGCTTCGAAATAAACTAAACGAACAACAGAACTTTAAAATGACGCAGCAACGTGACATTTTGTTGAAGAGACGGAACGAAGTAAACTTGATGGATAAAAGAATTGCAGAGTTGCAACAACGTCTCAAGAAACGGTTGGCACTACAAATCCAGAACAATAAGCAGAACGAACAGAACAGGGCCAATAAACTGAACCATGTCCGTCAAGGTAGCAACGTTGCAGCCGTTGAACCCTACCATCATGCCCCCCGCCAAAACGCCTCCATCGACGAAACATATTCTGACCAAAGTTTCAACAAGGATAACCCCAAGTATCAGTCACTCCCTGGAAACACCAGACCTACACCTAATGGAACCAACATCCCGGAACAACAGGAAAAAATATCGGATTCAATACCGCAGGGCAAATCTGAAATCGACACGGATTACAAAATCCCTCTGGTTGTCTCGGTCGACAAGTATCCTGGTTTTAACTCTTCTTCTACGGATCCCGCTCAGGGAACCCAAAAATCTAAAGACGCTAACCAGGTTCCGCCCTCTTCAAATGGTGAACCTGTATTTAAGTTTCCGTCCAGCACGCAGAGCCGGACTGCTATGGGGATTGCCAATTTTGTGCCAAAGCCATTTGGCAGTACCTACAGCACTTCTATGCTGTCTGGGCGGGGACCTAATACATATACCACACCTGCAATGCCAGAAGAAGTACGTCAGGATGGTAGTGGCCAGAGTTCACCAGCAACCAGTGAGAATTCTAATAGTGTCACAATGCCTCAGCATCCAGCCAGTCCATCTATTCATCCGGGAAAAACATCATCCTCGTCTCAATATAACGGTAGTAGCAACTATGTGTCTACTTCTAATGTTAGTATGAAAATACAATCGCATATTGGACCAACAACTACCGTGAAAAATATTACATCACATCAGACCGATAACACAGGTCAGAAGTCCAGCCCAAACTGGACCAAGACTGGCAGTGTAGGACCTTTTGTTAATGCATATAATAAAGCCCAGGCTCAAATAGCTCCCAATGATACAGTTGACCATCGGTCAGGCGTAACATCATCCCCAAAAGAGACACCTGAAAACAGTGGGAACCAGATAGTTCATGGTTCTAAAAATTATACAAAGGTTTCAGAGTTCACCAAGACTATACAACGGGGGGGTCAGTTTCGCATCCAACCAATCCAGCAGTGTCAAAATCGCGTTATGCATCTGGAAACACCATCGAGAATGCCTATATGAATCGTTTGGGTAACGATGCCCGAGAGGCGTATCAACGGCAAGTAGCTGCCATGTACAGCTCAGGAGAACCTACTAGTGGGGAGGTACACCAGATCACTGGTGCCGAGACAAATCAACAATCAAAAGACCAGCATCAGCACAGACAAAAGATTCACGAGAGGCCTACGCCATATGAAACGGAAAGACCTCCCCCGCCAAGCAGCTTTCCCCCAAAACCAAAGCATATGACCACACCTCCAGGGGTGAATCCTCAGCATCGAGACCTTGCTTCGGACAAAGGAAGCTTCAAGGCCCACACTCCGAAAAATGTGAGACGGAGACATTCAGACAGCGAAGAGGATCTATCCCGGTTTTTGAGACGGTCAGGCGATCAATCTCGGTCAGTGTCTACTAGTTCAATTTCGTACGTTTCGCAGCACCAAGCTGAAACTAGTAATTACAATTTGTCTAACGGAAACCGACAATGGCAGAACAGTAAACCAGCGCGCCAATATTATGACAATGCTGAGTACAACCATCCTTCTGTCCTTTCTTCTAATGGAGAAGGAAGGTACCCCAATCAGGGATTTGTTGAGGAGCCCAAGAAAAAGCCATCTAGCAGACTGCCTGGAAAATCCTTATTAAAATTAGCTGGTTCCAAGAATCATTCACGGAGAGTCACTTTCGATCCATTGGCGTTGTTACTTGATGCTTCACTTGAGGGTGAACTTGGTTTAGTGATGAAGACAGCTCAAGAGGTGAGTGAGAAATTATTTTATTATAAATCCAGAGTTACTTCCCTTAACTTGTTTCGGGGAATTCATTTTTGTACCTGAAATATATTTAATTAGCAGGACCTGTGGATATATCACAGTATGATAATTTAATTATTACAATATTTGATATGTTTACTAAAGAGCTATTGCACAAATAGTTCAATATGTAAAAAGTATAATAATCTTGATTTAACTCTCACTCTGTTTTTCTTTCTTTCTTTTCATCATGTTCCATAGAAACAGATTAGCGTTATCACTGCCCTCTCTCTCCTTCTCTCCCTTTCTCTCTCTCTCTCTTTCTCTCTCTCTCTCTCTCTCTCTCTCTCTCTCTGTGTAGTATTTTCTTATTTCTTCCCTTAGCTTGTTTTCTTCTTTATAATAAAAACGGAATTGTACATTATTTAGCTGAGGTGATGACACTCATAAGAAATAAAAATTTGCAACACCAGATAATCAGGATTTACATTTTTGTATTTCATCTTGGACGATTTGGAAGGTCTCATTTTTAACCAGTGGGTGTTGCAAGATAAGAGTTAGAAGATTAAGGAACACTATCATTAATATATAAAATCATTAAAATAAAGAACAACACTGAAGTGTATATATACTCAGAAATTAGTTATGCAACATTAAATGATCTACTTTTGTTATAACAAAGTTTAATAAATACATGCCCAGTATTATTAATTTATAGTTTTTTTATTTTAATATATATTTAGTTATCTAACATAGTTTCACTAGAAAATAATTTACAAACAAGAAATTGTCACATAATGTTCTTCTACATTAAATTTTATATTCTATTATATATATATATATATATATATATATATATATATATATATAAGTATCCAATTGCCACTTTAACATTGCTATTGGAGTGGCATAGGTAAATTATATAAACAAACACAGGATGTTACAATGGATGGAAGTTTATTTTTGGTGATAATGTCGACACTATAACGTTTTGATTTTTCAGACCTTCTTCAGAAAATGAGTTCTTGTATTGAAGAATTCAATTCTCTTACTGACAAGTGTCTTTTAGCCGTTAGTGGGAGGAGGATTGCAGTCAATTGCTGCTGATGTGGGATGACTGTTTTGGAAAGGAAGTAGGGGTAAGCTATAGTGTTGCAGTGGGGATAGTATCACCAAAAATAAACTTCCATCCCCTGTAACATACCATGTTTGTCTACATTTCTCCATATACTGTCGGATAGATTTCCTCCTTTTACTCCAATATATATATATATATATATATATATATATATATACACACACACACACACACACACACACACGCATATATATATAGTTACCCACAGACACTGTTTCGATGTATCACTTCTCTTCAGTGTGGCTAGACATTTGCAGGCCACCTCCAACTGGGATGGAAACCGGATCAATTCATCGTCAATCAGGCTGCTTAACCACTTGGCCATCATCACCTACAAACTGGAAGGAGGATTTTAACTGATAAATACACACATCTGTATATATGTTTCTTATTACATAATATTATGCATTTGTGCTTTTGTCAAGTTTTCATATTATGAAAAAAAAAAAAGTCTATAAAGATATAGGGAATTTCTTTCCAGAGTTGATTCAGTCATTTAATATTGATGAAAAGAAATTGTCTATTAAGTGTCAAATAAATCAAACCAAAATATCCAGAAAAGAAGAAGTAATATCATCCAGACTAAGAATAGGACACTCATACATTACCCATTCATACCTCCTCAAAAAAGAAGCAGCCCCATATTGCATACCATGCCAAAAACCCTACACAATCAAACACATATTAACAGTATGTAGCAACCTAAAACAAAAATACGAAAAAATACTACCAAACAACAAATCTAAAACAGATATTCTACCAAATAAACCCAGAAAAACTACTTGGATACATAAAAGAAGCACACATCTACAACAAAATCTAAAAATCTTCCCCAAAAAAATGAAAACACAAAAATGTTAAAAAAAATCATCTAAAAGTTTCATTCACAAAAAATATGTAAAAAAAAAAAAAAAACCTTTAGAAAAATTAAACATTATCACCAATTCATTTCAAAAATGTAGTCGGCATTAAATGACCCATTGAGGTTGATATGCCGTAAAACAAGAACAAATCAAATCTATTAAGTGTTCTTCCCCATTCTTCTTTTAGGATTGTATCCACTTATCTCGGTGAATCTTTAACTTTTCCAAATTGTCTTCTTTTGTGGCCATTATGAATGACCTAAAAGCTTTCTCCATGATTTGACATTTTAATGGGGATTTTTTTAGCTTTGGAGAAAAGCCAACAGTTACAGGGAGCCAAATCTTTATGTGTGTGGGGGGGGGCAAGGGGGCTGAATGACCTCGGTTGATATGACATTTTGTTAAGTCTTGCACAAAATGTTATAATCTACTTACTTGGTCAATGTGAATGTAATGATCACACAGTACACAAACTCATCTCACTTTTTAAATAATTTGTATATTGATTTTGAAGGCTTATCACAATGTGAAAGAAGAACGAGTATGATGTTCATTTACCTGTATTTTTTTTTCTTTTCCTTAATATTTCAGGATTAATACCTCCTCTTCAGAAAACCTCAGAGCCCATAAGGGGATGTTCAGAGCTGTCTGTATTAATGTATTTTAGTGAGGAGGTAATAACATGGATAAAAACATGACAGTTGCAATTGAAGCCAGGAAAAGAAATATTGGCAATTTGAGAATTAAAGAGGCATTATTAATATCCAAATTGCATCCACAAATAAATCACAAAAAAAAGAACTCAATACGGAATACATTATACAATAAATCAACAACAAACCGCAATTCAACACTGACATGCTAAACACAACACACACACACACACATACACATACACACAACACACAGGTACACTAAACACTCATAACACATTTACACACCCACAAACTAACAACAAATCACAGATATAAACAATTGAAAAAAAAGATTCATACATTTGAATTTCGTCACAACCCAACTTTTAAACCCAACTTCTATTTCTAAAAATGATATGTGATCAGAACACGATGACACACTTCATGTTATAATATTAATACATTTAAACATTTAAAACCAAATGCAGAAACACACTCATTACTACCTCCACACTAACATGGATTAATACAGACAGCCGTGAACACCTTTCATGGGCTCCAAGATCTTCTGAAAATGGGATGTTAATCCTGGAATATTAAGGAAACATAAAAAAAAAATAATAATACAGGTAAATAAACAATATAGTTGTTACTTTTTCTTTCGCATTGGGATAAGACTTTTAAATCAATCTACAAACCAAATATACAATGCTTTAAGCAAACTTTTAAAACTCTTTATACTTTTTAAATAGTTTTGTTTATACTAAAAGTTTATTTTAAAATGGAAAATGTACACAGCTAAAATGTTTTTTTGCTGAGGTGAAGCACCACACCTACCGTCAGCTCCCAGATGCTTTACTGCACAGACCAGATTACCCAAGCTGTGCTGAGTTGGTGAGGATCAGTATCAAACCCGGAACCTTGCTATTCCTAGGTGAATACTCTACTGACTGGGCTAAATAGGCGCTAAAAGCTGTTGTCTTTGTTTTTATAATTCTTTATTAATAAGATTCACTTATGAATATTTAAGGATTTTTGTTTAGTCAGAGACAAAATCCTAACAATAGGGCACCCAGTGAAAATTGAACTCACTTGACTAGCGAATCAGTTTGTGGAACATCTCGCTCAGAACATTAACCTCCTGGAAACTGTACAGAGAAGTGCAACTAAATGAATACTCTCCATCATGCATCTACCCTATTCTGGGAATTAATTCATTGAAATTCTGGCATCTACCAACAGACTTTGTAAACACCCATCTTACCAACAGCAACCATGAGCACCTATTTGATTTCTATGTTTCTCACACACGTGGGCATGCCTACAAAGTCAGAAAACAGCATAGCTCACATTACTTTCAGAAACATTTATCGAGGCCTGGAATAAATTGCCTGCAACTGTTGTAGGCTGCCTAAATGCTGCATCTTTCAAAGCCTCCATGCTTCCCATAATTCACCAACACTATACCTGATAGTCCCCTCCACACACATATGCATGCACACACACATGTATATTATTACTGTACACTATTCCTGTTCCTGACATTAGTACATTATTCTATGTACTATACATGAGACTTTGACAAGTTGTGGTGCACTGTAGCACTGTACATAATAAATTTCATTATTATTTTAAAAATGTGGTGCACTGTACATAATAGCATGTACATATGATCAAGGGGAGGTAATTAATTTTCTAAATTAATTTTTGCTCCCAGCTGGAGGTAGTCTTCTAAGTCTTGCCACACTGAGGAGACGCGATACATTGTGGATGACTAATATATATATATATATATATATATATATAAACTGATTAATGCCTTTCAAATGATAATATCAAAAAATTATAAGAGCACCTGAAAGAAAGTGTTCTTACAATTTTTTTTATGTTATCATCTTGAAAGTCATTAATCAGTTATCTGAACAAGTTCCTTTTCGAAACCATTATCAAAGCTGTTTATATCTGTCTAAATTATCATTATCCAGACTGTTTATTATTTGACTAAACTATTGTTTTTGTTGCTAAGGTGATGCTAAATAACAGTGGCAGTTTATTTTTTTTTTTTTTTTTAATATTTATAATGAGCTAGGAAAATGTGATTTAGAATAAAAATTGCTCTATCTATTTTAAGCATTTTAGAATATTTTCACTAGTTTCAAACTTAATTCTATTATTCATATATATATATATAATAAAAATGGAAATAAATCCAATAGTGTGTGAATATATGAATTTTTTTTTTCTAAGTTATTTAGAGGATTTTATTATAGTTTGAAGTATTAGCTAATGTTAAAACATTTCAGTTTGTATATTAAACCATCATCAAATTATATCACATGGTTTTGAAATAGAATGCTGTGTTTTGTCTCTTTTTCCTTTCCATATTTATATTGAATATTTATTCAGGAGTTACATCACATATTAACAATGCCCTGATGATGGTTTAATATACAACTGAAACATTTTAAACTTAGCTCATACTTCGAACATATAAGATCCTCTGAATACCTTGTTTTTTTTTTCATATTTTATACATATTCATTTTTGGATTCATTTCCATTTCTTATATATTATCATTTTATATATATATATATATATATATATATATATAAGAATGTTTCATTTTTTTCCATTTGAAGAAATTTTTCGGATGAAGCTCTGGAGATGGGTTTAATGAAAAAGAACGAAACATTGGCATATCATCATATGTAAAAAATACATCCTTTGTATTTTATATATATATATATATATATATATATATATATATATTTACATATCAAATTTATTTCCATTTTATTCTAATATTCATATATATATCTCAAATTTTTTTGTTTGTTTTCAGGTGGCCAATGTCAGTGCATCAAATGATGAAGGCATCACAGCCCTCCATAATGCCATATGTGCCGGACACTATGACATTGTCAAATTTTTAGTTGAATTTGGTTGTGATGTGAATGCACCCGACAGTGACGGTTGGTAAGTATTAAGAAAAAAAAATGTTCAATTCTTAAAGCACATCATCAATTCTGAAAAGATGATTTCATTTCATTTATTTTCAAGCTTATCTTATTATAATGGAGATTGTGTGTTTTTCTGTCTGTAACCGAAACTATATTACTAATCGAGTCACAATTAACATAGTTATTTACATCACATTCTTCATGATTTTATTTATATTTAAACCTCAATTATTAATAAAATTGCTTCACCTTTTTGTTAGTGCTGTCCATAACTACATACTAATAACATGCTATTGTATTTATATATACAAAAAATAGCAGTTTGCAGTGTGAACGGGAAGGCTAATTTGCATATTGATATTAAAAATGTGATTTTATTAAATATGTGCTTAGTATTATTGATTTCTAACTGTTTGGTTTTATTTTAATTGATATAAGCAAACATCTCTCCAATGAATCTTAAATGAAATCCATTAACAAGAAAAAATAAGTGTAATTTTATTCTTTATTTCCTAATTTAACTAAATAGTTAAATAAGTAAAATTCAGCAATAAAAGACGGCAGTGATGGAAGAGTAAGTTTCATTTCTATTTTTCTATTATACCCCCACTCTGTTTCAAATCTTTTTTATCTGCATTCTTATTAGACTTTCTAATTTAATACGATATTTCATTACATTAAAACTTAAATACTTGTACCCGGAGGGTGCATATATTTGCTAGTTATATTAAGCAGAATAAATGTGATGTCCACTTGTAGAGAATATATTATAAACTAACTTTAAAGCTAACTTAAGCTGCTATAAAAGGCAACAATAAATTACAGAAGAACTCAAAATTGATCACTGCATTTAAGTATTGCATTAATACTTAAGCTTACCTTGTAAAAAGGACTTGAAGTCTCAAGTCCTTTCACAGCCACCCTGCCAGCTGGAAAAATTTGGCTCATTCCGCCTTTAGTGGTGGCAGATTTCCTTAGTGGACTATTCAAGTCTGAAGTCACCCTGGTGCAACACCATAAGGCAAAGAAGTCCAAGAGAAATCAACAGCAACAGAATACCATCAACATCTTAATGACTGGCCTTCACATGTGACATTTGTGGTCGAAACTGTTTTTCAAACATTGGCCTTCGCAGTTACAGAAGGTGCTGCACTAGAATGTAACTTCAGGGCATGAAAAATCTATGGTCTTCTGAGACTGCAATGCCGATAATGACCTTTTGAAAAGTTCAATGATAATTCTTCTGCTGCCATTTAATTTAAAGACAACTTGACGTACATAGGTTCTTAGTTTCCATACAAACAATTATTTCTATTTCATCAGTGACTTTTGCTGAATTTCACAATTAATTTTGATTATTGCCAAATTTATTTCCCAGTTATAAAATTTGTTATTGTACAAAAAAATTTGTCAAAAAATCACATAAAAAAAATTGCTTCATCCTCCATATTCACCTGACCTCTCCTATCATTTTCTGTCTATCTCTGTGTCACCACTTACCTATTCACCTTATTACTTACCTTTTCACATTATTACTTACTTGATTTTCTTCCATAGGACACCTTTACATTGTGCTGCATCCTGTAACAACCTTCCGATGGTGCAGTTATTGGTCAACCATGGAGCTTGCATCTTTGCAACAACGATAAGTGACCAAGAGACAGCTGCAGAGAAATGTGAAGAAGATGAAGATGGATATGATGGATGCTCTGAATATTTATACAGTGAGTAATAATTATACAGTAAGCGACTGGGTATTTATACAGTGAGTAATGATTATACAGTAAGCGACTGGGTATTTATACAGTGAGTAATGATTATACAGTAAGCGACTGGGTATTTATACAGTGAGTAATGATTATACAGTAAGCGACTGGGTATTTATACAGTGAGTAATACAGTATATTTATACAGTGAGTAATGATTATACAGTAAGCGACTGGGTATTTATACAGTGAGTAATGATTATACAGTAAGCGACTGGGTATTTATACAGTGAGTAATGATTATACAGTAAGCGACTGGGTATTTATACAGTGAGTAATGATTATACAGTAAGCGACTGGGTATTTATACAGTGAGTAATGATTATACAGTAAGCGACTGGGTATTTATACAGTGAGTAATGATTATACAGTAAGCGACTGGGTATTTATACAGTGTACAGTGAGTAATATTATACAGTAAGCGACTGGGTATTTATACAGTGAGTAATATTATACAGTAAGCGACTGGGTATTTATACAGTGAGTAATATTATACAGTATTATTTATACAGTGAGTAATAATTATACAGTAAGCGCTGGGTATTTATACAGTGAGTAATAATTATACAGTAAGCGACTGGGTATTTATACAGTGAGTAATAATTATACAGTAAGCGGCTGGGTATTTATACAGTGAGTAATAATTATACAGTAAGCGGCTGGGTATTTATACAGTGAGTAATAATTATACAGTAAGCAATTGCTTTTAGCAAGTCGACAGCCCATCTGAAGTTTTTTGGATATAAAATTGAATTTCTATTTGTTGTAAAAAGTGCTTCAATGATTAATGACAAAACCAATATCAGCTGCAAAATATATCATGAATAAAGAAATTGATTAAAATTTCAAGGTCTCATATACAGATTTAAAGAACCAAATAAAAATATTTATCAATCAAAAATGGCAATAATGTTGGAATAGTCCACACTGAATAAATTATCAATTAAGCCAACAGTTGGAAAAGGGAAGCTGGGATATAGAAAATCCGAGAGGAAGAAGTAATACCAGGTTAGTTATGCATTGGCCATACAAGAGAATCAACCACAGTGTGAAACATGTCAAACACCCTGCACTATCAAACATTTCCTCATAGAATGTGGAGTTTTTGTTCCAATCAGAAAGAAATATTTCAATGCAAATGATATGAGGGATCTGTTTGAGAATACTAACATGGATGACATTTTATCCTTCTTGAGAGAAATAAAAAATATATTGAAAATTATGAATCAGATATAAAATACATCTACAAAAATACACCTGTAAAGGAAACTTGAGTACCAACTTGTATCTCACACTAACGGTTCTGACATTAAATAACCCACAGGGTTGATATGCCATTAAACAAATCAAACCAAATGTATATTAACCAGAGAAATGAATCCATTAATGTGACTGAAAAAAAAATAAAATAAAATATATATATATGGGAGAATAAGTGCTTAATTGGAGTCGTACCTAATTTTGAAAATTAATTAATTAATAATGAATTAGGCGGGAATACCTATAAAATGTATGGCTAAACAAATCGAGAAAAATCAATCTCTGTATGTACATACATTTAATAGGTATTCCCGCCTAATTCATTATTAATTAATTAATTTTCAAAATTAGGTACGACTCCAATTAAGCACTTATTCTCCCAAAAATTATCGGCAAAAAGCCATTCAAAACAAACCGTGTTTACAACTTATCATATGTATATATATATATGTCTATGTATTTGTACAACAGTGCATTTCCTTTAATAAATAATTGGTATAGACCAAAGTTCAATAAAATTTGCACCCTATTTTTATCTGAGAGAGGATTAAAAAAAAAAACAATTTTTACCCTGCATTTTCCATAAAAAAAAAGCTAAATATAATAAGCCACACCTACTGTCAGCTCCCCACTTTACTGCACAGATCAGATTAACCAAGCTGTGCTATTCATACACTGAGTGTGCAAGGACTGATATTGAACCTGAGACCTTCGATTCCTAGGTAGATGCTTTACCAAAGGTTGGCAAATGTAATACATTTACTAAAATTTGCAGATTTTAAATCCCTTTTTCTTTTTTTTTTTTTTTTTTTTTTTTTTTTTTTTAATTAAAAAAGTATCTTATAATCGAGATTCGCTGTCTCTGTAACCAAAAATATGTCACTGCTTACATCACAATACCCTCAGCAATTACATAAGTTTATTAATGAGTATTTAATTTATAGTAAAAATCATTAATACATAGAATAAATCTTATCTATTAACAATGTCTCTATGAAAATCTGAGTTAGATTTGCCTCAAAACAGCCCATGTTATTAGTGTGTTTAAAATCCTGCAATGTCTTATATATATCACTAAGAAATAAAGATTTACATAATATATGGTATAGTTAATTTGCATACTGGTTTTAACAAAACTGGGTTTAATAAATGATTACTTGGTGTTATTTATCTCTAATATTATTGTTTTATTCTCCAATGTATCAATCCTTTGAATGATTTTATATAGAAACCAATTAAATTATTAAAATAAGTGTAATCTTTTTATATGCATTCTTATTTAATTTCATTAGTTTTTGTAATTTAATATATTTCATTATATAAAAACTTAAATACTTATGCTTGCAGGGTGCATATTCTTGCTAGTATTCCTAATTTTGTTTTATCTTTCAGGTGTTCAAGAAAAGTTTGGAATCATGAACGGTGGAATCGTTTATGCCATTTTTGATTATGCAGCAGAGAATTCTGATGAATTGAGTTTTAAAATGGGAAACCAGTTAACAATTTTAAGAAAAGGAGATGAACAAGAGGAGGACTGGTGGTGGGCTCGTCTTCAAGATCAAGAAGGATATGTTGCCAGAAATTTGTTAGGGGTAAGTAATCAGCTTCTGTGAATGTAACAAATTTTGTTTATGGAGAAGAAAAGGATATTATAATTTTAAAATCACAACAGGAGTGTCTTTTTCTGTTGCTGAGTAATAATGGTTCAAAGTTTGTGATATGAATACTACCAACCAGATTTAATGTAACTGATACAGAGGCATCTGAAGCATCACATTCTATCATGTATGGTATATAAATTTACCAACCCTTCCACACAAGCAGGATGGGACACAAGGTCAATTTCTTAAGCGGAGTTTAACAGGTTTGAATTCAGAGTTTTCCTTCTCCTAGACTGGTTACCTAGCCATGGTTAAAGAGCCAGTCTGCCCTGCTATTTACCCATAGCTGGAGGGAGAATAGGATTCATGTATGGTATAAGGCTACATTCATGAGGAACTCTTTTCGAATAGGCTACCCTGCTGGTTCTGGTCAAATAGACAAACCTACTTTTATGCTTATTTTACTGTCACTGTAAATATTTTATAATTATGAATGCAAGTAATGTTAAAAATATTTTGTGAAGGATAAAGATACAAAAATTCTTGTAAATGAAAAATATCTAATAGGCTATTTTGCTGGTTCTAAAAGCTAGCATCCAAGTATTTCATGTTTAATGTCTTTCCTTATAAAAGTTAGGGTTAGTGTTAGGGTTACAATTTTATGTTTTAACAATTGATGGTGGAAAATGCCATTTTTCTACTTAGGAAAAAATTTGATAGTCAAATTTACCCTCATGTCCTTTTTAATTTGTTTGATCACAAACTCATTAACAGTATCTATATTTTTCTCAGAGTAAAGTTGAAAAAATGTGACCACTACATTCGCATTTATTATTAGAGAAGACTCATTGAATCCTATTTAAAATTTGGTATATAATATTCAATATGGCTTTGTTGAGGCCACCTATTGGCCGTGGGTAGTGACCCATACTGCTTAAGGATGGAACCCTAGTGGCTGAGCAGTCCATGACATGCAGCACTCCACTTTGGACCTTACATAGGCTAAGCAGTTGGTCAGAAAGGTCCCCTCTGATAAATCAGCTGGTCACATCAAGCCTTAGCACCTATATGATGGTCCCAACCCTATTGCCTTTAAGGCAACCCCCTGATCTTTTTTATCATATATGTACTAAAATACGGTCACTGAGGGTTTTAGTGTCCTACGTATGATGTTAAACTGCATCTAATGGTGAAGTTACAATTCTGGAGTTCTCGGGGTGTCGAGTTCCTCTTCATTGCTATTAATCCAAGGTCTACTCTGGACTGGAGTGGTAGTACCTGTTAAGGTCCCACCTATGGGTTAAATAGAAAAAAAAATTTTAATTTTTCATTTAGAATAATTTTTTGTATCTTTATCCTTCACAAAATATAAATATAGAATAAAAAGTTATTTGATAAAATATTTATTTTCCCATTAACTAACCCTAACCCTAAACCCGTCTTTTTTCCTAGTAGATCAATAAATAATTTATCAGTCAAGAGTGATTCCCCTTTGATCATGTTAGACTTATAGGAAATAACCAAAAGTTGTTTACATTATCTTTAAAATTAAAGGTGTTAAACGTGAAATGCCCGGATGCTAGCTTTTGAAATTTATGAGGACCGGCATAATAAGCCTAAAAGCAGGTTTGTCTATTTGACCAGGACCGGCAGGATAGCATCTTCCAATTCATTTAAGATACTAAATCTGTGTCAGGTCTCTCAGTGTACTACTGGTTCTATGTAACCCAGTACTACCTGTTTCATAGTTGGATCATAAGTGATCTGATAATACCACAGATTTTGTCTGATTTGGAAGGTGGTTAGACACCCTGCAGAACAAAAACAAAGCCCTGTAAAAGGCGAGGGAACCTCTTTGCTCAACGAACATCGAGCACATTATTTCTGAAGTTCAACCCTTCATCATTTCGGCAGTGCTGTGTAAACTTGGTAGTGTCAAAGCCATGCTGTCAGAAACTCAAGTTCCTCGTTGGGTCACCTAAGGCAGACAGGTCTCGCAACCAGTGATATTAGGGCCACAACCCAGCCAAAGGGGCTCTTGCAAAAATCCAAAAGACGTCTCCATCATTGTATTTATTTTCTATTTTATGGCTACTTCAACCCTTATTCATGGATCCTAAGAAAGGCAGCAGTGATACTACCAGTATCTCTCATGGGAAATATTGTTTCAGTTTTCGAACAAATTGGTTCTCAAATATAATTTTGGAACAAATTATGTTCAAGAACCGAGGTTCCACTAACAATATATATATATATATATATATATATATATATATATATAATTATCATACTAAAGCTGAGTGAATTAACATTCGTTTCCTAAAGGCTTTTTTACTGTTTAGTATAATGACACAAAAATTATAATAAATTATTCCTTACATTTAGGAGTGAATTATGTTTGAAAAAAATTCTGTTTTAATTGGTTCTTATTAGTCATAATTTGCAATTAAGTCAAAAACTGACCAATCTCTTACTCTACTTTCTGCCTATCACTTTTTCCCCTCTATGTATCTCTTGATTACCTCCTCGTTATATAATGTTAGTTTCTCTGAGAGAGTGCAGAGAGATCCGGGAGTATTTGAAATGTATTTCTATGTTAAATTTCACAAGCACCAGCCCATAGCTTAGATAAGGTCAAACATTCCCTTTCTTAGTAAGCTTACAAAATGATTTTAATGTTTTGTCCGGTCATATTTATCTTTTTTCAAAATTTCATTCGCTTTGCTAACTCATTTTTCCCTGATCTCAATTATCTACTCAGAACTGAATGGGTGATCCAACAGGTCACATTTTGTCATATCTTATTATAATGGAGATTGTGTGTTTGTCTGTCTGTAACCGAAACTATATTACTATACAAGTCACAATTCCCTTTGTTATTTACATCATATTCTCCATGATTTTATTTTTATCTAAACCTCAATTATTAATAAAATTGTTTTACATTACTTACACTTTTGACCATATCTACATACTAATAACATGCAATTGTATTTATATATACAACAAAATAGAGGTTTACAGTATGAACGGGAAGGCTAATTTGCATATTGATCTTAAAAAATTGATTTTAATAAATATATGCTTAGTATTATTGATTTCTAATTTTTTGGTTTTATCTTATTGAATATGAGCAAAAATCTCTTCAATAAATCTTAAAAGAAATCCCTTAACAAGAAGAAATAACTGTAATATTATTCTTTACTTACTATTTTAACTAAACAGTTAAATTAGAAAAATTGATTAATGAAAGACGGGAGTAACGGAAAATGATGGAAGAGTTAATTTCAAAGTTGTTCTATTTTTCAATCATACCCTCTCTGTTCAAAATCTTTTTATCTACATTCTTATTCAGTTTCATTAGCCTTTCTAATTTAATATCATATTTTATTATAAAATTTAACTAAAATACTTGTCCGTCATCAGAAACGTTCACTTTTCTAAGTGAACGTTTCTGATGACGGATAACCACCTAAAAGTGATGTTCGGAAACCATTGGTAAGACGAACTTTTAATTGTATTGGTGACTATAAATAAATAAATATATATAAAGTATGAAAATTACTTAGCAGAATATAACTTGTATGTTCTTTCTTTATATACAATTTTTTTTTTTGTTTATTTATTTATTGATTTATTTATTTCTATTTATTTTTTAATTATCTATTTATATTTTCTTTTTTTTTTTCAGTTTCAGCCAAGAGTTTCACAGGAACATAGTCGCTGGCTGAAGAGTTAACTATAGAACAGTTTGACAAAAGGACAATAAAAAAGGAGGAAGGAGGAGGAGAAGGAGGGCTGTTTTAGAAAGGGATTCCATCTTTGTATTATATTACTCATGTGTATAGCTGATCATTTCTATGTGTGTGTGATGTCATCAGTTGTAAAAAAAAAAAAAAAAAAAAAAAAAAAAAAAAGACAAAACACTCATTGTTTTCTTCTGACCCCCTTCATTCTTCCTTTCTCCCTGCAACAGCTCTCCTCTACTGCGACTGTTCTGCACTCCAACGTTAACAAAACTGTTGTCCAAAAACACAATCTACCCACACATCCCACACACACATAAATGTATAGAACATGTTCTATTCATACATTCAAATATGTGACTTCTATAGACCTTTCACTTAGGCTAGACGGGCGGTCGGAGAGCACCCTCTGATCAATCGGCTAGTCACATCAAGCCCTAGCACCTATATGATTGTCCCAGCCCTATTGTCTTTAATGCAAGCCCCAAGCCTTTTTATCATATATGTGCTAGAAGGCGGTGGTTGAGGGTCTTAGTGTCCTGGGTATGACATTAAACTCTATCTGATGGCGAAGTTCCAATTCTGGAACTCTGGGGAATGTGGAGTACCCCTTCATCACCATTACTCCAAGGTCCACTCTGACCCGAAGTGGTAGTACCTGTTAGGGTCCCATCTATGGGTTAAATAGAAAAAAATGAATTTAAAAAAGTGTTTTAAAAAATTCAGTATAAAGAAAAAAATATTGAGCACCCATCAAGAATGAATAAAACAAAAACATTTTTGGGATAAAATAACCCAACAAGGGTTGGCATGCCATAAGATCCAACCAACAACCACACAAAAAGAAATGCATAGAGGATGTTCTATTCATACATACAAATATATGACTTCTATAGACGTTTTGATATCTAAAAAGGAAGAAAGAACTTTTGGTATTAGATATTGAATGAAAAAACATTGAAATGAAGAAAAAATGGATTTAAAAAAAAAACTATCCCATCTAAACATTCCAACATACATTGGAGAAGGACAATATATAAAGAGAACTCATCATGATGGCCGTATGTTATCAAAATCAGAAACTACAGACTTTTGCTAACGATGAAAGTAAAAATAAAAATGCAAAAAAATTGTCTATAAATTTCTTTTGCTCTTTTATTCTTAAATTTTATTTATATAATAATGAAATTATTGTACTCAGGTGGCTCAGATGCACTTACATCTCATCAAAGGTGCCTGTATAGTACATAGAACAATGTACAAATGTCAGGAAAATGAACGGTGTATAGTCAGGTATAGTGTTGTTGAATTACAGGAAGCATGGAGGCTAGGTAATCTGAAAAAATCTTTTCTCGATAATACAAGGTTTACACAAATCGTCGTAGAATTAGGAGATACTAGAAGTGGCTACTCGGCTTCCCCTAGGTAGATGGGGGCAAAAAAGTTAGTCTTGCAGATCCATTGTTATTGAATCGCAAATTGGATCCTCGCAGGATGCCTCATTAAAATCCCTTGCGTTGATCCGGCCTGGTGGGGTGTCAGGGGAAAAAAAAAAAAAAAAAAATGAACAGACACTCTGAAAAGAAAAATTAATATCTCCCATTTAAAATATTAAATGCAAAAGAAAAATCCATGCTGTTACTATTTAAATTTTATTTTTTAATCAACCTTCATGAATATAAATCAAAACTTTATTATTTTTGCTCAAAAGCAAGATCTGGTGATAGTGAATGTGTGTATATATATTTACTTTGTCATTAATTGTTTTATATTTGTAGTTTCCTCTGGACATAAATACCTACATACATATACACCATCTGCTCTTTATGTATGTATGTATAGATTTATCTTTATTAAGAACTAGCTTAAAAGCTGCCCTATCAGGCGGCAATTAAGTTAGTTCCTGCATAGGACTTTTGATTGGGTCTTGAGTACATATTAGATTTTATTAAACTTGAACAATATTTTTCAAACAACAGTTTTAATCAAAACAATGATACAATTTGTCTATTTGGAGGTTATTACCAAGTTACATGATAAACAACATTTTTGATTTTCCCCATTCAGGGTCTGTACAAATAGTTATGTGATTGGCAACAATAAATAAAATAGATGAAGTCAAAAAAAAATTGCAGTAATTAAAACTTGGAAATCCAAAATTTCAGGATTGCAGGTCTGGATTGGGCCCAGGATGTTTTAAATTAGCTCATGGAGTTGGTCTGATTTCAAAATGGTATGATATATTGGGCTATGCTCTCTCAGAGTAAAGTTGAAAAAATGTGACCACTACATTCGCATTTATTATTAGAGAAGATTCATTGGATCCTATTTAAAATTTGGTATATAGTATTCAATATGGCTTTGTTGAGGCCACCTATTGGCCGTGGGTAGTGACCCATACTGCTTAAGGATGGAACCCTAGTGGCTGAGCAGTCCATGACATGCAGCACTCCACTTTGGACCTTACATAGGCTAAGCAGTTGGTCAGAAAGGTCCCCTCTGATAAATCAGCTGGTCACATCAAGCCTTAGCACCTATATGATGGTCCCAACCCTATTGCCTTTAAGGCAACCCCCTGATATTTTTTTATCATATATGTACTAAAATACGGTCACTGAGGATTTTAGTGTCCTACGTATGATGTTAAACTGCATCTAATGGTGAAGTTACAATTCTTGAGCTCTCGGGGTCATTGCTATTAATCCCAGATCTACTCTGGACTGGAGTGGTAGTACCTGTTAAGGTCCCACCTATGGGTTAAATAGAAAAAAAATTTTAATTGTGTTTTTAAAAAAAGAATGATGATTTATGCCTATTTTCATGCAAAAGTTTCAAAATTTTTTCCTCCTTTTAATTAAATATATCGCTCTATTGCTAATATTACTGAAAATTTCATCTATCAATTTTTCATTCATTTGGATCTGATTCTTTGTCTGATTTGTGCTGTTTAATCAACTTCTACAGAATGACGACCTGATTAGTTCCAATGACAAAATGAAAAGTAAGCCAAAATAAATAAGTCAAAAATGAATAATGATTTAAAATTTGTTTTTCAAAATTTGATCTTTCATTTGTCGTGAAGATTAAATTCCTCTCATCATTTTCGCTTTCTAATTATTTTTTTTTTTAAACATTGATTGAAATTAACTTTTAACAATTATTCCCAATATAACCTAAGAACATTGTGAGTCATAAAGAAGTCGGCCATGTTTTCGGAATGAATTATCTCCCTTAGATGTGGGAAGAAGTTACCTCCCTTGAAATTTTCGACTCTGGATTTTTAATAATTGATATACTAAGTGTCGTAGTAAATTTTATAGTAATAAATTTTAATAAGATAATGAAAATTTAATAAAATAAAATGATTTTGATAATTTGATAAAATAGATTTTAAATAAAAACATTTTAAATAAAAATAAAATGATTTTAAATAAAATTTTAATAATTTATAAATTTAAAACATTTAATAAAATGTTATAATTTAATAAAATAAAATAATGATTTTAATAAATAAGTATAAATTTATTGTAATAAATTTTCATTGATATAGTAAGCGTCACGTCGTGGTGTAATGGTTAGCAAGCTAGTCTCGCAGATCCATTACAACTGAAAAGCCAGTTTCGTTCTCACTGTATGACCCTTACTTGTGACCTTGGGTTGGGGAAAAATCTACTTACTGACCAATTTATGCATACATTACCTGGCTATCCACATTTTTGCATTTTATTTATTCCCCCCCCCCCTTCTTCAACTTTACAATGTCCCTCCTCCACTATCAATTTTTTTTTCACTTGATCATAACAATGTTAAAAATCGATCTTAATAAAATGTTTGGGAGGGTGTGCATTTCTATATATTTTTATAACATGTATAAATATTTCTATACTATTAAGTAATTTTTGTTCGGGTTAAAAAACAAAAGTTAATGAGAATAATTATATATATATATATATATATATATATATATATGAGAGAGTGGGGGGAGTGGTGTCTGTTTAAGTATGTATGTCAATTTATAACTCAAAAGAGAGATATCATTGAGCATTAAAACCATGCATACACTTTGATATTTTTATAATAAGAAAAAGTATGCAATTTAGTTTGATTTTTACTGATAAAATGATATTATTCAATAATTAAAAATCAATTGGTTTGTGGAACTCTTCAGTTTTTCATAAGTACAAAAAGAAAGAAATCATTCATAGAATAAAAGAATAATTTTCATTTGAATTAATCCACAAAATTTTTCACCTACAAATAAGGACACATGTTTAATTATTAGGTTCTTTTTATTGTTTTACTTTTAGGGGTAAAAAAAGAAAAGCAATTAAACGAATACATTTTTTATCACTTTAATTCAACAACAATTAAGAACTGAATTTAAATTTTTGTCATATGTACAAAAAAGAAGTTTTTTTGAAAATTTTCCCTTTTCTCTCTCACTCTATGGTGTTCCTAGAATCCTTTTAGTCTGGTCATGGACCAAGTACCTCTGCTAGGACAGGTTGGTCCGAAATTCTTGTCACCCCTTCACATTTTTTTAAAGGTAAAATAATTACATAATACAACCCAAAATTCTAGAAAATAAGTGAACTTTTAAGATTTTTTTAGAGGTAAAATAATTACATAACTTGTATATTATATTATTTAAACAAAAATAATTAAAGTTAAAAAAATGTGAGGGTGACAAGACTTTCGAACCACCCTGTAGAATAATGTACAATGTGGTCTGAAAGTCTTGTCACTGGTACATATTTTCTTTAGATGTAAAATAATTACATAAATTGTATATTATATTATCAAAACCAAAATAATGAAAGTTAAAACAATATGTAGAGGTGACAAGACTTTCGGACCACTCTGTAGATTATATAGACAAAGTTCTTACAATTAATTTAATAATATTTTTAAATTATTTAATTAGGACTTCATAGTGGAATATGTCTTTGTATGTCTTCATTATTTTAAAAATGCTGAATACTTTTTAGACTTTAAAAAAAAAATCTCAATATTTGAATGAAAACTTAATTATTTTAAATTCAAAGCAAATATTAATCTTTCTTCCTGTCTTCTATTTTGGAGCTTTTTGCGATCTGGGGGGGAATTGGAAAGTTTCAAATGTTTTTATGAGATCTGTCACATTAAAAAAACATTGGATTTTGGAAAGTATTATGGGATGGTAAAATTCAATGGAAAATATTGGGTGGGTCACAACAAAAATGAATATATTCTAATGTTTATAAAATGAAAATGGGTGGGAAAATGAAGGGTGGGAGTTGAGTGCATTTAATCTTGAATCTTTTTCTTACCATTCTATTTTGATATTTTTGTTTCCTGTTGTTATATTTTTTTTTTTTTTTTTTTTTAATTAATAATTTGATTGTCATAAAATCAAACTGTAATTCTTGTTGGATTGTCCAAATTTTCAATATTGTCTATGTTGAAAAGAAAAAGTAACCAAATTAGTTACAATAAAAGACAATTTTGAAAAAAATTTATCTGCATCTGTATGATTGGCTGATCAGGTAAATTTTTTAATGGCAATCTCTGGTTCAATGACCACATACAAACAGTGATGCTTACTGGGACTGCTGTTGTCTCTCCCTCCTTCTGGTTCTCTTTACTGTGGCGGTTACTTTCCTCTCTGTTTCACTCCTTTCCATGCCTTATGTGTAAGAATGTATCAAAAGTTTTCGTTTTTCAATCACCAATTATTTTTTTAATTTCTTTTTTTTTTCTTTCTTTTTTTTTTTTTTTTTTTTTTTTTTTTTTAAGATTATATAATGATTTACATTTTGTATCTTCTTTGAATGATCCTTGCTCTTTTGAAAGACTTTGATTTTTTTTTTTTTTTTTTTTTTTTCCCCTCATTTTAAACGAATCATAATTGATAACTGGTGGTGTCATCTATTTTTGGGGTTTTGATTTCAAGATTTTCACTTAAAATTATAAAAACAGTTGGGTCAGATATTTAATTTCCTTCCCCTTTCTTTCATAAAGAAAACTCCGTTTTTAAAATAATGCCTAAAAATTGCCACCATCTCTATATTTTAGATGAGATTGTTTTAACTGAAATTTGGAAAAGAAAGAAAACAAAATTGCCGATGAACAGAAAAGAAATTTCTGATATGGGAAAATTATTTTTGTTTTTTTTTTTTTTTTTTTTTTTTTTTATGACATTCAACATTACATACTTTTTTTTTTTTTTTTTTTTTTTTTTTTTTTTTTTTTTACTTGATATGAGAAACTGATGTAATACAGACTTATGTGTGTGTATTTTGGGGATTAAATATATTATAGAAATTCATAGCATCATTATATGGTCATCAAGGTACAGGGTGGCTCGAAAGTTTTGTCACCCCCAACATATTGTTTTAATTTTCATTATTATTTGTTTTAATAATATGATATCAAAAGTTATGCAATTATTTTACCTCTAAAAGAGAAATCTTCAAAAATTAAATTATTTTCTAGAATTTTGGGTTGTATTATATAATTACTTTACCTCTAAAAGAATATGTTGGGGATGATGAGACTTTTTGGACCACTCTATATTTATCTGGGTTTTCAAT
>CM042141.1:120960200-120965200 GCA_023376005.1 Doryteuthis pealeii | reverse complement strand
CCAGATCGCAAAAAGCTCCAAAATAGAAGACAGGAAGAAAGATTAATATTTGCTTTGAATTTAATAATTAAGTTTTCATTCAAATATTGAGATTTTTTTTTTTAAAGTCTAAAAAATTCAGCATTTTATAATGAAGACATACAAGACATATTCCACTATGAAGTCCTAATTAAATAATTTAAAAATATTATTAATTAATTGTAAGAACTTTGTCTATATAATCTACAGAGTGTCCGAAAGTCTTGTCACCTCTACATATTGTTTTAACTTTCATTATTTTGGTTTTTGATAATATATATATACAATTTATGTAATTATTTACACTAAAGAAATATGTACCGTGACAAGACTTTCAGACCACATTGTACATATTCTACAGGTGGTTCGAAAGTCTGTCCCCTCACATTTTTAACTTTAATTATTTTGTTTAATATAATAAATACAGTTAGTAATTATTTTACCTCTAAAAAATCTTAAAAGTTCACTTATTTTCTAGAATTTTTGGGTTGTAATTATGTAATATTTTACTTAAAAATGTGAAGGGGTACAAAATTTCGGACCAACTGTCCTAGCAGAGGTACTTGGTCCATGACCAACTAAAAGGATTCTAGAACACCATAGAGTGAGAGAGAAAGGGAAATTTTCAAAAAAACTTCTTTTTGTACATATGACAAAAATTTAAATTCAGTTCTTAATTGTTTGTTGAATTAAAAGTGATAAAAAATGTATTCGTTAATTGCTTTTCTTTTTTACCCCTAAAAGTAAACAATAAAAAGAACCTAATAATTAAACATGTGTCTTATTTGTAGGTGAAAATTTGTGGATTAATTCAAATGAAAATTTCTTTATTCTATGAATGATTTCTTTCTTTTTGTACTTATGAAAAACTGAAGAGTTCCACAAACCAATTGATTTTTAATTATTGAATAATATCATTTTATCAGTAAAATCAAACTAAATTGCATACTTTTCTTATATAAAAATATCAAAGTGTATGCATGGTTTAATGCTCAATGTATCTCTCTTTTGAGTTATAAATTGACATACATACTTAAACAGACACCACTCCCCCCACTCTCTCATATATAATATATATATATATATATATATATATAAATTATTCTCATTAACTTTTGTTTTTTAACCCGAACAAAAATTACTTAATAGTATAGAAATATTTATACATGTATAAAAATATATAGAAATGCACACCCTCCCAACATTTTATTAAGATCGATTTTTAACATTGTTATGATCAAGTGAAAAAAAAATGATAGTGGAGGAGGGACATTGTAAAGTTGAAGAAGGGGGGGGGGAATAAAATAAATGCAAAAATGTGGATAGCCAGGTAATGTATGCATAAATTGGTCAGTAAGTAGATTTTCCCCAACCCAAGGTCACAAGTAAGGGTCATACAGTGAGAACGAAACTGGCTTTTCAGTGTAATGGATCTGCGAGACTAGCTTGCTAACATTACACCACGACGTGACGCTTACTATATCAATGAAAATTTATTACAATAAATTCATACTTATTATTAAAATCATTATTTATTTATTAAATTTATAACATTTTTAAATGTTTTAAATTTATAAAATTATTAAAAATTTTATTTTAAAATCATTTTATTTTTATTTAAAATGTTTTTATTTAAAACTATTTTATCAAATTATCAAAATCATTTTATTTTATTAAATTTATTATCATAATTTTATTATCTTATTACTTATTACTATAAAATTACTACGACACTTAGTATATCAATTATTAAAATCCAGAGTCGAAAATTTCAAGGGAGTAACTTCTTCCCACATCTAAGGGAGATAATTCATTCCGAAAACATGGCCGACTTCTTATGACTCACAATGTTCTTAGGTTATATTGGGAATAATTGTTAAAAGTTAATTTCAATCAATGTTTAAAAAAAAAATAATTAGAAAGCGAAATGATGAGAGGAATTTAATCTTCACGACAAATGAAAGATCAAATTTTGAAAACAAATTTTAAATCATTATTCATTTTTGACTTATTTATTTTGGCTTACTTTTCATTTTGTCATTGGAACTAATCAGGTCGTCATTCTGTAGAAGTTGATTAAACAGCACAAATCAGACAAGAATCAGATCCAAATGAAAATTTGATAGATGAAATTTTCAGTAATATTAGCAATAGAGCGATATATTTATTAAAAGGAGGAAAAAAATTTTGAAACTTTTGCATGAAAATAGGCATAAATCATCATTCTTTTTTAAAAACACAATTAAAATTTTTTTCTATTTAACCATAGGTGGGACCTTAACAGGTACTACCACTCCAGTCCAGAGTAGATCTGGGATTAATAGCAATGACCCCGAGAGCTCAAGAATTGTAACTTCACCATTAGATGCAGTTTAACATCATACGTAGGACACTAAATCCTCAGTGACCGTATTTAGTACATATATGATAAAAAATCAGGGGGTTGCCTTAAAGGCAATAGGGTTGGGACATCATATAGGTGCTAAGGCTTGATGTGACCAGCTGATTTATCAGAGGGGACCTTTCTGACCAACTGCTTAGCCTATGTAAGGTCCAAAGTGGAGTGCTGCATGTCATGGACTGCTCAGCCACTAGGGTTCCATCCTTAAGCAGTATGGTCACTACCCACGGCCAATAGGTGGCCTCAACAAAGCCATATTGAATACTATATACCAAATTTTAATAGGATCCAATGAATCTTCTCTAATAATAAATGCGAATGTAGTGGTCACATTTTTTTCAACTTACTCTGAGAAGCATAGCCCAATATCATACCATTTTGAAATCAGACCAACTCCATGAGCTAATTTAAAACATCCTGGGCCCAATCCAGACCTGCAATCCTGAAATTTTGGATTCAAGTTTTAATTACTGCAATTTTTTTTGACTTCATCTATTTTATTTATTGTTGCCAATCACATAACTATTTGTACAGACCCTGAATGGGGAAAATCAAAAATGTTGTTTATCATGTAACTTGGTAATAACCTCCAAATAGACAAATTGTATCATTTTTTGATTAAAACTGTTGTTTGAAAAATATTGTTCAAGTTTAATAAAATCTAATATGTACTCAAGACCCAATCAAAAGTCCTATGCAGGAACTAACTTAATTGCGCCTGATAGGCAGCTTTTAAGCTAGTTCTTAATAAAGATAATCTATACATACATACATAAAGAGCAGATGGTGTATATGTATGTAGTATTTATGTCCAGAGGAAACTACAAATATAAACAATTAATGACAAAGTAAATATATATACACACATTCACTATCACCAGATCTTGCTTTTGAGCAAAAATAATAAAGTTTTGATTTATATTCATGAAGGTTGATTAAAAATAAAATTTAAATAGTAACAGCATGGATTTTTCTTTTGCATTTAATATTTAAATGGAGATATTAATTTTTCTTTTCAGAGTGTCTGTTCATTTTTTTTTTTTTTTTTCCCCTGACACCCCACCAGGCCGGATCAACGCAAGGGATTTTAATGAGGCATCCTGCGAGGATCCAATTTGCGATTCAATAACAATGGATCTGCAAGACTAACTTTTTTGCCCCCATCTACCTAGGGGAAGCCGAGTAGCCACTTCTAGTATCTCCTAATTCTACGACGATTTGTGTAACCTTGTATTATCGAGAAAAGATTTTTCAGATTACCTAGCTCCATGCTTCCTGTAATTCAACAACACTATACCTGACTATACACCGTTCATTTTCCTGACATTTGTACATTGTTCTATGTACTATACGGCACCTTTGATGAGATGTAAGTGCATCTGAGCCACCTGAGTACAATAATTTCATTATTATATAAATAAAATTTAAGAATAAAAGAGCAAAAGAAATTTATAGACAATTTTTTGCATTTTATTTTTTACTTTCATCGTTAGCAAAAGTCTGTAGTTCTGATTTTGATAACATACGGCCATCATGATGAGTTCTCTTTATATATTGTCCTTCTCCAATGTATGTTGGAATGTTTAGATGGGATAGTTTTTTTTAAATCCATTTTTTCTTCATTTCAATGTTTTTTCATTCAATATCTAATACCAAAGTTCTTTCTTCCTTTTTAGATATCAAAACGTCTATAGAAAGTCATATATTTGTATGTATGAATAGAACATCCTCTATGCATTTCTTTTGTGTGGTTGTTGGTTGGATCTTATGGCATGCCAACCTTGTTGGGTTATTTATCCCAAAATGTTTTTGTTTTATTCATTTTGATGGTGCCAATATTTTTTTTCTTTATAACTGAATTTTTTAAAACACTTTTTTTAAATTCATTTTTTCTATTTACCCATAATGGACCCTAACAGGTACCTACCACGTTCGGGCGAGTGAACCTTGGAGTAATGGTGATGAGGGTACTCCACATTCCCAGAGTTCCAGAATTGAACTTTCGCCATCAGATAGAGTTTAATGTCATAACCAGGTACACTAAGACCCTCAAACCACCGCCTTCTAGCATATATGATAAAAAGGCCTTGGGGCTTGCATTAAAGGACAATAGGGCTGGGACAATCATATAGGTGCAAGGGATTGATGTGACAGCGTTGTCCAGGGTGACTCTACCCGTTTAAAGGGCATGTTTAGACTTTTATGTAGAGATTTATAAAATACATTTATGTGTGTGTGGGATGTGTGGGTAGATTGTTTTGGACACAGTGTAACGTTTGGAGTGCAGAACAGCTCGCAGTAGAGGAGAGCTGTTGCAGGGGAAGGAAATGAAGTGGGGTCAGAAGAAAACAATGAGTGTTTTTGTCTTTTTTTTTTTTTTTTTTTTCTTTTTTTACAACTGATGACATCACACACCACATAGAAATGATCAGCTTTATACACAGAGTAATATTAATACAAAGATGGATCCTTTCTAAAACGCCCTCCTTCTCTCCTCCTTCCTCCTTTTTATTTGTCCTTTTGTCAACTGTTTCTATAGTTACTCTTCAGCCAGCGACTATCTCCTGTGACTCTTGGCTGA
>CM042141.1:120931176-120956176 GCA_023376005.1 Doryteuthis pealeii | reverse complement strand
AACAATTAAAAAAAAAAAGTTCACTTAAGGCATCGACTTGAATTTCCTCGATTGTCGAAGACAAACACACTGACCTGCGATGTTTTCAATGTCGAATACATAATAACTGATTTTAAGGCAGTTTCTTTTTTACGCTGAATCCAAAATCATATTCATTTTTCCTAACTAGATCAATTTCTTAACATAAACCTCTTACTTGAAATGTATAGAACAGTATTATAATTCTGTTTACTTATTGAACATGGAAAGTCCACAGACTTTTGATAAGTGTTATTATTTACAACTTGTTGTGAAGTATTCAAGTACATCTTAAAAACGACCTGACTAAACACAATGAATGATATTTTTGAATTCAGCATAAAATGGCGATCATATATCACTTGATAAACGTTTGACCTTTAGAATTTAAAAAAAATCCAGGTCAGTGTAATTGAAGAACGGTAGTTGCAAACAAACACGCTTGCTTGAAAGAAAGACTATTCCACCCACCACCCAAGTGGTATTTAGGAAAAAACAAAAACAACAAGAAGTTCCTTTTGGATTATTGGACGATTCTGTAATCTAACAACAGTTGGCTGACGATGTCAAGGCACATGATCCCTAAAAATTAAAACTTGTCTCGAAATCATTTGTCTTAACATTTGAGATGAGCCTTGATAATTTGTATTATTTAGATTTTTTGGACTGTTGTCCTTATCTGTATTATTATATACACAACGTTTCAGCTGATGTGCCCTACGGTATCCAAATAAATCTAAATGATATAAATTGTCTTGAAATCTTGGACTGTTTAATAATTACTAAATTGCAATCGGTATTTATGGAGAGAAAAAAAGAGAAATGAATAAACAAAGGTTTTGGTTTTAGATTATTAGACAATTCTTGAATCTAAAAACAATTGGCTCAACAATTTGAAGATAAAAGATCCCTACAAATTGCAACTTGTCTTAAAATCATGGACTACTTAACAATTTGCTAAATTGCAATCGAAAATTGTTTTAGAGATTATCAAAATGTTATTTGATTGTATTGAATTGTTTTACTATATTTAAAAAATAATATAAAATTCTGTCTCATAAAAGAAATCAGAACAATTCCAAATGGCCGTCAATCACTCATGAAAACGAAAACCTCGCGCCATTTATCGAGGATTTTCACTTGATTTTTTTTTTGTGTTTAATTTCAGAACTTGACAAAAACTGATGTGAATTGAACTCGTCCAGTTTTTAATAATTTTTCATTGAACATCTCAAAATGAATCTGTCGACGAGCAAATTTTGGTATTGTTACAAATGCAGAATAGCACGCAAGAGATAATATCAGTAGAATCGCATTTTACGTATAAATAGCATTAGATATCGTAAACTCCTGAATTAGCCTAGCCGTAACCCTAAAACTAACACTAACCCTAAAACTAACCCTAACCCTTAACCTATCCCTAGCGTCTCAAAGTTTCGGAGATTTCCGTAAAAAGTACTGAAATGTAATGCTTTTTATACGTAATCTAATGATATTATCTCCTGCGCGCTATTCTGCATTTGTACCTTGGTGTTAACATTGTTGCTATTTGAATACCAATTATCATTTTTACAAAACAATAACAAACAAAATGGTTCCATTCTATAAAACTTTATCTGCATTTTTATCATGGTTGCTAACAATGTCTTTTGTTTTTATTTACTTTCTGTTTTCCTTTCTTACTTTTTCCTATATTCTGCTGTGGATTTATGTTATATAATTCGTGGGTAGCCTACGAAATTATATATGTAAGTGTAGATAAAATTCAAAATAACGGAACGGTAAATGGAAAGTTACCGTTAGCCGTTATAGGAAATGATCTTTACTTGACCTCATGCCTTCCGCCAACGGAAGGCGTGAGAACAGAATTGGGTTTAGCAGATTGTGGCCTTTAGATGGAAGGAGCAGACGTAGGGGTCTTTCGCTCTTAAGATGCCAACTTCTCACCGCGGTAGAAAACCCTTTGAGTTGTGGGTTTTTAAATAAAGAATAAGAAAAAACAAATAAGTCTTGCTTGTTTATTAACCAAAGGAATAAGCACAGGCGACCAGCCCAGAAGAAGGAAGAATCAGTCCAGAAGGAGATGGCAGCGACGAAGGAAGAACAAGAAGAACAAGTAAGGGCCCATCTCCTCTCCTCACTCTCGCCATTTATATACCCAGCAGATGAACGGGTATATGACATTTATTGAGTTGATGGATTTTTAAGACATCTCAAAGTTTATTATCATAAACCAGTTTTTAGCTGGGTCACAGGAGAGGTAATTTAGAGTCATGGAAAATGTCCGTAAAATAATTGACAATAATTAACTATTCGATGACATTGTAGCTATTCTCTAATTGTTCAATACAACTGTGAGAATAGGAAGTAGATATTTTTGTTTTAGATGTGTGGCCGGAGAAGACAGACACAAATGGCGTCTCTCCGAAGAAGGCTATTTCTCCCCCACTTGTGGGTTGGTTAACTTGGGAACTTTTATAAAGACGTAAAATATGGTTAATTTTTATTTTCAATCTAACTTTGTGCTCAAGAGATTCATGTCATGAAGCCTGTTCCATAATTAATATATGGCCTATTAATTATGTAAGATAGTATAGAATTAAAAATGAAACTGGTAATTCAGAGTCGTGGAAATACCCGTAAATAATTGACAAGAATTAACAAGGAAGTCTAGAAAGGAACAAGTCATTATGTCCCGATTATGCATTGGTCATACAAAACTAACACACTCTTATATACTCAAACAAAAACAACAACCACAATGTGAAACATGTCAAACACCCCTGACAGTCAAACACTTATTGATGGAATGCAGATCTTTTGCTCACATCAGAAGACATTATTTTAAAGCAAACAATATGAAGGATCTATTTGAAAATGTTAACATGGGATATTTTCTCCTTTTTAAGGAAATAAAATTATACCATAGAATATAGACAGGAAACAAATCAATGCCATACAATAAATTCCAATAATGCTAACACATTGTTTAAAACCATTACTAAAGTATATATATGAATACACAATATGTATAACATCCACAACCGCTAGGCATGATATAACCCTGGACGGGTTGATATGCCGTTAAAATTAATAAACTTATCAACCAAGAATTAACTCTTCGGTGACCATTAAACTAACCCTAATTGTTCATTCCAATTGTGAGAATAGGAAGTAGATATTTCAGTTTTAGCTGTGTGCCCGGAGAACACAGACACAAATGGCATCTCTCCGAAGATGGCTGTTTCTCTCCAACGCGTATTAACTTATGAACTTGAATAAATACGTAAGAAATATCGCAAGTCTTGTGTTCGTTAATAAGAACCAGAACGGTCACGAAAGTGATGCAACGTCCAAGACCAACCCAGAAGGAAAGTTGAAGAACAGATGTAACAATATGGTGGGATCCCTCAGCCGGGGTGCATCCTTGTATCATCTCACAGTGTTCTTTCGTCTCTGTTCACCGTGGTCGTATTCGATTGTACCCGGTGAGGGATCTGTCACAAGAAAAGAAAATAAACACAAGGGAACAACAGAGAACAAAAAGACAGAAGATATGGTGTAACATTTTCGATGGTGGTGGGGTGTAACACTAGAGTGACTCAATAAGGGGACATTTCTCCTTGGGGCCAATCTTCAACTCGGCATCTCTTCTTAGTTGTCTGAATCCATCTATTCTACCTGCCTCGGTCAACGGCCAACCGTCCTCTCTGACTGCTTGTCAAAATTCATTTATTACACACACACACATATTGTGTGTGTGATGTTAACATTGCTTTGCTATTTAATTGACTGTCGGCTTACCCCAATACTTGTATAAAAAGATTTTTACCCCCCCCCCAAAAAAAAACAAAACAAAAAAAAAAAACAAAAACAAAAACAAAAACACACGAGACAAACAAAAATACATACGAGTATATATTTTCGTTGAAAATTATTCACATCAAGGCCCATCTCAAAAATCCAGACAAAGAGTATCATTTTATGTGTCTGAATTTTTGAGATGAGACTTGATATGTATTATTTTCATTTTTCAGACTGTTATCCTAATCTTTATTGTAATATATACAAACACAACGTTTCGGTTATTGTGACCTATGCCTTCTTCAGGTGTTCCTTGTCTATCCAAGAATAACAATGATTCAATTTGGGAAATCAAGAATTGAAATATTCAAAATGATTTCCCAAGATGAATCATTGTTGTGATCATCTATATCAAAAGAAAAAAAAATATTGTTTTTAAAACTACGAAAAGAGAAAATATGCTTTAAAAATCATTTTTGAGTCTTAAGAAAATAACTTTTACATTTTCAAATAACTTTTTTCGGCATTTGAAATTTTTATTTTTTTAAATGTTTTTACCTTCTTTAATGTGGTGATCTGGATTTGATCTTTCTACAAATGTAAAAATTAGGGACTGAAAATCTTTTTTTTTTATAGAAATGACTAAAGGTTTAAAAAAAAGAAAACCTTACGATCTTAATTGATAAAAAAACATTTATTTTAAGTGTGTTTTTTTTAATAGAATAAACTATTCGTTATAAAATAAAGTCCCTAAATAATGAAGTGCTGAAAATTTCATTATTTTTTGATTTGCTGATTTTTGGTAATTGTCTTAAAATTAAAATTTTTTTAAATATCTCTCTTGAAAAAAATTGAACATAGCTAGCTAATCACTAAACTTAGAATTCAACCTTACATATTTCAACTATTTTCTTTGACAAGGGAGACAACTTTGTAATTTATAGTTAATATTACCTGGAGTCATCACCCTTTAGTCATCTCTTGCATTTTTTTGTTGTTTTCACTCAATACTTAATTAGCAGGACCAGTGGATATACCACAGTATGATACTTTAATTATAAGAACGTTTGATATGTTTACTTAAGAGCTATTGCTAAATAGTTCAATATGTAAAAAGTATAATAATCTTGTTTTAACTTTCTCCCTTTTTTTTTTCTTTCCTTCTTTTATGTTCGATTGAAACAGATTAGCATCTCCACCTCTATCTTTCCCTTACTCTTTCTTTCTTATTATATTTTTCTGTGTATCATGTCCTATTTCTTCCCTTTCTTTCTTTCTAATAAAAACGGAATGGTTCATTATTTAGCTGAGGTAATGGCACTCATAGGAAATAAGAATTTGGCAGGATACAACTATTAATATCTTATTATAATGGAGATTGTGTGTTTTTCTGTCTGTAACCGAAACTATATTACTAAACGAGTCACAATTCCCGTAGTTATTTACATCACATTCTCCATGATTTTATTTTTATTCAAACCTCAATTATTAATAAAATTGTTTTACATTATTAATACTGTTGACCATATCTACATATTATTAACATGCGATTGTATTTATATATACAAAATATAGTGATTTGCAGTGTGAATGGGAAGGCTAATTTGCATATTGATATTAAAAATTTGATTTTAATAAATATGTGCTCAGTATTATTGATTTCTAATTGTTTGGTTTTATCTTAATGAATAAATCCATTAACAATATTAACAGCAATTCTATTCTTTACTTCCTAATTTAACTAAATAGTTAAATTATGAGATTTTAGCAATGAAAGACGGGAGGGAAGAAAAAGCAAGTTTTAGTTGTTCCCCTCTGTTTCAAATCTTTTTATCGGCATTATTCAGTTTCATTACCCTTTCTAAGTTAACATAATATTTTATTTCAGTAAACTTAAATACTTGCACCCGGAGGGTGCATATATTTGCTAGTATAGATTAAATATAAATTTGCCTGATGAAACTGAAAATTGCTTTTTCTTCAAGTTAGTGTCCTATTGTCAATATCATCCAAACACTGAGAGAGTCTATCCCCTTTTTGCTAGAGCTAGACCAGGAAGATTGTTTTTGCTGAGGTGAAGTGCCACACTTACCATCAGCCACACTCTTCTTTACCACATAGACTAGTTACCCAAGCTGTGCTACTCATACGCTAAGTTTGCAGGTGTTAGTATTGAACCTGGAACCTAATGATTCCTAAGCAGGTGCTCTACCGACTGAGCTAAACCGGCAAAATACCACAAATAGCGGATACTGTCAGTCTATTCTAAGCCCCGCCAGCAGGGCAGAGTAAAAAAAAAAAAAAAAAAAAAAAAAAAAGCGTCTTTCACCATGATACCAACCTACTTCCGCATACATTACAAACATACACCCTAACAAATTACTGACTGGACTCTCATTTGAGATCTTTGTACAAATTTATTAGATCTATTAATAATGGAGATTCGCTTCCGGTTTTTGTCTGTAACAAAAATTACGTCACTGCTTACGTCACATTACCCATAATCGTCACAACATAGAATAAATTCACTCAAAATTTTGAACATGCAACATTAGACAGTCCTCATTGTTTTTTTAAAAACAAGTTTTAATAAATACATGACTGGTATTATATATCTATATATAGTTTGCTTTATCTTAATACATATTTCAAATTGTTTTATTTTTTAATCCTTTAATGAATTTGATGATTTTACTTACTTAGGTACAAACTCGCTGACATTGAATTTTTTACTCCCACCCTCAGGCAAGATGTTTCAAAAATCTATTTTTACATTGCCCGGAGTGTGTTTTTTTATTTTGTACTAGTGGAATCATAATTTGTTCTCTGTAGACACTTTGGTCCTTTTTGCTGATAAGAACATTTTTAAGGAGTGCTTCAGGGGCCGGTTTAGCTCAGTTGGTAGAACACCTGCCTTAGAATCACAAGGTTCCTGGTTTGGTACCGGTCCCCGCCAACTCAGTACATAAATAACACAGATTGGCTAATCGGTAAAAGCGATGTCAATATATATCAATTGAGCACCTTTTTGATCTCCATCTTTCTAACACACGCAGGCATGCCTACAACGTCAGAAAACAGCACTGCTCACGTGACTTTCGAAAAACATTTCTTCATGCTCAGAATTGCGGTAATTGTCTTAAAATTAAAAAAAAAATTAAAATATCTCTCTTGAAAAAAATTTAGCTAGCTAATCAGTAAACTTAGAATTCAACCTTAGATATTTCAACTATTTTCTTTGACAAGGGAGACAACTTTGTAATTTATAATTAATATACCTGGAGTCATCACCCTTTAGTCATCTCTTGCATTTTTTTGTTGTTGTTACTTAATACTTAATTAGCAGGACCTGTGGATATACCACAGTATGATAATAATGCCAAAACACTGAATCTTTCAAAGCCCCCTTCGTTCCTGTAGTCCGCCGACACTATACCTGATGCCCCTCTCCACACACATATGCACACACGCGCACACATACATGCATATTACTACTGTAAACTGTTCATATTCCTGACACTAATACATTATTCTGTGTACTTGACATGAGACTTTGAAGAATTGTGGTCCACCTGAGCACTGTAAACAATAAATTTCATTATCATTATCATTATTATTATTATTATTATTATTATATGCATAGGAAGAGCATGGACTGTTATAGACAAATTATCGATCATATGAAAATGTGATCTCTCTCATAAGATAAGTGAGAAATCTTCCAAGCTGTAATCATGTCAGGGCTACTGTATAGCTACACCACTTGAACTTGGAAAAAAGCTACATAACTACACAAGAATGAAGTGTGCTGTCTTGAACAAATCCTGTAAGTAGAACCCCACAAAAAAGCAGCTGTATGGCCACTTACCTCCTATCACACAAACCATCTAAGTGAGACAAGACACACTGGAGAAATAAGGAAGAACTCATGACATTCTCCTGTGGACACCTACACATGGACACACCAGCAAAAAACTTACATTGATCAGCTCTGTATGGATACTGGATGCCGAAAGGAGGACTTGCCAGGAATGATGACCGATAGGGATGGTTGGCAAGATGGAGTCATGGAAATCTGTGCTATCAGCTTGACTTGATGATGATGATGATGATACAAGGAGGATACAAAAGTTATCAACACCATATTTTGTATGATGTAAGGAAAATGTTAGAGATATCTTTGAAGTGTATTCAGCTCTTTATTGCTTGTAAAAAAGTCAGTAAAATGTAGTACATCATTGTTTACAAGGCTTCGGAAAAATTCAGGAGTCAAGAATATGAGATTCAATGAGCTGAGCGGGATGAACATTTGGGTAACAATTAATGAATTGTCTTTCACTTCTTGCTCAACACACGCACATACACAAGAAAAGAAAAAAAAAAAGGTTTAGAATTTTGGTGATGTTGTTTGTGCAGCCTTGTACAACATAACAGAGATGGAATGAGATTGCGGGGGGGGGGGGGGGTGTCAAAGCTTAGGTACCGGACATGTATGCCGAATAGTTGGGGTGCCTTAAGGTAAAATAAGGTTATATAGTAATAAGTACAAATATATCTTATTATAATGGAGATTTGGTGTCTGTCTGTTACCGAAACTACATTAATGCTTACATCACAATACCCTCAGGAATTGTGTAAGTTTATCAATGAGTATTTAATTTATGGTATAGTCAACATCATTATATTAATACATAGAATAGATCTTTATTAACGATGTCTCTATGAAAATCTGAGTTAGATTTGCCTCAAAACAGCTCATGTCCTTAGTGCATTTAAAATCCTGCAATGTGTCTTGTATATCACTAAGAAATAAAGATTTACATGATATATGGTGTGGTCAATTTGCATACTGGTTTTAACAAAACCGGATTTGATAAATAATTACTTGGTGTTTTTGATCTCTAATATAATTGTTTTATTCTCCAACATATTAAAATCAATCCTATGAATAATTTTATCTTAAAACCAATTAAAATATGATTAAAATAATAATCTTTTACATGCGTTTTTATTTAATTTTGTTAATCTAATTAGATATATTTCATTACATAAAAAACTTAAATACTTACACCCAGAGGGTGCATATTCTTACTAGTATAGATATAAATTAGAAAATTTATAACAAATTATTTCAATTTTTTAAAATGCATGTCATGTCTTTTTTCTATTAACTTAACTTAAGTAATTTCAGCATTTAATAAATATAGCTCATTCAACTGTGTCATATGGAAATCTAATAGATTGGAATTATCAGAATAACAATTAAATTAGAAATATTTTTTTACTGTCTAAAAGAACTATAATGGTTAAATTACAAAAATACTAATCATACCAGGTAGTTGCTTGGTTAACTCATTTTAGAAATGATCCCTTTCTCCTAAGAGCAGGGGTCATCAAAACTATGGCCCAAGGACCGTATCCGGTCTGCGAAGGCATTTTATCAGGCCAGTCGACGGTATTTGAATGTTGCATTCTTTGATAATGTTTTGAAAATAAATATGTTGGTTAAATTTGTTTTGTGCATCTTACACCACTCATCCATGAATATAACATGGAAAGTTAAATTTTTGTTTTACATCTTTTTCTCAGAGCTTTCATTCTGGCTAGCAAGTATTGAACACAATAATAATGTGGCCTGCGCTCGTTATTTTTTCAATTATCTGGCCCACTGTGAAAAAAGTTTGGTGATCCCTGCCTTAGAAGTACCAGGTACTTTTACAATATCACAATTTTTCTTTAAGGGAACCCCACTTTTTTGGCATACGTGTTTGGTACCTAAACTTTATACCCCTGAATGGGAAGTTCTTCCGCCTGCAGCATATTTTTCGGCCATTGACACTTTTAGGTTGTCACTTGTCTGTGCAAAGAATGAAAAAAGTTCAGGATATTAACAACTTTTTTTTGAAGAATTCATTTGATAAAAAAATATTCTATTAGGATGGAAGACAAATCAGTTGAAAAGATGATGTAAGGCCATTGAAAACCCAGATAAATATAGAGGGTCCAAAAAAGTCTCATCATCCCCAACATATTCTTTTAGAGGTAAGTAATTATATAATACAACCCAAAATTCTAGAAAATAATTTAATTTTTTGAAGATTTCTCTTTTAGAGGTAAAATAATTGAAACTTTTGATATATATTATTAAAACAAATAATAATGAAAATTAAAACAATATGTTTGGGTGACAAACTTTCGAGCCACCCTGTACCTTGATGACCATATAATGATGCTATGAATTTCTATAATATATATTAATCCCCAAAATACACACACATAAGTCTGTATTACATCAGTTTCTCATATCAAGTAAAAAAAAAAAAAAAAAAAAAAAAAAAAAAAAAGTATGTAATGTTGAATGTCATAAAAAACAAAAAAAAAAAAACACAAAAATAATTTTCCATATCAGAAATTTCTTTCTGTTCATCGGCAATTTTGTTTTCTCTTTTTCCAAATTTCAGTTAAAACCAATCTCATCTAAAATATAGAGATGGTGCAATTTTTAGGCATTATTTTAAAAACGGAGTTTCTTTATGAAAGAAAGGGGAAGGAAATTAAATATCTGACCCAACTGTTTTTTATAAATTTTTTACAAGTGAAAATTCTTGAAATCAAAACCCCAAAAAATAGATGACAGCACCAGTTATCAATTATGATTCGTTTTAAAATGAGGGGAAAAAAAAAAAAAAAAAAAAAAATCAAAGTCTTTCAAATAGAAGGATCATTCAAAGAAGATACAAAATGTAAATCAATATATAATCTTTAAAAAAAAAAAAAAAAAAAAAAAGAAAAAAAAGAAATTAAAAATAATTGGTGATTTGAAAACGAAAACTTTTGATACATTCTTACAACATAAGCATGGAAAGGAGTGAAACAGAGAGGAAAGTAACCGCCACAGTAAAGAGACCAGAAGGAGGAGAGACAACAGCAGTCCAGTAAGCATCACTGTTTGTATGTGGTCATTTGAACCAGAGATTGCCATTAAAAATTACCTGATCAGCCAATCATACAGTGCAGATAAAATTTTTTCAAAATTGTCTTTATTGTAACTAATTTGGTTATTTTCTTTTCAACATAGACAATATTTGAAAAATTTGGACAATCCAACAAGAATTACAGTTTGATTTATGACAATCAAATTATTAATTAAAAAAAAAAAAAAAAAAAAATATAACAACAGGAACAAAATATCAAATAGAATGGTAAGAAAAAGTTCAAGATTTAAATGCACTCAACTCCACCTTTCATTTTCCCACCCATTTTCATTTTATAAACATTAGACATATATTCATTTTTGTTGTGACCCACCCAATATTTTCCATTGAAATTTTACCATCCCATAATAACTTTTCCAAAATCCAATGTTTTTTTAAATGTTGACAGATCTCATAAAACATTTGAAACTTTCCAATTCCCCCCAGATCGCAAAAAGCTCCCAAAATAGAAGACAGGAAGAAAGATTAATATTTGCTTTGAATTTAAAATAATTAAGTTTTCATTCAAATATTGAGATTTTTTTTTAAAGTCTAAAAAGTATTCAGCATTTTTAAAATAATGAAGACATACAAAGACATATTCCACTATGAAGTCCTAATTAATAATTTAAAAAATTATTATTAAATTAATTGTTAAGAACTTTGTCTATATAATCTAACACGAGTGGTCCGAAGTCTTGTTCACCTCTACTATTGTTTTAACTTCATTATGTGGTTTGAATATAATTACATAACTTTGTATATTATATTATTTAAACAAAAAATAATTAAAGTTAAAAAAATGTGAGGGTGACAAGACTTTCGAACCACCCTGTAGAATAATGTACAATGTGGTCTGAAAGTCTTGTCACTGGTACATATTTTCTTTAGATGTAAAATAATTACATAAATTGTATATTATATTATCAAAACCAAAATAATGAAAGTTAAAAAATATGTAGAGGTGACAGACTTTCGGACCACTCTGTAGATTATATAGACAAAGTTCTTACAATTAATTTAATAATATTTTTAAATTATTTAATTAGGACTTCATAGTGGAATATATGTCTTTGTATGTCTTCATTATTTTAAAAATGCTGAATACTTTTTAGACTTTAAAAAAAAATCTCAATATTTGAATGAAAACTTAATTATTTTAAATTCAAAGCAAATATTAATCTTTCTTCCTGTCTTCTATTTTGGAGCTTTTTGCGATCTGGGGGGAATTGGAAAGTTTCAAATGTTTTTATGAGATCTGTCACATTAAAAAAACATTGGATTTTGGAAAGTATTATGGGATGGTAAAATTCAATGGAAAATATTGGGTGGGTCACAACAAAAAATGAATATATTCTAATGTTTTATAAAATGAAAATGGGTGGGAAAATGAAGGGTGGGAGTTGAGTGCATTTAATCTTGAATCTTTTTCTTACCATTCTATTTGATATTTTTGTTTCCTGTTGTTATATTTTTTTTTTTTTTTTTTTTTTTAATTAATAATTTGATTGTCATAAAATCAAACTGTAATTCTTGTTGGATTGTCCAAATTTTCAATATTGTCTATGTTTGAAAGAAAAAGTAACCAAATTAGTTACAATAAAAGACAATTTTGAAAAAAATTTATCTGCATCTGTATGATTGGCTGATCAGGTAAATTTTTTAATGGCAATCTCTGGTTCAATGACCACATACAAACAGTGATGCTTACTGGGACTGCTGTTGTCTCTCCCTCCTTCTGGTTCTCTTTACTGTGGCGGTTACTTTCCTCTCTGTTTCACTCCTTTCCATGCCTTATGTGTAAGAATGTATCAAAAGTTTTCGTTTTTCAATCACCAATTATTTTTTTAATTTCTTTTTTTTTCTTTCTTTTTTTTTTTTTTTTTTTTTTTTTTAAGATTATATAATGATTTACATTTTGTATCTTCTTTGAATGATCCTTGCTCTTTTGAAAGACTTTGATTTTTTTTTTTTTTTTTTTTTTTCCCCTCATTTTAAACGAATCATAATTGATAACTGGTGGTTGTCATCTATTTTTGGGGTTTTGATTTCAAGATTTTCACTTTTAAAATTATTAAAACAGTTGGGTCAGATATTTAATTTCCTTCCCCTTTTCTTCATAAAGAAAACTCCGTTTTTAAAATAATGCCTAAAAATTGCCACCATCTCTATATTTTAGATGAGATTGTTTTAACTGAAATTTGGAAAAGAAGAAAACAAAATTGCCGATGAACAGAAAAGAAATTTCTGATATGGGAAAATTATTTTGTGTTTTTTTTTTTTTTGTTTTTTTTATGACATTCAACATTACATACTTTTTTTTTTTTTTTTTTTTTTTTTTTTTTTTTTTTTTACTTGATATGAGAAACTGATGTAATACAGACTTATGTGTGTGTATTTTGGGGATTAAATATATTATAGAAATTCATAGCATCATTATGGTCATCAAGGTACAGGGTGGCTCGAAAGTTTTGTCACCCCCAACATATTGTTTTAATTTTCATTATTATTTGTTTTAATAATATGATATCAAAAGTTATGCAATTATTTTACCTCTAAAAGAGAAATCTTCAAAAATTAAATTATTTTCTAGAATTTTGGGTTGTATTATATATAATTACTTTACCTCTAAAAGAATATGTTGGGGATGATGAGACTTTTTGGACCACTCTATATTTATCTGGGTTTTCAATGGCCTTACATCATCTTTTCAACTGATTTGTCTTCCATCCTAATAGAATGATTTTTTTATCAAATGAATTCTTCAAAAAAAGTTTTAATATCCTGAACTTTTTTCATTCTTTGCACAGACAAGTGACAACCTAAAAGTGTCATGGCCGAAAAATATGCTGCAGGCGGAAGAACTTCCCATTCAGGGGGTATCAAAGTTTAGGTACCAAACACGTATGCCAAAAAAGTGGGGTTCCCTTAAAGAAAAATTGTGATATTGTAAAAAGTACCTGGTACTTCTAAGGCAGGGATCACCAAACTTTTTTCACAGTGGGCCAGATAATTGAAAAAATAACGAGCGCAGGCCACATTATTATTGTGTTCAATACTTGCTAGCCAGAATGAAAGCTCTGAGAAAAAGATGTAAAACAAAATTTATCTTTCCATGTTATATTCATGGATGAGTGGTGTAAGATGCACAAAAACAAATTTAACCAACATATTTATTTCAAAACATTATCAAAGAATGCAACATTCAAATACCGTCGACTGGCCTGATAAAATACCTTCGCAGACCGGATACGGTCCTTGGGCCATAGTTTGATGACCCCTGCTCTTAGGAGAAAGGGGATCATTTCTAAAATGAGTTAACCAAGCAACTACCTGGTATGATTAGTATTTTTGTAATTTAACCATTATAGTTCTTTTAGACAGTAAAAAAAATATTTCTAATTAATTGTTATTCTGATAATTCCAATCTATTAGATTTCCATATGACACAGTTGAATGAGCTATATTTATTAAATGCTGAAATTACTTAAGTTAAGTTAATAGAAAAAAAGACATGACATGCATTTTAAAAAATTGAAATAATTTGTTATAAATTATTCTAATTTATTATCTATACTAGTAAGAATATGCACCCTCTGGGTGTAAGTATTTAAGTTTTTATGTAATGAAATATATCTAATTAGATTAACAAAATTAAATAAAAACGCATGTAAAAAGATTATTTATTTTAATCATATTTTAATTGGTTTTAAGATAAAATTATTCATAGGATTGATTTTAATATGTTGGAGAATAAAACAATTATATTAGAGATCAAAAACACCAAGTAATTATTTATCAAATCCGGTTTTGTTAAAACCAGTATGCAAATTGACCACACCATATATCATGTAAATCTTTATTTCTTAGTGATATACAAGACACATTGCAGGATTTTAAATGCACTAAGGACATGAGCTGTTTTGAGGCAAATCTAACTCAGATTTATTCTATGTAGTAATATTAATGATGTTGACTATACCATAAATTACTCATTGATAAACTTACACAATTCCTGAGGGTATTGTGATGTAAGCATTGATGTAGTTTCCGTAACAGACAGACACCAAATCTCTATTATAATAAGATATATTTGTACTTATTACTATATAACCTTTTTTCCTTAAGGCACCCCAACTATTCGGCATACATGTCCGGTACCTAAGCTTTGACCCCCCCCCCCAATCTCATTCCATCTCTGTGTTGTTGTGCAGCTGTACAACATATCACCAAAATTCTAAACCTTTTTTTTTTTTCTTTTTCTGTGTATGTGCGTGTGTTGAGCAAGAAGTGAAAGACAATTCATTAATTGTTACCCAAATGTTCATCCCGCTCAGCTCATTTGAATCTCATATTCTTGACTCCTGAATTTTTCTGAAGCCTTGTAAACAATGATGTACTACATTTTACTGACTTTTTTACAAGCAATAAAGAGCTGAATACACTTCAAAGATATCTCTAACATTTTCCTTACATCATACAAAATATGGTGTTGATAACTTTTGTATCCTCCTTGTATCATCATCATCATCATCAAGTCAAGCTGATAGCACAGATTTCCAGGACTCCATCTTGCCAACCATCCCTATCGGTCATCATTCCTGGCAAGTCCTCCTTTCGGCATCCAGTATCCATACAGAGCTGATCAATGTAAGTTTTTTGCTGGTGTGTCCATGTGTAGGTGTCCACAGGAGAATGTCATTTATGAGTTCTTCCTTACTTCTTCAGTGTGTCTTGTCTCACTTAGATGGTTTGTGTGATAGGAGGTAAGTGGCCATACAGCTGCTTTTTTGTGGGGTTCTACTTACAGGATTTGTTCAAGACAGCACACTTCATTCTTGTGTAGTTATGTAGTTTTTTTTCCAATTTCAAGTGGTGTAGCTATACAGTAGCCCTGACATGATTACAGCTTGGAAGATTTCTCACTTATCAGAGAGATCACATTTTCATATGATCGATAATCTGTCTATAACAGTCCATGCCCTTCCTATGCATATAATAATAATAATAATAATAATGATGATGATGATGATGAAATTTATTGTGTACAGTGCTCAGGTGCACCACAATTCTTCAAAGTCTCATGTCAAATACACAGAATAATGTATTAGTGTCAGGAACATGAACAGTTTACAGTAGTAATATGCATGTATGTGTGTGCATATGTGTGTGGAGAGGGGCATCAGGTATAGTGTCGGCGGACTACAGGAAGCATGGGGGCTCTGAAAGATTCAGTGTCTTGGTATTATTATCATACTGTGGTATATCCACAGGTCCTGCTAATTAAGTATTAAGTAACAACAAAAAAAAATGCAAGAGATGACTAAAGGGTGATGACTCCAGGTATATTAATTATAAATTACAAAGTTGTCTCCCTTGTCAAAGAAAATGGTTGAAATATGTAAGGTTGAATTCTAAGTTTAGTGATTAGCTAGCTCAATTTTTTTCAAGAGAGATATTTTAATTTTTTTTTTTAATTTTAAGACAATTACCGCAATTCTGAGCATGAAGAAATGTTTTTCGAAAGTCACGTGAGCAGTGCTGTTTTCTGACTTTTCTGTAGGCATGCCCATGTGTGTTAGAAAGATGGAGATCAAAAAGGTGCTCAATTGATATATATTGACATCGCTTTTACCGATTAGCCAATCTGTGTTATTTATGTACTGAGTTGGCGGGGACCGGTACCAAACCAGGAACCTTGTGATTCTAAGGCAGGTGTTCTACCGACTGAGCTAAACCAGCCCCTGAAGCACTCCTTAAAAATGTTCTTATCAGCAAAAAGGACCAAAGTGTCTACAGAGAACAAATTATGATTCCACTAGTACAAAATAAAAAAACACACTCCGGGCAATGTAAAAATAGATTTTTGAAACATGTTGCCTGAGGGGTGGGAGTAAAAAAATTCAATGTCAGCGAGTTTGTACCCTAAATAAGTAAAATCATCAAATTCATTAAAGGATTAAAGAATAAAACAATTTGAAATATGTATTAAAATAAAGCAAACTATATATAGATATATAATACCAGTCATGTATTTATTAAAACTTGTTTTAAAAAAAACAATGAGGACTGTCTAATGTTGCATGTTCAAATTTTGAGTGAATTTATTCTATGTTGTGACGATTATGGGTAATGTGACGTAAGCAGTGACGTAATTTTTGTTACAGACAAAAACCGGAAGCGAATCTCCATTATTGATAGATCTAATAAATTTGTACAAAGATCTCAAATGAGAGTCCAGTCAGTAATTTGTTAGGGTGTATTGTTGTAATGTATGCGGAAGTAGGTTGGTATCATGGTGAAAGACGCTTTTTTTTTTTTTTTTTTTTTTTTTTTTTACTCTGCCCTGCTGGCGGGGCTTAGAATAGACTGACAGTATCCGCTATTTGTGGTATTTTGCCGGTTTAGCTCAGTCGGTAGAGCACCTGCTTAGGAATCATTAGGTTCCAGGTTCAATACTAACACCTGCAAACTTAGCGTATGAGTAGCACAGCTTGGGTAACTAGTCTATGTGGTAAAGAAGAGTGTGGCTGATGGTAAGTGTGGCACTTCACCTCAGCAAAAACAATCTTCCTGGTCTAGCACTAGCAAAAAGGGGATAGACTCTCTCAGTGTTTGGATGATATTGACAATAGGACACTAACTTGAAGAATAAAGCAATTTTCAGTTTCATCAGGCAAATTTATATTTAATCTATACTAGCAAATATATGCACCCTCCGGGTGCAAGTATTTAAGTTTTACTGAAATAAAATATTATGTTAACTTAGAAAGGGTAATGAAACTGAATAAGATGCCGATAAAAAGATTTGAAACAGAGGGGGAACAACTAAAACTTGCTTTTTCTTCCCTCCCGTCTTTCATTGCTAAAATCTCATAATTTAACTATTTAGTTAAATTAGGAAGTAAAGAATAGAATTGCTGTTAATATTGTTAATGGATTTATTCATTAAGATAAAACCAAACAATTAGAAATCAATAATACTGAGCACATATTTATTAAAATCAAATTTTTAATATCAATATGCAAATTAGCCTTCCCATTCACACTGCAAATCACTATATTTTGTATATATAAATACAATCGCATGTTAATAATATGTAGATATGGTCAACAGTATTAATAATGTAAAACAATTTTATTAATAATTGAGGTTTGAATAAAAATAAAATCATGGAGAATGTGATGTAAATAACTACGGGAATTGTGACTCGTTTAGTAATATAGTTTCGGTTACAGACAGAAAAACACACAATCTCCATTATAATAAGATATTAATAGTTGTATCCCGCCAAATTCTTATTTCCCTATGAGTGCCGTCACCTCAGCTAAATAATGAACCATTCCGTTTTTATTAGAAAGAAAGAAAGGGAAGAAATAGGACATGATACACAGAAAAATATAATAAGAAAGAAAGAGTAAGGGAAAGATAGAGGTGGAGATGCTAATCTGTTTCAATCGAACATAAAAGAAGGAAAGAAAAAAAAAAGAGAGAAAGTTAAAACAAGATTATTATACTTTTTACATATTGAACTATTTAGCAATAGCTCTTAAGTAAACATATCAAACGTTCTTATAATTAAAGTATCATACTGTGGTATATCCACTGGTCCTGCTAATTAAGTATTGAGTGAAAACAACAAAAAAATGCAAGAGATGACTAAAGGGTGATGACTCCAGGTAATATTAACTATAAATTATAAAGTTGTCTCCCTTGTCAAAGAAAATAGTTGAAATATGTAAGGTTGAATTCTAAGTTTAGTGATTAGCTAGCTATGTTCAATTTTTTTCAAGAGAGATATTTAAAAAAATTTTAATTTTAAGACAATTACCAAAAATCAGCAAATCAAAAAATAATGAAATTTTCAGCACTTCATTATTTAGGGACTTTATTTTATAACGAATAGTTTATTCTATTAAAAAAAACACTTAAAATAAATGTTTTTTTTATCAATTAAGATCGTAAGGTTTTCTTTTTTTTAAACATTTAGTCATTTGTATAAAAAAAAAAAGATTTTCAGTCCCTAATTTTTACATTTGTAGAAAGATCAAATCCAGACCACCACATTAAAGAAGGTAAAAACATTTAAAAAAATAAAAATTTCAAATGCCGAAAAAAGTTATTTGAAAATGTAAAAGTTATTTTCTTAAGACTCAAAAATGATTTTTATAGCATATTTTCTCTTTTCGTAGTTTTAAAAACAATATTTTTTTTTCTTTTGATATATATGATCACAATAATGATTCATCTTGGGAAATCATTTTGAATATTTCGATTCTTGATTTCCCAAATTGAATCATTGTTATTCTTGGATAGACAAGGAACACCTGAAGAAGGCATAGATTACAATGACCGAAACGTTGTGTTTGTTATCCTAATCTTTATTGTAATATATACAGTCTGAAAAATGAAAATAATACATATCAAGTCTCATCTCAAAAATTCAGACACATAAAATGATACTCTTTGTCTGGATTTTTGAGATGGGCCTTGATGTGAATAATTTTCAACGAAAATATATACTCGTATGTATTTTTGTTTGTCTCTTGTTTTTTTTTGTTTTTGTTTTTTTTTTGTTTTTTTTTTGTTTTTGGGGGGGGGTAAAAATCTTTTTTATACAAGTATTGGGGTAAGCCGACAGTCAATTAAATAGCAAAGCAATGTTAACATCACACACACATATGTGTGTGTGTGTAATAAATGAATTTTGACAAGCAGTCAGAGAGGACGGTTGGCCGTTGACCGAGGCAGGTAGAATAGATGGACCCAGACAACTAAGTAGAGATGCCGAGTTGAAGAATGGCCCCAAGGAGAAATGTCCCCTTATTGAGTCACTCTAGTGTTACACCCCACCACCATCGAAAATGTTACACCATATCTTCTGTCTTTTTTGTTCTCTTTTGTTCCCTTGTGTTTATTTTCTTTTCTTGTGACAGATCCCTCACCGGGTACAATCGAATACGACCACGGTGAACAGAGACGAAAGAACACTGCGAGATGATACAAGGATGCACCCCGGCTGAAGGATCTCACCACATTGTTACATCTGTTCTTCAACTTTCCTTCTGGGTTGGTCTTGGACGTTGCATCACCTTTGAGACCGTTCTGGTTCTTATTAACAAACACAAGACTTGCGATATTTCTTACGTATTTATTCACGTTCCTAAGTTAACACGCGTTGGAGAGAAACAGCCATCTTCAGAGAGATGCCATTTGTGTCTGTGTTCTCCGGGCACACAGCTAAAACTGAAATATCTACTTCCTATTCTCACAATTGGAATGAACAATTAGGGTTAGTTTAATGGTCACCGAAGAGTTAATTCTTGGTTGGTAAGTTTATTAATTTTAACGGCATATCAACCCGTCCAGGGTTATATCATGCCTAGCTGTTGGGATGTTATACATATTGTGTATTCATATATATACTTTTAGTAATTGGTTTTAACAATGTGTTAGCATTATTGGGAATTATATTGTATGGCATTGATTTGTTTCATGTCTATATTCTATGGTATAATTTTATTTCCCTTAAAAAGGAGAAAATATCCCCAATGTTAACATTTTCAAATAGATCCTTCATATTGTTTGCTTTAAAATAATGTTTCTGATGTGAGCAAAAAATCTGCATTCCATCAATAAGTGTTTGACTGTCAGGGGTGTTTGACATGTTTCACATTGTGGTTGTTGTTCTTGTTTGAGTATATAAGAGTGTGTTAGTTTTGTATGACCAATGCATAATCGGGACATAATGACTTGTTCCTTTCTAGACTTCCTTGTTAATTCTTGTCAATTATTTACGGGTATTTCCACGACTCTGAATTACCAGTTTCATTTTTAATTCTATACTATCTTACATAATTAATAGGCCATCTATTAATTATGTAACAGACGTCATGACATGAATCTCTTGAGCACAAAGTTAGATTGAAAATAAAAATTAACCATATTTTATGTCTTTATTGAAGTTCCCAAGTTAACCAACCCACAAGTGGGGAAGAAATAGCCTTCTTCGGAGAGACGCCATTTGTGTCTGTCTTCTCCGGCCACACATCTAAAACTGAAATATCTAATTCCTATTCTCACAATTGTATTGAACAATTAGAGAATAGCTACAATGTCATCGAATAGTTAATTATTGTCAATTATTTTACGGACATTTTCCATAACTCTAAATTACCTCTCTTGTCATCCAGCTAAAAACTGGTTTATGATAATAAACTTTGAGATGTCTTAAAAATCCATAAATTCAATAAATGTCATATACCCGTTCATCTACTGGGTATATAAATGGCGAGAGTGAGGAAAGGAGATGGGCCCTTACTTGTTCTTCTTGTTCTTCCTTCGTCGTTGCCATCTCTTTCTGGACTGATTCTTCCTTCTTCTGGGCTGGTCGCCTGTGCTTATTTCTTTGGTTAATAAACAAGCAAGACTTGTTTGTTTTTTCTTATTCTTTATCTAAAAAACCCACAGCTCAAAGGGGTTTTCTACCGCGGTGAGAAGTTGGCATCTTAAGAGCGAAAGACCCCTACGTCTGCTCCTTCCATCTAAAGGCCAAAATCTGCTAAACCCAATTTCCGTTCTCACGCCTTCCCGTTGGCGGAAGGCATGAGGTCAAGTAAAGGTCATTTCCTATAACGGCTAACGGTAACTTTCCATTTACCGTTCCGTTATTTGAATTTTAACTACACTTACATACATAATTCGTAGGCAACCCACGAATTATATAATATAAATCCACAGCAAAATTATAGGAAAAAGTAAGAAAGGAAAACAGAAAGTAAATAAAAACAAAGACATTGTTAGCAACCATGATAAAAATGCAGATAAAGTTTTATAGAATGGAATCCATTTTGTTTGTTATTGTTTGTAAAAATGACAATTGTATTCAAAATAGCAACAATGTTAACACCAAGGTACAAATGCAGAATAGCGCGCAGGAGATAATATCATTAGATTACGTATAAAAAGCATTACATTTCAGTACTTTTTACGGAAATCCCGAAACTTTGAGACGCTAGGGATAGGTTAAGGGTTAGGGTTAGTTTTAGGGTTACGGCTATGCTAATTCAGGAGTTTACGACATCTAATGCTATTTATACGTAAAATGCGATTCTACTGATATTATCTCTTGCGCGCTATTCTGCATTTGTAACAATACCAAAATTTGCTCGTCGACAGATTCATCTTGAGATGTTCAATGAAAAATTATTAAAATCTGGACGAGTTCAATTCACATCAGTTTTTGTCAAGTTCTGAAATTAAACACAAAAAAAAAATCAAGTGAAAATCCTCGATAAATGGCGCGAGGTTTTCGTTTTCATGAGTGATTGACGGCCATTTTGGAATTGTTCTGATTTCTTTTATGAGACAGAATTATATTTTTTTTTAAATCATAGTAAAACAATTCAAATACAAATCAAATAACATTTTGATAATCTCTAAAACAATTTTCGATTGCAATTTAGCAAATTGTTAAGTAGTCCATGATTTTAAGACAAGTTGCAATTTGTAGGGATCTTGTATCTTCAAATTGTTGAGCCAATTGTTTTTAGATTCAAGAATTGTCTAATAATCTAAAACCAAAAGCTTTGTTTATTCATTTCTCTTTTTTTTTCTCTCCATAAATACCGATTGCAATTTAGTAATTATTAAACAGTCCAATATTTCAAGACAATTTATATCATTTAGATTTATTTGGATACCGTAGGGCACATCAGCTGAAACGTTGTGTATATGATAATACAGATAAGGACAACAGTCCAAAAAATCTAAATAATACAAATTATCAAGGCTCATCTCAAATGTTAAGACAAATGATTTCGAGACAAGTTTTAATTTTTAGGGATTATGTGCCTTGACATCGTTCAGCCAACTGTTGTTAGATTACAGAATCGTCCAATAATCCAAAAAGGAACTTCTTTTGTTTTTTGTTTTTCCTAAATACCACTTGGGTGGTGGGGTGGAATAAGTCTTTCTTTCAAGCAAGCGTGTTTGTTTGCAACTACCGTTCTTCAATTACACTGACCTGGATTTTTTTTTAAATTCTAAAGGTCAAACGTTTATCAAGTGATATATGATCGCCATTTTATGCTGAATTCAAAAATATCATTCATTGTGTTTAGTCAGGTCTGTTTTTTAAGATGTACTTGAATACTTCACAACAAGTTGTAAATAATAACACTTATTCAAAAGTCTGTGGACTTTCCATGTCATAAGTAAACAGAATTATAATACTGTTCTATACATTTCAAGTAAGAGGTTGTATGTTAAGAAATTGATCTAGTTAGGAAAAATGAATATGATTTTTGGATTCAGCGTAAAAAAGAAACTGCCTTAAAATCAGTTATTATGTATTCGACATTGAAAACATCGCAGGTCAGTGTTGTTTGTCTTCGACAATCGAGGAAAATTCAAGTCGATGCCTTAAGTGAACTTTTTTTTTAATTGTTTGCTGAAGCCGCGATATGTATTTCACAAAAGCGTAAGCAAATGCAGAAAGAAAAATAATTTTAAAAAATGTTTTTCATTTGCCTGTGTACACTGGGGTTCTCTTAAATGACCTTTTTGTTTCAGGTTTCGAATTGAAGGACCTAACAATTATTTTACAACCCCCGCGCTTCAAATGGTTACATCGGTATGTTTGTAAAATCCCATTTTTTCTACTCAAAGATTATTTTCATATTAGGCCATTTCCTTTATAAGTAAAATCGACGGAGTAGCTTTTTTTGTATCAGCCGAACAGCAAGGGAGTCTAGCCGCTTTTCGTTAGCGCTAAACCGAAGATATTGTTTTTACTGAGGTGGAGCGCCACACCTATTGTCAGATCCCATCGGTTTGATGTTAGTAGTGAATAATCATTAGCTTGCAGATCAACCCACTCTGCCTCTGGTAGCATTAAGGGTGCAGAAGACTTGCGCAGCATCGACATCGCTAATAATGTCTAATAATGTCGGTCAATGAAGTGACAAAACCAGACGGTGTGGCAATAGTATCGAAAGCAGGAAAATCCAAGTTCATGCCTTTTCCAAGTACATGACATCACTCTGACATTCAACATCTGCAATTAGAAATCATATAAATAAATTCATGAATATCTATCAATCTATTAACGAGGATTGTTCAAAAGATTCTAATCTTCATCCAGAAAGAAGAGACAATTCTTAAGGAAAATAAGAAAAAAATTCAGATTTTCTGTCTTAATTTCTGTGCAGGTGAGGCCCATCCAAAGGTGAGAAAAAATGGACAAAACAAAAATTGACCTTGTGTCACATCCTGCTCGTGCGGAGGATTTGGTAAATATATATATATATATGTATACAGGGGGTGCAAAAGTAGGTATACAGTTATAAAAAAGGGAAAACACATTCATTGTATTTATTATCCAAACAAACAAATGTTGCATATACATGTAATAAGAAGAACATGTAGTACGAAGCTCTCATCCCTCAGATACTCAAATTGCCTTCAGAGTTCACACACTCCTCTAATCGAGAACAGACACTCATGCACACTGTGGAACAAAGGTCTTTATCAGCATCAATTTGATTAAATTGCCAATTTACCTGAAGTGAATAAAAGGAAACGAATAAATGTACATGCATTTTTATTACTTAAGATAGGTCACTTTCACTTCATTATAATATGACACTAATTTCACACAACTGTATATCTACTTTTGCACCACCCTGTATATATATATATATATATATATATATATATATATATATATAAAGATAATCTAATGAGTCAGACGAAACTACTATTAGTTTCGCATAAAGCTCTTCAGGGCTAAAATCCGACTCGGATTTAGCCTTGAAGAGCTTTATGCGAAACTACTAGTAGGTTCCTCTGACTCATTAGATTATCTTTATTATTGGCTCTACTTAGGTATCGAGCACTTTTTACTTATTAGCTTTCTCCTAGCGGTTATATGAATATATATATATATCTTATATACATATATATAATATATCAAGAAAATTGAAAAAACACAGGTTTAAATGGGTTAAGTGGTGAGTTTATTGGCCGACGCTGCAGTGTTTCGATCTATTAAATAGATCATCTTCAGGGCATAAGATAAGAAATTATATATCACAGAATGATGAGAAAAAGTGAGTGGTAATCCTTCTTATTCAGTCTGTTTAAAAATTTTTCTGAAGTTTACGGTTTTGAAATATGACATCAAATATTCTATTTTAAGGTG
>CM042141.1:120886176-120926176 GCA_023376005.1 Doryteuthis pealeii | reverse complement strand
CCATAAAATCCATCCATGTGACCAATCTCCTCCTTCTCCTGCGACACAGGTAAGGTACAACTTCCAGAATTTATCCAGACGCATCTATAAAAAGTCATAAGGTGATTTTAAACAAATCATTCATAGTTGTGAGTAATGTTTTTCTTTGTGATTATATATTACGGCAGCTGTGAAATGGCCGAGAGGTTAACGAATCGGGCGGACGAAAAGTCAATCGGCTTTCGCTCCTGGTCAGAGGTAGTTGTTGTGTCTAGCCACAATGAAGAAGCGTGAAACGCCGAAATACAGTGTCTGTGGATGACATATATATATGTCGGTGAGTGCGTGTATAATGCTAACCGGAAGGAAATTTATCAAAAATTCCATTCTATAGATTTGTTATGCCATAATAAATAAAAACATTTACCCAAATAAAAAAACAACAACATTTTCTTAACATTGAGTACGTTCATATACTTATAAAATCTGCAATACTTTCGGTGCGCATGTGTTGATCAAAAAGCATGTACGAAGTGCTACGCGAAAGTTCGAAGAATTTAAACGACACTCGAGAGCCGAATATATATATATATATATACACCAGTTGTGCTTTATTATACCAAATATCGCTTGCCGGAAAATGTTTTTGAAAAAAAGCGAATATTTTTAGGAGTTTATTTTCGAAGTCCCCCCTTTGTTGCTTTTTTTTTTTCATTTTGGAAAATACATCTACAAGATGCGTTGGGATGCATCGTCAGTAATGTTTCCCTGTGTTCATTACCAGTTTCGGGTCTTTCAACATTATACTGGTTCCCACAGGAGACCCAGTCCAAAATGTTAAATTTCGGGCTTGCACCCCGGCAATCTCTTGCTACTTCATTGTGTGGCATCACTTTTCAAGTATGGCATTTTGTATCAGTGTTGGTTTATAAGAGATTATTTGACCATGCCGAGGTTGAGTGGTGGCATCCCATTGGCCAGTGCTACTTGCTTCTAGTCCCGTCGGCCAATGGGCATCCCCCTCTCTGCCTCGGCATATGCCATAGTTGTTAAAAAGGCAGAGATTTTTTTTCTTGGTTTTCCGGTTCTGATCAGCTTAAGGGACTTCTTTACCGTCCACAACACCGGAACTGTTGTAAATTAAGGTGAGACTTTTTTTTATTTTTATTTTTTTTAATGTTTGCTTTTTTATTTGAAACTAGTGTTTCGACCCCCTTCCCTGGTATTATATTCTGTTACTATTACGATCATCATAGTGCTTGTTTGGTTTAATAGTGTACATTAACCCCCAACTGAAAATACTTATTTTATCCTTTACATTGATTGAATGTTCTTCATTATGTCGGTATGCAAAAAAAAAAAAAAAAAAAACTTTACATTTAATATGCAAAAATATATATATATATTTATAGTGTAATACAAAAAAAAAACGTAAATTTTCATGGGGGACCGGAAAATACTATTTACTAAAAATTAGTTCGGATGAAGATATTTTTTCACTCGTTTTTAATTAAATCATGAAGCTAAAAACTATAAACTTTTTTGCTAATAAAAAATTTACTGATGAATTTATGGAAAAAAAATTCAATTTCTAAATTCTTCTTGAATCAATTTTATTTTTCTATGTTTTTTTTTATTGTAAATAAACAAATTCTATTTACAGCATGGTGTAATTTTGAAATTATACAAAACTTTTTTTTTTAAATTGATACATATATAAAAGCAACCTTTCTTTGAATTCGGCTTGCAGATTTTTTTTGAGAAAACAACCCTTCTACATTTCGTGAAGTCAGTTTTCGAACAAGCAACATTCGGTATTATGATTGCCTCATATATTTGTCAAATTCTTCGCATGAGTAGGATGCGACAAAAGGTCAATTTCTTAAACGGAGTTTAACAGGTTTCAATTCAGAGTTTTCCTTCAGTTAGACCGGTTACCTTACCAGAGTTAAATACCCTACTATTTAACCATAGCCGGAGAGAGAATAATTGGATGCATACCTTTTCCGAGTCTATTAGCGATATGTGACAGGCAAACAGTCTCGTCCAGGATTTAAACTCGGGTCACCGTGTCCATTTCGTATAACGATAAACATTACACTACGCGGCTCTTGATGAGAGTCGAATATATTACGGATTCTTTTCGCTATTCTTTATGGGCAACACGCTTTGTGAGTCCCTCTTTTTTTTCATTGTATTGTGTTGTGGTTTAGACCAGCACGTGGTTGCTTTGCAAATCATCGGACATACGAATATAGTACGGAATCTTTTTTGCTATTCTTTGTGAACAATGCGCTTAGTGAGTCCGCCTCTTTTGTGAGCCTATGGGGTTTAGCAGGTTTCTTTTCTAGTGAGCCTTCAATTAATCTTGCATCTACATGTGATGAACGGAAATTTTTTGTGGAGCTTTAATAAAATCAACTTAGGATTTATAAAAGGCTCAATTTTGGTCGATACATTTATTATGGAATTTACGGTGTTTGAGTTTTTTCCTTTCCTTTCTAAGACTATATACTATATATATATATATATACTATATATGCTGCGTCAGTTATTATATATTTATATATTACTATATAAATAATTATTATAATGTAATGTAAACGAATTTAGATTTCTAGTTAGCGTAAAACTATGGAGTTAAGAGTTCCGATTTGAAACAGACTCTTTTCTCCTAGCTGAACTAAAGAAAAGAAAAATTGATTTAGTTCCTTCAAGTGTTCACATTTTTTACAACATTTCCGAGAACACACTTAATTTCTCTGCGCAAGGAAGAATAAGTCAGTGCCGCCCCGTTAAGTGCAACAGCCCAAAAATGCCTCTTGCTAATTTCCCTACATTGGACTGTCAATGTGAACTTCCTCAACAAATGAGAGAATCGTCACGTTTAATCCGGTAAGGAGGGGGAAGGTTTGTTGATGCTTCGCGTGGCCATTTTAGAACTGTAGTGAAAGCAGTTTTACTGTAGAGTTCTTTGTGGCATTAAAGTTTGATCCTTTATTTGGAGTAGAAGCTGTAGTATCAGTATAATCTTGTCTGCTGATCTGTCATCAATGTAGAAAATAAATATTAAGATTAATCGCTTATCAGTTGGTCTTTTTCTCAAAGTAGAAGGATGCAGTTATCATTTTAATCTTGACCGTAGATCTGTCCTTAAAGTACAAAGTGCAGTTAAGTTTTTCTTGTTGCTGATCTGCTCAATGTTTAGAAAGATGTATCAGAAGTTGGTCCAGTTCGTCATTCCTTTAAGCAGTTTTTTTCTAGCGAGTATTTTAACGATAATTAATCAACGCCTTAATAGTAATTACATACTGTTTGGTCATTTTTGAAAGCAGTCTATAGATTTAAACTGTGGTCTTAAGCACATATACACCATGAAAATATTCCAACTAAGTTTGTCTGTTCATTATAGACTTACTGTATTTTCCATCACTCTTCACAATTAAACAATAAGTTTGAAAATGCTAACATTACAAATGAATAGGCCTCCCTTGTTCATTTCAAAAATGCTAACTACATTAAAATGACATAGGCCCTGCCAAATATTTCATTTTAAATCTACCAACATTACAAAAGGAATAGGCTTACCCGTTCATTTTAAATGCTACTTCTAAATTAAAAACTGAATAGACTAAACTATTCTTTTTAATTGCTACACTAAACTTAAGATGAATCAGGGCTTCATATTCATTTAAATCCTCACAACAATTAAATAAATTGGCTACCCTAATCATTTTAAATACTACAACACTACATAGTGAGATCGTCAGTGTGACATGGCTACCTTCTCTTAGAAGTCGCAAGCCAACATTGTATAGCATCTGAATATCATCGTCTACATCATCTTCACTAACATTTATCGATAAATCCTTAACTACATTAAAAATGAATGTACCAATATCTTATACAGAGCTATTCAAAGTAGTTTGATACAAGATACCCTGTTGTTGAGCAGTAAAATATGGGACTACACTTCGCAGAGGCATGACACACTAATGAACCACTTTGCCATGGTTTAGGCATCACGTTCAAGATGAAAGAACTCTTACATAATGAATAGGGTAGCAATTCTTGCTAGCATAGTGTAAAATTTAATTTGATTTAAATGCTTAGCTTAAAAATGACCTTTGCGCCTACTAACTCATGGGAGTATTGAGTAATACATAAAAGAATAACAAAAACGAAGTATTAAAAAACAAAACCCCACAACAACAACATAACAGAACCAACTGTTTCTACACCCCCCATACTTTTTTTTAAACTAACTGCATTAAAAATTGAAAGGCTACCATAGTAATTATGAACAGGGCAATCAATAATGACTAAAAAAATTGTTAGCCCGTGGTTAGCATTAAAATATGTGACAAAGTCTTTACGGAGAGGTATGACATCACCAATGGATCACCTGTGACCATTAGTTTAGCATCACGCTTAAGAAAAAAGAAACATCTATTACAAATGAATAGATAGCCTATTCTTTTGCAGTTATGTAAAATAATTTGAGTTTAATGTTGTTAAAAAGACCCTGTATTCCATACCTTCATGGGGGAGGCATTGAGTAAATACATAAAGAATAATAAAAATAAACAAGTATTAAAATAAAAAATCACAACAACAACAATAAAGCAAACACCACTGTTTGTACACAACCCCCCACCTTATCAGTCTGCCTTCTATTCTGCAGAGGTTTGACATCATGAATAGGACCAACTGTTAATGGTTTAAGCATCACGTCAAGAATAAAAGAAAATTCTGTAACATAATGAATAGGGTAGCATTCGTTTTGCCAGTTATAATTTACAACCCTTCGACGAAGCAGGATGTGACACAAAGGTCAGTTATAACGGAGTTAACATTGAATTCAGAGGTCCTTCGCCGTAGACCATTGCCTAACAAGATAAGAGTACAGTCGCCCACAATCCATGCGGAGGGGTAGAATTCATACCTTTCCCAAGTATTACGCTAATGAAATGCAATACCACATCCCAGGATTTGATATCGAGTGACGAGTCCATTTCCCATGACTTTAAAACATCACACCACGCCTTTCCATTCGTTGCGTATAGTTAAAATAATTTTGGAAGTTAATGTTAGCTTAAAAATACACTTGTGCCCATACTTATCCATGGAGGATGAGTAAACATAAAAAGAAGATAAAAAAATAAACAAGTATTAAAAACAAAAGCACAGCAACATTACTAAGGACCTGGCCATGTTTAAGCATCACGCTTAAGAAAGAAAACAGCTAACATATGAATAGTAGCCTTTCGTTTCAGTTTGTGTAAAATAATTGATTTTATGGTTTGAGCTAAAAATGATATTATCATGGGAGGGATGAGAAATACATAAAAGAATAACAAAAAGAAACAAGTATTAAAAAAATTAAAAAAAACATCAAAACAACAACAAATAACAGCAAACCAGACTGTTTCTCAGCTTTACCCCCCACCCCTTAACGCATGTCTGCTTCTATCTGAAAAATCCACTTATTTATTAAATATCTGTGAGTTTGAAAGAAACATGTGAGTTGATTATGAAGAAAGAGTTCAATTAGTCGTAATTCTTTCCATAGGAATATTTTATTGAATAATAGTTTTTTCAAGATGGTTCTCATTACGTGAAAATAGGGATGAAATAAGGTGCGGGGTCGGGCGGGTGGTGGGGGGTTAGACGAGGAGAAACACGTCATGTTACGCTTGTGCTATCTCAGTTCATAGACAATAATATAGTTAAATGGTATTAAGATTATTCTTTAATTGGGGTTAGGTTAAAAGGAAAACAAAACAAAAATTCTATACAACAAAAAAAAAAATATGCTGTTTTTTTCAAACCGTATTTTTGGTATTGTACGTCAGTAATAATACGCTAAAGTAATTGGTTTCAGTTTTGTAAAAATTTCGGTTGCGTTTTCCAGTGTTCAGATGAAACAAAAAAAAATTGTTTTTTATTAGTAACCCTCCACTTCAAAAAAAGAAAAGAAAATCTAGAAACAATGAATTCATTATGAAGCTTCGGTTCGTGTGGCCCAAATAATTGACCTTGTGTCTAACCGGCATAATTGGTGCACGGTAACTTACCAGTCACACCACTCCCCTCTCTCCCTTCTCCTATCCCCCCTCTCTCTACCTTTTTCCTTCCTCCCTCCTTCTCTCTCTCTCTCTCTCTCTCTCTCTCCCTCCCCTTTCCATGGCGGTGATAAGACTGATCAAAGATGGCATAGTAACAAAGGCAGAAAAGTGGGATAATGCGTTTTCACAAGGCCTCCATTTGAGGAATGTTCACAGGATATTTTTTTTCTTTTCTTTTTTTGGGGGAGGGGGCCGGATTAAACTTTTAGATTCTTCTTCACCTGAGAATAAGGAATAAATAAGAAATTAATTTTCTATTGGCACCTAGACGTCCAATTATTTTCAGATAAGATAGGTTCTAATTTGCTTCATACACACAAACACCCTCCATAATAAAATTATTATTATATATATATATATTATATATATATTTATATATGTGTGTGTTGTGTTGTGGTATTATGTATGTTGTATGTTTCCATATATATGTGTGTTGTGTTTGCAATTCACTTATATAATCACGTTACTGTTTTTAATATTTCAAATTAACCTATGAAGATTGCAAATAGCATGTGTAGCGTTTTGTCCCTTTTTTGCCGACACTAAAACAAATCCTTAACGTGTCTCGTTATATCTGTCACAGTACTCAAAGCGATATACATAAGGGGCGGGGTGGTGGTGGCGATATAATGACGGTACTAAAAAATGTCTCTGTTGATAAAATTACAACGGAGAAAATATGTAGTTCACAACTGCAGCCTTATTCCAGGTAGCTCGTCTCTTGTGGGCTTGTATCGAGAGAGGAAAGGCAGAGAGAAAGACAGAGGAACTATTAAACTACCTCAACTCACACGGACAAGGGCACTTTTAACCCTACGCTGTCCCAAATCGAAAAGAGCCGGTCCCTTCTTCGTTGTTCCACGTCACCACGTGGACTACCGTTTCCGGTTCAACACCCAACTTTGGTTGACACTATGAGAGGTCACGCTTTTTGTGTTCATTACTCTCGAATTTTTTTCTTCCTCCTTTCTATTATAGTTAGTTCTCGCTCACAAAAACCCAGACCCTCATATCTCTTACACATGAAAACCTAGTACGGAAAATAACCAAAAATTTCATCCATTATTTATATAATAATATATATATATAATATATATAACTAGCAAAAATTACCGGTCCATACCGCATATATTATGAAGATTGGACAAAATGGCGAAGATTCGATAATCCCTAAGATTAACTAAACTGCGCTTGGTATACTATTAATAGAAAACAGACAGTGAACAATATTTTTATATCAGCAGAGCTGATAACAAGACAGTTCCGCAAACCGATTGATTTTGGTTTAATTGATTTTCACTTAATCAAGTAAAAATCATAACCAAATTTAGTGTATTCTTAGTTAGAGAAGTAAGGTTATGCAAGATTCTAATTTGATGACCTCTCTTTCGAGCTATATGTAGTCACAACATACCAAACTTCCTTATAATATAAAAATATTATATATATAATATAATATATATTGATTAATTTTAGTATTTGTATCCGTTTAGAGTACTGTATACCAGTTGGACTTAGTGTGAAGCATTAACGTACTTTATATGCTATATTGTTAGTGTAAATGTTAGTTGAGAATAAATATCTGAACTCGTGTTTGTTTTGGTAGTTTCATTATTTAGACCGGGAATTTCGGGACTGCTACGCCCTTTCGACTTGACTGTTAATTGTAGTAGTATCTTGTGGCGATTGCCAAACAAAATCACAAACATCATTTCATATTGTTCTTTTGAAAAAAACAAAAAACTGGATTCTACATCTTATCCGGTGAACATCATGGGTCACAGTGCTGGATTTTTTAACTTTTGAACTTTTGACTTTCTTACATTTTTTCACTTTACATCAAACTCTTTGAGTTTCTTTGTGGACTATAATGCTTCTGATTTAAAAATCCGGCTATAATATTAACGTTTCATCTTCACCACATTCGTCTGATAACGGTCAACTTTCGCCGTTCTCTCTATCATACACAAACTCCTCTTAATGAAACCACTTCCAATAAAGGGTCGAAATAGAATCTTCAGCGAATTTTAACATCATGTGTTTTTTTTTAAAATATTTCCACTGTTCGCGATTCACTTCCATTCATTTTTCATATATATATATATAATATAATATATTATATAATAATATATATAACTGTCCGTCTTACAGTTCAACAAATTTGTATAAAAGAAAAATGCTGCCAAATCACTTATAATATGTAGATATAATATATATAATATTATATAAATATATATATGATATATATATGTAAACAAGTTGTTAAATGGCTTTTTGCCGTAATTTTGGGAGAATAAGTGCTTAATTTTTTTTTTTAGAGTCGTACTAATTTGAAATTAATTAATAATAATTGAATTAGGAAAACTATTAAATTATGGCAAACAAAATCCGAGAAAAATCAAAAAGCCATTCTAAAACAACTTGTTACAACTTATCATATCGTCGTTAGTAAAAGTCACTAGAAGAGGGAATATAACCTACTCTAAACCAAATCATAAAATCTAAGAAGTTCGTTAGTGTAGGGTTTAATGGGAAATATTCGGGCCGTCAGCTTGCAGTCCGTTTCAAATCACGCACCAGCGGCTTCCGATCTATAGCTCTGCTGATAGCCTATAGCCGAATGTACAACAGAGATTGATTTTTCTGATTTTTTAGCCATACATTTAATAGTATTCCCGCCCTAATTCATTATTTAATTAATAATTTTCAAAATTAGTACACTCCAATTAACACACACATATATATATATATATATTATATATAATATATTATATAATATGTGGTGTGTTGGTGTGTGCATAATATAGTCGAAAGCTATATGTAGTGCACATACATACCAAACTTCCTTTATATATAATATATATATATATATATATATGAAGAAAAGAAGTCAATCGACTGTATGTATATAATAAAAAAATGAAAAAACACAGTTTAAATGGTTAAGTGGTAGTTATGCCGACGCTGCAGTGCTTCGAATCTATATATTTAGATCATCTTCAGGACATTTGTTTGATATGAAAAGTAATAAGAAATTTTTATCCACAGAATAAACAGAAAACGAGGTAGCCTTGTTACAGTCGTTTAAAAAAAATTTTTTGAGTTTGAAATATAATATATATATATTATATATATGTATATATAATATATACGTGTGGGTGTGTGTGTGTGGTGTGTGTGTGTGCACGTGTGTGTTACATAATATGTCAACCATGAACATAACAAATGGTTTGAAGATGTTGCTAACAGTTTTTTAAAAAAGCTACCTAAAATAATGTGTATAGTTGGTTTAGTCTCGAGCATAGAATTCACTAAATTGCTCTGACTAAATACCTGCTTTTCCAGTTGGTCTACGCGTTTATTTTGAATCATCCAATTTGGAGGAGAGAAAAAAAAACTCTCTAACATAAATGATTAATAATTGCATCAGAAAGAACGTATCATAAATATCCTCACATTGGTAATATTTCAACATCATTTTTAATATTAAACCTAAAAAAGTTTTACATTTTGAATATATATATATATATATATATATATATATATATAATTATATATATATATTGGTTTGTTGTTGGTCTGAAGGCTATCACAATGCAAGGTAAAGAAAAAGAAGTAACTGTGGTGTGTTTGTTTACCTGGATTTATTCTCAATTCTTAATATTCGGATAAAAATCCCCTCTTCTAAAGATCACAGGTAACAAACAACACCACATGTTACCTTATTTTTCTTACACTTGCATTGTAAGCCTTCAAAACCAACCAACAAAACCAATATAAACACAATGCTCAAAGCAATTACAAAAACCATTTATATATAATATATATATATAATATATATTATATAACGCATACATGTGTTACAGTCTTTCATGAATAGAATATATATATATATATATATAAATATATCAATTTTATACTGAATAAGTGGTAGTAATCCAATACGTGTTATTAGAAAAGTGCTCAAATATCGTTAATAAGATGAATAAATAAATAATATTTAAATTTGTTAAATTCACCCCTCACCCGTACGTTTTGTCTATAAAACACATGTATGAGCACAATATCAAAATAAAGACAAAACCGGTCAAGCACAGTTAAATATACTCCTACATCTACTGTTCTGAGTTTCTTTGTCACATTTGCCTATTCTTTACCACACACGCACTCACACACACACACGCGCAGCGCGCGCGCACGACACACACACACACACACACACCACCCACACACACACACATATCCACCATTGACAACATTACTAAGAAACTCCACTTGCGGTCGTGCTACCACCCAGCCATGTTTCGTTCCTTGCAGTTCAAAACAGCGAGCTACAACTACAGACCTTGAGTCTTATTATTTCTCGCACCCAACCTGTCCTGTGTGTTCTCCAAAAGCAGTCCCATCAACTCCATTCGCACCTCAAGAACTAAACTATCCACGGAGGACTCGCAATTTTCGAACCACCCCCCCTCATGCGTTCGAATTTTCTTTATTTAACGAAATCCTTTGTCTTATTGAGAAAAAAATCCTTTTCTCGTTTCTCAATGACTATTCCATCGTCTACAACAACAAAAAAACAAAAAAAACCCACAATAACACCATTATCAATGGTACTTTTCTCTGATGGCATATGACGAAAAAAAGATCATTTATTTAGATTTAAATCTAATAAGGACCCTCATTTTCTTTTTAAGAAAAAAATTCTTACAACAGCATATGTTTTACGCCCTCTTTAAATTCAGTACGTCAAAATACTTTACACACACACACACACACACACTACACACACACACACACAACACACATTATACTATATTATATATAATATATATATATATATATATTCATTCATATAAGGACCAAAGTGTTAATATTATTCACTAAATATATATAAGATATTGGTGTTGGTTGTTATGATTTACCTCGCCCTTGCCAGAATGAAGCTGTAGCCCAAGGGTAAACTGTCACTGAAACCTATTACCCAACACCTCTACCGTGTACAATATCTGAATAATACAAATAATACTAATTATTCAAAGCCTCATCTCAAACACTTCAGAGAAAAGTGTAGATAACAATTAAAGATGAGACAATAGTTTCCAATAATATAAAAATAATTACTAATTATCCAAGCCTCATCTAAAAATTCAGAGAAATAGTGTAGATAACAATAAAGATGAGGACCAATAGTCTGAATTAAATCCAAATACTAATTATCAAGCCCATCTAAAAAATCAAGAAATGTGTAATAACAATAATTAGAAATAGTCCGAAAATTCCAAATAATACTAATATCAACCTCACTCTCCAACACCGCTTCAAGAAATAGTGGTAGAAACAATAAAGATCGAGACAATAGTCCGAATAATCCAAAATAATACATTATCAAGCTCATCTCAACCATTCAGAGAAATAGTGTAGATAAATAAAGATGAGTACAATAGTTGAATAATCCAAATAATATAATATCAAGCCTCATCTAAAAAATTCAGAGAAATAGTGTAATAACAATAAAGTGGATAATAGTCGAATAATCCAAATAAATACTAATACAAGGCTCATTCAACACTTCAGAGAATATTGTAGATAACAATAAAGTGAGGACAATATCCAAATAATCCAAATTAATAACTAATTATCAAGCCTCATCTAAAAATCAGAGATAGTGTAATAAAATAAAGATGAGGACACCGTCTGAAATAATCCAAATATACTAATTATCAAGCCTCCATCTCAAAAATTCAGAGAAATAGTGTAGCATAACAATAAAGATGAACAATAGTCGAATAATCCAAATAATACTAATTTATCAACCTCATTCAAAAATTCAGAGAAATTGTAAATAACACCTATAAAGATGAGACAATATCTAATAATCCAAAAATACTAATTATCAGCCCTCATTCTCAAAATTCAAAAATAGTGTAGATAAAATAAAATAGACAATAGTCCGAATAATCTAATAATACAAATAATAATTTTTATTTTAAAGAATGATTTAGCCAGACTAATTTCCCCTATTTGTGTGGTGGGGGGGGGGATTTTTTCTTGTTGTTGATTTCTGCCTTAGAGAGCAATTTCTCATTTGAAAGCCTATTCCTGGAGTCCTGTTACAATTGCTTTGTCAATATTGTGTTTGCTGCATTGGAACGAAGAAATTCTCCATGTGGTCATCTCAGAGATATTTATCAGCTGAAATCTTCATAAATCTTTTAGAATTTCTGCCATACTTTTATACTTACACTGATGATTTTTTAATGAATCTTGGAAAAGAAACTCAAAGATTTTTGTAGATCGCAAAACATTGGCAACGATTAATGATAATGATCTTCATGACGACGATTGCATCTCTACAAAACACACACACACATACACACACACACCACTCCCACTCTCTTAAGATGCACTCTCTCTCTCTCTCTCTCTCTCTCTCTCTCTTTAGATAGCCTCTCATTCTTCTCTCTCTCTCCTCTCTCTATTTTCTCTCTAGAAAATTGCTCCCTCACCTCTCTTNAAGAGAGAGAATCCCCAACCTATTGCCCTTATGGCAAGCCCCAACCCCTTTTTATCATATGGGTGCTAGAAGGCGGTGGCTGCGGGTCTACATGTCCTGGGAATGACATTAAACTCTATCTGATGGTGAGGTTCCAGTTTTGGAGGTTTGGGGAATGTGGAGCACCCCTTCATCACCATTGCTCCCTGGTCCACTCTGACCCGAAATGGTAGTACCTGTTAGGGTCCCATCTATGGGTTAATAGAAAAATGTATTTATAAAAAAAATAGTATTATCCATTAAGAATTGATTTATTTCAAAACTTTATCGGCATTAAATGACCCACTGAGGTTGATGTGCCGTAAAATAAAACAAACCAAACCAAGACTATTCTGAATAGGAGACATTATTTTTTTTGTTTTTAGAGTGTCAGTGTACTTTTTTTTCTGACGCCCCACCAGACCGGATCAACACAAAATCTTTTTATTTTTTTACGTAGGGATTTTAATGGGGCATCCTGCGAGGATCTAACACACGATTCAGTAATAATGAATCTGCGAAACTAACTTTTTTGCACCCCCACCTGCTACCCAGGCGACGCCGGGTAGCCGCTTCTAGTTACAACTAAATAGCGAGTTCGATCCTTCATTTCCTTGGGTCACTTCCTACCCGTGCCAAACGGGTTGGGTAAATACCGAAGTGACACGTAATTATATGGTTTCAAGTATTTCCAGCAATTATATGCTTGGTTGTTTTGTTTTACAGGATATTAATCCTTTTCCGGGTGATTTAGTGGCGAATCAAGTCATTTTTTTTATTATCAAAGGGCTCAGGTTGATTAGAGTACCTGCCGTTGCTTAAGTAGTCACCCAATTAAGTATTGAACAGATTTATCGCTGTTTAACTTTAAGCAATTATATGGTTTCAAATTGGAAGCGCGTGTGTAATGGTTAGAGTAATAGGAAGTGGACTCGTCGAACCGAGTTGAAATCCTGAACCAGGCTGTTTGCATTTCACATCTTATTATAATGGAGATTGTGTGTTTTTCTGTCTGTAACCGAAACTATATTACTACTCAAGTAACAATGCAACCAAATTCCCTTAATTATTTACGTCAAATTCTCCATGATTTCATTCTTTTAAACCTTCAGTTATTAATAAAAATTGTTTTACATTATTAATACTGTTGACCATATCTACATGATATTTTCCACGTACCCCACTTGTACGGGTCAGGCACAAGGCCCTATTAACGTGGGACCACCCACAAACCGAAGCTCATGGGTGGCAGGTGAAATATTGCGTCGATCCCGTCGGCATTCCCCCTCAAGGGGGGCGCCTCAGGCACTGGGCAATAAACCCAGCCCTGCCCCTTTAAATCGAGGGGGTAGGTGTTGCCTGGGGGGATGGCCCCCTGGGATCGACGCCGTTAATTATAGCAATGGTCCAGAGGCCGAAGCCCCTGTTGACCATATCTACATGATATTTACCGCGTACCCCACTTGTACGGGTCAGGCACAAAGTCCCTATTAACGTGGGTCCACCCAAAAGCCGAAGCTCATGGAGTGGCAGGTGAAAAATTGCGTCGATCCCGTCGGCATTCCCCCTCAAGGGGGCGCCTCAGGCACTGGGCAATAAACCCAGCCCTGCCCCTTTAAATCAAGGGGGCAGGTGTTGCCTGGGGGGATGGCCCCCTGGGATCGACGCTGTTAATTATATCAATGGTCCAGAGGCCGAAGCCACTGTTGACCATATCAACATACTGATAACATGCAATTGTATTTATATATACAACAAAATAGCGGTTTACAGTTTGAACGAGAAGGCTAATTTGCATATTGATATTTAAAATTTTATTTTAATAAATATGTGCTTGGTATTATTGATTTCTAATTGTTTGGTTTTATCTTAAGAAATATAAACAAAAATCTCGTGGATAAATCTTAAAAGAAATTTATTTACAAGCAGAAATAACTGTAATATTATCCTTTTACTTCCTATTTTAACTAAATAGTTAAATTAGGAAAATTTACCAATGAAAGAGGGGAGTAATGGAAAATGATGGAATAGTTAGTTTCAAAGTTGTTCTATTTTTCGATTGTACCCCCTCTGTTGCAGATCTTTTTTATCTGCATTCTTAGTCAGTTTCCTTAGCCTTTCTAATTTAATATGATATTTTATTATATCAAAACTTAAATACTTGCACCCGGAGGGTGCATATATTTGCTAGTAGCGCTAATATCCTTTGGAAAGGTATGAATCCAACTACTCTCCCTCCAGCTATGGGTAAATAGTAGGATAGACTGGGCTCTTTAACCTTGGCTTGGGAAACAGTCTAGGAGAAGGAAAAGTCTGAATTGCTTTCAAGAAAGTATTTCAATTTAATGATCATTTGTTATACAGTTATATAGTTTCTAGTATTCTAATAATTTGCACACAATTATATGGTTTCAAGTAACTAATAATAATCGGTTATAGCTTCAAGTAAATATATATATATGTGTGTGTGTTGTACTGAGGTCCACGTATGCTTCTTAGTTGATATCTAATATATAAAACAGAGATTTTGGTATGTACGTGTCGACGTATAAAAAAAAACGGGAGGTCACTCAGATTCAAAATCTTGCATACACATTGATATCGTTCTAACTAAGAAAAATTCCAAATTTGGTTATTGATTTTTACTGATTAAGGGATTTAATCGATTAATCAAACAAAAATCAAACGATTTTTCGAAAGCCATAGCATAGCTGCTGCTGCTGCTAATACTTGGTCTATCAGCGGAGGCTCGCCTGACTGTTTATCAGCAGAAAGAAAGAAAGAAAGAAACAACGAAAATGTTAGCGACTCGCCTGGCTGTTTTAGCAGCAGAAAGAAAGAAAGAAAGAAAGAAACAATGAAAATGTTAGCGACAAACTAAATTTTAACGTAAAATAAATTCGTTTTTTTATAATCTTTCTAAATATTTATTTATATTTATCGTATGTTTTTGAAACTAACTTTTATTGTACAATGTACACACACTTAATTTAAATTGTTGTCATGCACAAAAAATTGTAGAAAAATGAAAATTGTTTCAAAACACAAGTTTACGGTTACATTTTTTTAAAATAAGATTTTAAATGTCAATAAAAATCAGTCACCAGTATAGGGTTGTATAAATGTAAATAAAAAAAAAATGATAAAACGAGTTGTTTTGTAATTAATACTAATGGTTTTTAAAAAAAGTCTTAATAGTTTAGAGAACTAATGAAGACGTTTTAAAATGTAAGCAAAAATAGATATTGCATTCTCTTTATCGTTAAGAACTAGATTTGAATTGTCATGTAGAAAAAATTCAAAGAAATAAATTACAATCTATTTCTAACTTATCAAGCAATTAAAAACTGAATTTAAAATTGTCCCCAAATACTATTATTATTTTCAAACTGGAGTTTCAGTGAAACTTTTCGTGAAAAGAAGAGAAAATAATCTTGCTCAATTTATAATTTACGAGTCTTTATCAATTGAATTATTTTTTATAGCGAGTTAGAAAAAAATTATTTTGCTTCGGACAGCAAAAGTATGTTTTAACGAAAAATCAAATCTTATTCATATCGCAATCTTTTTATTCCTGTCTTTAAAATATTAATTTAGTTAGAAATGAAATGAAATAATCTATCTTACAAATATTTATTTGGTAAGAAAGAGCGAAGTAAAAAAACAATAATAAGCGCTTATTATTTATTAAATAAATAATAAGCGCTTATTATTGTTTAATAAATTTTATTTCGTTTATTTAATAAATATAATATAACTCAACTTTGTATATATACGAAAAAATTAAAAACAAAAGAATTTTAGAAAGAAAAGCCTTTTACAAAAATAGGAAGTTAAATTATAACTACTTATTTCGTAACTAAGTAAACATTTATAATAAAAATACGATGTAGTTAACATTTCGTATATAAACAAAACAGTGTATGATATGTTCTTACCTTAAACATAAAATAAAAATGATTTTAATGTACGTAACTTGAATGAGAAAATGTGTTCTTTAATTTATCATAATTCTAATGATAAATAAATAGGCAGATTTTTTTTTAAATTAAGGGCAGACCTGAACTTTTGGAACACCCCTCTAAAATTTTTGTTTTTAATTTTTTTTTCTTCTTTCAATGGATTATTATCGATTGCACACCAATCTATCAGACTGTAAAAAAAAAAATTCAAAAAAGTTATTTATTTTTCGAGTTTTCAGGGGTGCTCAGTTTCCCGTATAAGTTTATCGTAAATTGAACCCCCTTATCGGAACCGCTAAAAAGAAAATTTTATTTAAATATCTATTTTTCCTTCAATGGATTATTATCGATTACACACCAATCAATCAGATTTTTAAAAAATTCTTGAAAGTTCTTTATTTTTTGAGTTTTCAGGGTGCTCATTTCCCCGTATAAGTTTATAGTAAATCGAACCCCCATATCGGAACTGCTCGAAAGGAAACTGGCGCAAATGTGTCAAAGTTAGGGTGGCCCAGAAAAAACAGAACCCAAATTATTTATTTATTTTCCCATTAAACTTACCTTAAACACCAACCCCAACACCAACCCCTAACCCTAACCCTAACCCCAAATCCTAACCCCCCTACTTGAATTTAACAGTTTTATTAAAAAATTTTGTGGTTCTGTTTTTTCTGTGTCACCTTAATTTTGATACCTTAGTGCAAATTCAGCCCAACTGTTAAGATAGAGCGGTTTCGATATGGGGTTCGATTTACTATAAACTTATACGGGGAAATGAGCACCCCTGAAAACTCGAAAAATAAATAACTTTTTTTAGTTTTTTTTTTACAATCGGATAGATTGGTTTGCAATCGATAATAATCCGTTGAAAAAAAAAATAAAAAAGAAAATTTTAGAGGGCATGGGGTTCCAAAAGTTCAGGTCCGCCAAATTAAGTCACCACTTTTTTCTCTTCTTTTTTTTTTTTTTTTTTTTTTTTTTAGTCCGGTCATGGACCGGGTACTTTAGCTAGTATATATATATATATATATATATATATATGTCTATGATATATATTGTTTGTGGTTTAGTATGAAGCATTGGGTGTGAAATATAAGAAACTCATTTTTTGAATGTTAAGTTTCGATCCCCGAAATATAACAAAAATTAACATTCAAAAACTGAGTTTCTTATATTTCACACCTAATGCTTTATACTAAACGCAAACAATATATATATATATATATATATATATATATATATATATATATAAAAATGGTAAAATGCCTTGAGTCCACAAATACATTAGTCTGGTGGCTAACGTCAACCATCTTGCCCAATTTTCCATGCAGCATATCTAGGGTTGGCTTTCCCTCGTGTAATCCCTACTGCATATTCTAGAAGAAGTATCTGATCACTATTCAGATCATCTGTCTGTTTGATACTAGAATATTGGCTCTCTAGAAGACTGACTATTGGTACAAATTTGACCTAAGGCAAATTATGATAGCCATTTGCACACAATCTCTTTAGTGGACCAATAAATGATGTCGAACTTTTTGTGCTGCCATCAATGTGCTTAAAAACAGCTCTGAACGGAAGATTATCTTGATGTAGAGAGCAACCAATGGCGTGTAATTTTCGTTTTGTTTGTTTCTCTAGAACTGAAACTAGCCCAACTTCACAGCCAGTATTTGTATGGGTGTTGTCCAATAAAACAGCTTTTAGGGTATCAACACATTCATACTCCTCCAAAACACTAACAACCTCCTCTGCTAGAACAGCACCAGTTATCAAATGGTGTTCTGTTCCCTTCGTTTTCTTTAATTGTTTCTTTCGATCTCTTTGTATAAAAAAATATCTTAATCATGTCTTCCATCAACATCAATACAAATAATGTTTTCTGTTTTATCAATGTGCTTTTGATAGGCATTTTGTTTTGTACGGTCTATTTTAGATTTATCCAAAATTATGTTTTTTTATATTTTGTGAAGGATAAAGATACAAAATTTCTTCTAAATGAAAAATATATATACTGTTGTATACTTTGTGATCGAACATGTTAATTTTTACAAAATAAAAAAAAAATTAAAGGAAATGATAAAGGTAAATTTGACTTTTTCAAAAGTGGAAAAATTGAATTTTTAATAATATCAATTGTTAAAAACATGAAATTGTAAGCCCAACCCCAACCCTAACCCTAACCCTAACAAGATGAATTTTTGTCAAGTACCATTTTAAGAAATTAGCTTTTAGATAGATTGTTTTAAAATTTGTTAAAAATTTCTAAAACTACGTTTTAAGCTTTTTAGATAATCCTAGATTGCTCGTCAACAACCATTTTAATCTTTTAGCTTTTAGGTAGTTTGAAGTATATTTAAACATATTTCAAATATATTCGCTGGCAAAATAGTCTGTGTTCTATTTTACTAGGGCTGGTAAAATAAGCTCAAAAACATGATTGTCTATTTTACTAGAACCGGCTAACTAGCTCATTCGCTTTGATATTAACACTCGTGTTGAGAAGGTCCGTAGTCTTCAAATCTAAAAGAAAGGCATTTGCAAGGCTTAATATAATGAAATAATATGTATTTACTTACTTTACGAAATAAATGCAAATCGCTTAGTAGCACACAAAAAACTTGCGAATGAAAAATAATGTCTTTAAAAAAATATTAACTATCACAGGGAATATAAAGCTATTTATTTATTTCTTTTTTTTTCTAATAATTAAGTTTGTTAAAATAAAAAAGGAAAATATTTAATTATTTTTGTGTTTTATATCAGCTCAATAAATTTGAAATTCAAATGTAAACAATGTTGAAACAACAAAACGTGTTGATACGGAGCCCGGATTTTGTTATTGTTTACAGTTTCTTGAATTAAATATTTTTGCAGCGTTTGCTCGATTATTTGCTTTTATTTAATTTACCAAGAATTACATAATCTTGAATGAAATAAAATCTTTTATTAAGCCTATTTTTATTCATTCTTTCTTTAAAACTCTGGTTTAATCTAACCTACTTATCCTTTTCGTTTAACACGGGACGAAATTCAAAACATTCGATTATGTTGATATTCAAATGCATTTGCTCAAAAATTGGTAAAGTTTTAGAGAAAAATATTTTGTACAATTATTCTTTATGTTAATTAGCATCTTTCTCCGTTTGCGCCGAGTCTTGGTATAAAAATCGACCTACCCTAATATGCATGCATATATATATATATATAGCCAAATAACGGGTTGTTGAGTTTTTCTTTCTTATTGAAAGTGTATATATATATATATATATATATATATATATATATATATATATATATGTGTGTGTGTATATATATATATAAAAAATAGTCTCAAGGAATCCCATGCTATGAGCGTGTCGATGTATAATCCCGAAAATATAAGTCATTCAGATTTGAAATATTGCATATACTTCAATATGCTTATAACTAAGAAACACACAAATTTTAATTATTACTTTTTGCTGATTAAGTGAGATAATTGATTAATTAACCGAAAATCAAAAGATTTGTGGAACTCTTCATGATTCTTCATGAATAAGTACAGAAAGACCCGCTGTAGTTTAAACTACCGACCCTATAATTGAACGTGTCCAGGTGAATATAATTCGCCGTAAGCTACCTTCAGTTTCAGATCTTTTGACAGTAACGGTCCGGCCTGGACGAAGATCAAAATTCAGTATCTGAGCCTGGACCGAGAAGCCGCAAAAGTTTCTCGCTTGATTCCAAGGGACCATCCCCCCCCCCCCCCGAAAGCACCTGCCCTCTTGCCTAAAAAGTGCAGGACTGGGTTTATTGCCGGCGCCTTAGACCGCCGGAAAGAGGAATGCCAATGGAATTTTATGCAATTTTTGACTATTTTTTTTTTTTCTGTTTAGAACTAAGAAATATCAAGAATAAATATGGACTTATTTCTTAGAACAAAATATATTGATTGTTAGCACTAGGTTGGATGCCATTTTTATCAAGACTCCGAATGAGAAATTTGTGAGACATTCACTTGCTACGAGAAAACCGGAATCTAGCGAAACGACATTTTAGGATTCTAAAAACTATGACGATTGCATTTTCAAAGACCACAAACTGAACTCTTTTTTTTTGGGGGGGGGGGTCGTACCGTACTCTAGAATATGAAAGTAACTCGATAGTACTGAGTGGACATTCATTCACTGTGATAATTATAACTATAAAAGGCATCGTCTTATTCTACTCGTATTTTCTCAAAGATTTGTGAAAATGCATTTAAAAAATATAGATAAAAAATATCCCTTCGAAGCTGGTAACTATGACACAGTCTAACGGTCATACTAGAGGATTCGTTGTGGAGTCTTGAACTTAAACTATATCCGCCCATTAGTCTGTCATGAAACACCTGTGGGTGGAAAGGATTTTCATATACGAAGCCGATAGCTATGAAATCTTGATGCCTTAGTCGAAGAAAAAAGGAATGTATTGACAGATATAAACTATTAGCTGACAAAATTATTAAAGCAATTAAGTATTTATCCAACATGTTTGCCACGAGTACATGACACAAGGTTGAGTGCATGGAGCATCCAGCGAGGATCAAACATCCTATTCAGTAATAATGGGTCTGAAAGTCCTCCATTGCTACTCGTTATACCGCGAAAGTTATAACTAATAACTCAGTCATTCAGCATTAGAATCTTGTGTACACATTAAACAGTATAAAATTTAGTGTTTGACTCTTACTGATTAAGTGATATAATTCAAGTATAATCAATCAATTTGTGTGACGCTTCAGGTACAAAAAGTAATTCTTGGTATAATCTATGTCTCTCCCCTTTATTGGAGCCATACTCTGTCATTAATCCCGCTGAACAGCTACTCAACCCAATACGTTTTACCCGTTGTAAATTGTTTTGGGAAAATACTTACCCTGCTTTTACATTTCGATAAATCTTAGTTGTAAGTCTATTCTATCAAGTATATTATTATAGCCAGCATGTTTAAATGACATGAAAATTCCATAGGTGAAATTTAAATGTAATGTGTTTATTCGAAAATTATTGTTGGAATTTTTTACTAATTGTAAATCGAAAAATTTTAGTTTCCTAAAATTCTTAAATTTTAATTGTAAGGACATTTTTTTCTTAGTGTTTATGTACCAGAATATGATGACTAAGAACCAAATATATTCATCTTTAGCATTAGCTGATTTGAAAAATTTGACCGGGAGATAGACTTTCAGCAGAAAAAATATACAAACCAAATAAGTATTTAACCAGCCCGTTCACCATTGCCAGGATATAACACGAGGTTGCAAGTTTGGGGTACCCAGGGAGGATCAAACTCGCTACTAAGCAGTATAGATCTTCTCTTTTGAATCGATTTATACTTTTTTTAAAATGTCATTGAGAAATCGAATCTCAAATATTATTTAACATGTTTATAATGAGGAAAAGTGCAAATTTAATTTTGAATTTTTACCGATGATATGATATAATTAAAATTAATCGATTTTCGGGACTTCCCACCGTTCTTTATAAGTAAAAAAAATCTTCAGACCCACGTTTTAGATATTCCACATTCCAACAGTCACTTTTAATTCAGTACTAATTGTAAGAAAAAAAGCTTAATTTTTTGGTAACTAAAAAAATTATGATAATCTTTCAGACCAATGGGTACCTTTTATTTGAAGTAGTATTGTAAATGTAACCCTCCCACACTAAAAAAAAATCAATGACGAAAAAAATTATATTTTTAATTTCTTCTTTTATTGTTACATTTTTATGGGGTAAAAACGAAAATAAATTGATTCAATACATTTTCTTACATTATTACTCAACAAGAAAGATAAAATTGGTTTAAACCAATTACGAGTTTAGAGTAAAAATTTTGATATTTTGAATGTAGGTGTTTACATAACCCGTTCGCCACGGGTAGAATGTGAAATAAAGTCGCAAGTATAATGCGTCCACTGAGGATCGACCTCGCTATTCAGTAGTAATGCATTTTCTAGTGGATTACCTTTCCAATCCAGTCGTGCTTAGATTTGTATTTCCATTGTGTTAGTTTGTTACATTCGCTTAATACATGGTTAATGGTCTCATCTTTGTCACCACACACTCTACATTTGCTGTTTTGTTGTGTCTTATCAATTTTGGCTTTGATATAATTCGTTCTTATGGCATTGTTTTATGCAGCAATTATTAGCGATTCAGTTTCTCTCTTGAGGTTTCCTTTTCTTAACCATGTCCAACTTCTTTCATGTTTAACCTTCCCAATTTGTCGTTTGAAGTATCCATATAATTGTTTTTCTTCCAATTTTTGTTTTCTTGTTTTTGTTGGTTTTTTGTTGTTTTTTGTTGTTGTTGTTGTTGTTTTTTTGTTTTTTTTTGTCCATATGTTGCAGCTGCTGTTATTGGCTGTCATAAGAAATCTTTCTTTGCTTTTTTGAGACGGCAAGTTTCCTTAGGTCTCCAGGACTCTTTTGAGTATTCTAGCCGATCCCAACAGGGCTATTGTTTGGATGGTCTCGATTCTTCCTCTGTTTTCCAATTCACCAAAATTCTTTTCTAGAGCTTTGGGGGCCATTCCAAGGACACCAATTACAATTGGTACGACCTTCAGCTTCACGTTCCACAGTTTCCTTTGTTCTCTGGCAAGGTCCAAGAATTTGTCTATCTTTTCGCTCTCTTTCATTTTCCTTCGGTGGTCGGCCGGGACGGCAAAATCCACGAAATGACAGGTTCTATTATTATTAAACCAGCCTGAGAAAAAAAAAGTCCAGCCAAATGAACTTGTCAAATGAACTTGCCAAATGTCTTTGGCTTCTTGAAATTTATCAGTTATTTCACCTTGTTAACATTTTTTTTAAACTTATTTGTTATTCAATTTCATTTGTCTTTCGATTTCTGGATTTATGCAATGACAAAAGCACCTGTTGCAAAAGTTAACGTGAAAAATGGCAAGAGATTGTTTGCGAATAACTTTAAATCATTTCATATTAATAAGTGGAATTTATGGACGAGAAGTTTATATTATTATTCATAGAGAAATAACAAAAGAAGACAACAGCGGTCTATCAATTAGTAATGGCTATGACGGGATTATGTTATAACGATCAGTTCTTTCGAAGTCACTTGAACAAATTAGGATTAAGAAGAGTATGTGTGGATTTTAAATTGTTAAGGAACAAAAGAAATAAAAAGAAGTGAAGAAGAGAGGAAAAAAGCTGCCACAGAAAAGAGAGCTAAAAGAAAGGAGAAACAGCAGCTCCCCCCAACACCTACAGAAAGCATCACCTTTTGTTTGCAGCCACTGCACCAGAGACTGCCATTCTATGATCGGTCTGTTAAGCCACTCACGTAGCTGTACGTGAGAGAGAGAGAGAGAGAAGAAGGAAAAAAACTACGCCATCGTCTAAAATAGACGGAAGGTTGCCAACCATTGCTTGAATATGTTATATTTTTCTTCTTCCCTTTTTTTCTCAGTCCTGTTGGTTGTGGCTTTAGAATACACCGACTCACCTCTGTAGAAGGGTAAATGTTACAATTCTAGTCGCTATTTCTTAGTCACTCAGTCCCGTTGTTATATTGAGTGCAGTTTCGGTGGATATTATTTGTGGAATAAAGTAGAAAGATGTAGTATCAGTTTAATCCTTGTCTGTTGATCCTTCTGTAAGACACTCCATAAAGCAACTAATTTTAGGATAATTTATCGACGTCCTTAAGTACCCATCAAGAATTAATAAAACAAAATGTCTTTGGCATAAAATAAACCAACAAGGGTTGGTATGCCGTAAAATCAAACCAACTAACCAAACCCTTTTGTCTACAGTTCAATTTCCATCTTTCTGCTTTTCAAAACGGTCGAATAGTTTCAACTCAGCTTTGCATACCATCTTTACTCAATACTTTTAGGAAATAAAATGTATTCATCTTTAAAACCAATTTGCACGGTGTTTAACTTTGGAATACAAATCCACAGCCATTGTGTGTTTCATTGCTTTATTCAAAGGATCCATAAAGAAAGAAAGAAAGAACGAAAGGAAAAGAAACAAATAAACAAACGAACGAACGAGTGAAAAACAGAATAAAAAAGAACGAAGAAAGAAACAAAAAACAAACAAAAGTAAGAAAAAAGAAGAAAGGAAAGAAGAAAGGAAATAAAGAAAGAAAAGGAAAGAAAGAAGAAACAAATAAACAAACAAAAGAAAGTAAAAAGAAAAAAGAAATTAAAGAAAAAGGAAGAAGAAAAGAAAGATAAAAGAAAAAGAGGAAAGAAAGAAGGAAAGAAAAAGAAAGAAAGAAGGGAAAAAGAAAAAAGAAAGAAAAAAGAAAAGAAAGAAAAAGTTTTGAGATATCAACAGAGACTATCACCCAAGAATCTTTTTAAAAAGTTTTAAGCTGTTTCGCTGTGAGACAACAATTCGTTTCTGTTTGTAAAGCATATTGATTGTTATGGGGGAAAAAACAATGATTGAATATCGTTGAAAATAACGATATCGCGTTTATCTTGAAGTTAAATATTAATTATTGAAATCTTATTATAATGGAGATTTGGTATCTGCAACTGAAACTACGTCACTGCTTACATAACAATACCCAAAATTGTCAATAGATAGAATAAAGAATAACTCTGTATCACATATATTATTAATTATCTTTTTTTAAATATTCAATATTAACATTGATTAAATTTCTTCCTTAATGTTATTTCCTAAGCTTAGTTGTGGCACCCAGTGACAATCGAACTCACTAACAATAGTCTGTGTATCTAGATGGCTAACCATTACACCACATGATATGCCCAAATCTGTTCCTTATAATTCAACATTTGAATCCTTTCCATTGTACTAATGACAATTTAAATAAATAAACTATGAAATTAATTAAAAAGTTGTATTATTACTTTAATCGAAAAAATATTTGCGAAATTTGTAATCAATTTTTAAAATTATTTTTTACAGAAACCTTTTTGCAGAAACAAGAAGTTAACTAAAAAGTTTACAAATAAATAAATACCTACGTTTTTGTGTAAAATTTATGTGTAAAATATTCAAAATAATTATTTGATTTATAATTAATAGATGCGCGCAACATTTTATTTGAGAGGGACAGAACTAAGTTTCCATTTCAAATTCTTTTATTATTTTTTTTTTTATTTTTTTTTTTATTCTTTTAATAAATTTGATGATTTAATTACGAAACAAACCCTCTGATATTCAATTTTTAACTCCCATCCCTCAAGCAATATCTTTCAAAAATTAATTTTTACACCGCTCGGAGGTTTTTTTTCTGCTAATATTAAGAGAACATCTTCACAATGCCTATTTTTTACTTTTATTTATAAATCTATATATAAATAGAAGTAAGGTATTCATCTTTAACTTTTTAAATCCCCAGTCACGCTGGGTAGCTCTGCTAGTACAGATATAAATGTACATATATAAAATGTAAATATATAAAACATAAATAAATAAGTTAGACTTGAAAGAAAGAAAGAACATGAGGAAGAAAGGAAAAAAGGGGAAAGAAACAAAAGGGGGAAAATAGAAAGAAAAAAGAAAAATGAAAGAAAGAAAGAAAAAGAAAGAATGACAAAAAGAAAGAAAGAAAGAAGAAAAGACAAGTAAACAAATAAGCAAAAAAAGGAAGAAGAAAAGAAAAAAGAAAAGAAAGAAGAAAAAGACAGAATGACGAAAATAGATAAATAGATAAAGAAAAGACAAACAAACAAACAAGCAAATAAGCAGAGAAGAAAGAAAGAAAAAGAAAAGAAAGAAAGGAAGGAAAAAAAAAAAGAAGGAAGAAAAAAGGGAAAAAAAGAAGGAAGAAAGAAAAGGAAGAAAGAAAGAAAAGGAAGAAGGAAGAAAAGGAAAAGGAAGAAAAGAAGAAAGAAAAAGAAAGAAAAGGAAGAAGGAAGTAAAGAAAGAAAAGGAAGAAAGATAGTTGTAAGATATCCACAGAGACGACCATCAAAACAATTTCACGCAATTTACTTCTGTTTGTAAAGTGTTAAGATTGTTCATAGAAAAAGGAAAAAGAATGAACAATATCTTTGAAAATAACGATATCGTGTTTATCTTGAAGCTAACGGTGAAGACCACGCCCACAAATTCTAATTTTTAATTTCACTAATTTTCCATTTTAATATCAAAACAAATGTGTCTGTCTGTCTGTCCCTCCTCTCAGTCTCTGCATACACACAAAAAGAATGAGGAAAAACCGTCTCATGATATCAAAGGTTTCGTTTCGCTGTTTAATGGCATATCAACCTTCGTGGATTACTTAATGCTAAAGCCATCCTCGTATAAGAACAGTAGTGGCACTATTTAACCCATGGCTGTGTAGATGAGTGGGGATTCACACCTTTCCCAAGGGTATTAGTCCAAAAGTGAACACTATAGCGCGACTGGAGTTCGAACCCGCTTACTACGATATCGCAGTTCAGCAGCCTAGCCATTATGCCACGGGGAATTTATTAAACAATTAATTAAACCATTTATGATGACGTTTGGCGCTCCGTTTTCTTAATCCTTTACCACCACCACCACCCTTTCCACGTCTAGACATGTTGAAATATAGAAAGTTAACAAAGTTTTACACAGCCCTGTCGGTTGGTGCTTTGAAGTACACCGACTGCACCTCTGCAAAGGGGTAAAACCTTCCCTCAATGGGGCCTCCTGTTGGCCGGGGGTGGCGACCCATGAGGCTTAAGGATGGAACTCTGGTGGCTGAGCAAACCATGACAAGCAACACTCCACTCTGCTCCTTATTCAGCCTAGACGGCCCGCCCGAGAGGCAATCGGCTAGTCACGTCAAGCCTATTGTCCTGATGGCAAGCTCCAACCCTTTTTTTATCATAGATGCGCTAGAAGGCGGTGGCTGAAGTGTCATGACATATCAACCTTCGTGGGTTACTTAATGCTAAAGCCCTCCTTGTAGAAGAACAGTAGTGATACTATTTTTAACCCATAGCTGGGGAGATGAGGGGTTCGTACATTTCTCAAGAGTATTAGTCCAAAAGTGAATACAATACCGCGAATGGAGTTCGAAATCGCTTACTACGAGATCGCATGTTAACCTCTATGCCACAGGAATTCCTCGATTAATCGATAAATATTAGAATAAGCTTATAGATATATTGATAGATAGATAAGAGGAGACAATTTAAAGTGTTAGCCAATACGCCACAGGGAATCTCCCCTCCCCGGTGAGTTTTAATAAACAAAAATGTAAAGCAACTTATTATGATGCTTTACCCCCTTTACCCCCTCCCCTTTTCACGTCTAGACATGTTGAAATATAGAAAGCTGACAAATTTTTATAGAACTGTAGTTGTACGGTCGCTTACCTCCTATCACAAAAATCATCCAAGAAAGACGAACCATATTTAATCCATGACAAGTTCCAGATACCATATACTGACTTGAAACCTAAAATTAATAGATTCCTTCATACAAACTGGCAACAACACTGGAATAACTGTATCCACAATAAACTCTTCCTAATCAAACCCACTTTGGAAAGCTGCAGACCAACTTTAAGGAAGTCTAGAAAGGAACAAGTCATTATGTCCCGATTACGCATTGGTCATACAAAACTAACACACTCTTATATACTCAAACAAGAACAATAACCACAAGTGAACATGTCAAACACTCCTGACAGTTAAACACTTATTCATGAATGCGGATTTTTTGCTCACATCAGAAACCATTATTTTAAAGCAAACAATATGAAAGATCTGTTTGAAAATGTTAACATAGAGGATATTTTCTCCTTTTTGAGGGAAATAAAATTATACCATAGAATATAGACATGAAACAAATCAATACCATACAATATAATCCCCAATAATGCTAACACATCGTTAAAACCAATTACTAAAAGTATATATATGAATACACAATATGTATTACACCCTAACCGTTAGGCATGATATAACCCCGGACGGGTTGATATGCCGTTAAAATCAATAAACTAACCAACCAACGAACAAGACATGCTTAGCACTACTGGAGAAGTAATTACGAACTCATAAACAACGTTATTCTATTGACTTCTACGTATGGACACACCAGTGTTGACCGACTAACAAAAACTTACATTCATCAACTCTGTACGGACACTGGGTGCTGTCATTCTCTTTTTCCACTACGCTTAGAAGAGTATACACACAAACACAAACGAACAGGCACATATACATATACATATATACTCACACATACACTCGTATATATATATATACACACATACAACCGCATATATATATATATATATATATATATATATATATATATATACTCACATCTATATATATATATACACTATGGACAGAAAATTACTAAACAGCAGAGGTGCTGTCGGTGTATTCTACAGCCTCAGCCGATAGAGTTAAATAAATATGGACGAAAGTTTAATACTTATCTCCTTTTAATTGTTTCCTTTTAGGGGTAAAAATAAAAATAAATTAAATTAATATTTTTATCACTTTAATGCAATAAGCAATTAAGAAATGAATTTGAGTTTTTTTCATATGTACAAAATAGTTTTTAGAAAAATAGATTTGTTCCAAAATACTCAAAAGTTAAGGATCACATTTTAAAAATAATATTTTAAATGTAAAACAAAATCGCAATAATTTCAAAAATAAATATTGTAATATACAAATTCTCGGTGTTTTTAATTATATAAATTATTTTCCTCTTATTCTCTCTCTAACCCACTCACCTCTGGTGTTCTTAAAATTTTTTAGTCCGTTCATGGATCGGGTACTTTTGCCAGTATTATATATATATATATATACTAGCAAATATATGCACCCTCCGGGTGCAAGTATTTTAGTTAAATTTTATAATAGAATATGATATTAAATTAGAAAGGCTAATGAAACTGAATAAGAATGTAGATAAAAATATTTTGAACAGAGGGGGTATGATTGAAAAATAGAACAACTTTGAAACTAACTCTTCCATCATTTTCCGTTACTCCCGTCTTTCATTGGTAAATTTTCCTAATTAAACTGTTTAGTTAAAATAGGAAGTAAAGAATAATATTACTGTTATTTCTTCTTGTTAAGGGATTTCTTTTAAGATTTATCCCCGAGATTTTTGCTCATATTCAATAAGATAAAACCAAACAATTAGAAATCAATAATACCAAGCACATATTTATTAAAATAAAATTTTAAATATCAATATGCAAATTAGCTTTCTCGTTCAAACTGTAAACCCCTATTTTGTTGTATATATAAATACAATTGCGTGTTATTAGTACGTAGATATGGTCAACAGTATTAATAATGTAAAACAATTTTTATTAATAACTGAAGGTTATGAAATCATGGAGAATTTGACGTAAATAATTAAGGGAATTGTGACTTGAGTAGTAATATAGTTTCGGTTACAGACAGAAAAACACACAATCTCCATTATAATAGGATATACAGTTTTCCTTTGTATGATGCATATTCTTTTTTGCTATAAATTTATTGATTTATTTAATTCGTCTCACGATTAAGTGAGATAAATTAAATAAACCAATAAATCATAACAGTAACCTAGAGGTTATTTGAAATCTAGGCAACACCTGGTAATCATGTTTATAATATCATTAAAACCAAATAAAGTAGGTTAACGATACAAGCCAATTTAATTGAATCACTCTCTTCTCCAAGTTGTATCACATCCAACTTTTACAAAAAAGATAAATCGTCTTAATGATTAGACAAAACCTTTCCATAGAAAATGGATTTAAAAAACAGGTTTTGTTGTTGTTTGGATTATTCGGACTATTCTCCTCATCTTTATAGTTATATACACAACTTTTCGGTCGATGTACTCTCCGACATTCTTAAGGTGTTTCATGTCGAACTCTGGAACCTTCTCGGTTATATATTATTTATCTATTATTTATAGTCACCAATACAATTAAAAGTTCGTCTTACCAATGGTTTTGGAACATCACTTTTAGGTGATTAGCCGTCATCAGAAACGTTCACTTAGAAAAGTGAACGTTCTGATGACGGATAATCACCTAAAAGTGATGTTCCGAACCATTGGTAAACGAACTTAATTGTATTGGTGACTATAAATAAATAGATAAATAAAATACAGCTTTACAGAAGTAATTGAGCACTTTATAATCATAATAATAATAACAAAAAAATTAATATATATATATATATATATATCTATATAAAGACGAGAAATCAACACCCCTGACTCCAGCTAATTCCAACCCAACCAATCTAGAGGGCAGCTAAATTTCAAAGAAATTCCAGGCCGAGAAATCAAGACTCGCGACCCATAAAAACGCCTGCGACCACTGTAGCCAGTGAGTCTAACAAAATCCTTGTAAAAGAAAAGCCATTTCTTCGAAATATTGGAACGAAATAAAATGGAACTTCGTACTTAACATCCAACATAGTTTCTCATTTATTTTAAACATCACTCATGCTTTGTATTAAATCAAAAAAAATACATATTACACACACACACACACACACACAATATATATATATATATATATATATATATATTATATATACTAGCAAAAGTACCATGATATAAAAAGTTTAAAAATGAATAGAAATAATTTGAATACCCAGTAATAATGAATAAAACAAATATGACTTCAGCATATAATAGATTTAAAATATATATGAGTATCATTTGCCTAAAGGTAGTTTTATGTCTTTTTTGTTACAGTACTTCATCTTAACTTTAGTTTTTGTTTTTGAAATGAACATATTTTCTTTCATATCTTCTGTCTGGTTTAAAACTCTATACTGTACAAGTTATAAGCATAGTATGCGAGATTTGATCTCGTTTGTGACTATCACTGAAAATTAGACTCATCAGATATACCAATAAAGAAGCATACATGGACTGAGAAGTGTGTTTGATGTGTCTATCTGTCTATCTGTCTCTGTGTGTGGTTAATTTAACAGATTTCACTTACTTGGCAATATTCGAACCCTTTTATTGGTTAGTGTACACCGGAAGGCATCCATAAACCCTTTGCGGAAGTTCTCGTTGAAGCCGCAGTAGAGGATCGGATTCAAGGAACTGTTGAGGTAGGCAACATACAGCGCCACGTAGCGGAGACTGTCAATAAAGGCAGGAAACTGGAAAACAAAAAAAAGAATGAGAAAATAACTTTGGGAATATTAAAGATAATGATAATAATAATAAAACGTATAAAATCCTCTAGGACTTTGATATTAGGACGGGTTGCCTTATCACAGCCAGGAGACCAGACCTAGTATTGATTAACAAAAAAAGAATTTGTCAGCTGATAGATTTAGCATTCCAGCAGATCACAAGGTGAAGATGAAAGAAAACGAAAATATAGACAAATACCTGGACCTTGCCAGAGAGTTGAAAAGAACTGTAGAATATGAGGGTGAAAGTGTTACCAATAGTAGTTGTTACACTAGGAACGGTCCCAAAAAGCTTGGAAAAAGACTGGAGCAACTGGAAATCCGGTGAAGAACTGAGATCATCCAGAAACTACATTGCTGAAAACGGCTAGAATACTCAGAAGAGTCCTGGAGACCTGGGGAGACTTGTTGTCACTCAAACTCCAGTGAAAGACCATCAACTAACGCTGGTGTGAAAACTCACAAGGGGTGAAATAATAAACCATCTCATCTTTACGGGTCATATCAAGATATTCATCAAAAAGAACTAGAAACACTTATACAAATTATAATAATAGTGTGGAGTTATTATTGCCATTATATAGGTTTGAGGGAAATAACACATCACTCAATAAGTCCCGGCCTAACATATAGATGGCACCACTAATAAAAATTCCATATAATTTTTATAAAGTACTAACCTTCAAATGTCACGCTCCAAAATTTGAACCCAATCGGATTATTAGTTTACAAATTACAGTTATTTAAGTGAAGCTATTGTTGCAAATTTTCAAAACAATGGAAAAATCTGAGTTTCGTGTGTTGATAAGCATTGCTTTCTGATGGGAAAAAAATTCTGTTCAAGCAAAGCAATGGCTTGATAAGTGTTTTTCGGACTCTGCTCCGTCGGAAGCAACGGTTAAGAGGTGATATGCTGATAAACGCGGTCGTACAGACAAATGATGCTGAACGCTCACGTCGCCCAAATTCGGCAGTTGTCCCGTAAAAGACCAAAAGAATCCACAAACTCGTTTTGGCCGATTGTAAATTAAATTCTCTAATCTATAACTGAAATTATATCATTGTAAAGACAAATCTAAAGACGGCAAAAATTCTCACTTTTTGTGTAAAATATTGACAAAAATTCAAATTAACTGACACCTCACATATGTTAACAAAAGTTTCAGTTATGATAAAATATTTTCGAGTAATATAGACTTCAATTTACTAAACTGTTTCGTACTATTGAATATTTAAAGCCGTAATTATTCAATTTGTCATTTTATAAATGGGAATGAAAAGAAAAGACTGAAATATCACAAAGTAATTTATTACAAGGTTTCAATTAATGTGTCTTTTGGACTTTCTATGGTTTACATTTCAATATGGTAATTTTCAAGTGCAAACATTTAAAGAATTCAGATTCCAAAATCAAAGTCATTTGATATTATAGACACCACCTGAGGAAGTTTCCAATAATGTGTTGACAGGGATGGTGAACAGGTAGAGATTCTAAAATCATGATATCATATCATATGAGAATTCTTAGAGCAAAATGGAAAAATTGAAGAAAAAAATATATATGTATGTATAAGTGTATATATATGTGTGTGTGTATGTGTATGTATAATATATATATATATATATATATATATATATATATATATATATATATATTATATCTATGTATACTTAGATCTAAAAAAAAAAAACATACACACACACACGTGTATATATATATATATATATATATGTGAACAGAAATTCGTCGAAAGAACAAAAATTCGTCGGATCGGACAGTCGGATCTTCCCACTAAAGATGTTCTGCCAAATCCCCTGACCAAGTCCTTCCGCCTGCAACAATTTTCCAACAGTCCTCCGCCAAAGCTCACTCGCTCTTGTTAGTCGCATGCCTATGTTTTCGTTAGGATCCGAGTTCAATCTATGTAGTCGCTCCCTACACTCCCCTGATCTTATTTTGCACGCCAGACATATTCGTGCTCGCTTTGATCTACCACGTACGTAATTTCTCTCGCTACAACTCCTTCCTGATCTCATGACCACAAAGATGGCAGTCTGGCGGTGGTCCTTTCGTCGGGTACTTCTTCACAAAGGCAGAGTGAGATCCAGCTTCTGCTCCTTCCGCGGGTGAACTGTCTGACTCAGTATCTTTGTCGTCATGCAGCAGACTCTCCTCCCCTCTCTCAGAAGACGTGGTACTGTCTGTCTTCCTCCGACGTGGTGACACAGTGGCGTGGGCGCAGATCCTTCACGTGGGGGGTTATCCTGTCCACCAGAAAGGATTGCGGGCCGATTATTTTGGTCACCTAACCCCTGCCGAATTTCCTGTACACCGGCTCTGCGATGCCTTGACCCACACAGGAACTCCGAATTGGTGAGAGCTGTACTTGGGACCTGAGGACGCTGTGTCACCGCATTAGCCCCCTTCACCCTAACTTCGTATCGATAGATCCCGTTGACGGGCGCAGCGGACGGTGATACCTCGTCTTTGGGTGTGATGTTATGCCAGCACACAGCCTCCTGTATGTGACAGCGCATCCTGGCCGCAATTCGGTTCACCGTGCGGTGACATCGCTCCGCAATACCGTTCTCGGCTGTGGCGTATGCGCAATGGAATTGTAGGTGAATTCCCCACTCATGTGCGAAAGCTCGGAACTCTTTTCTGTAGAAGGCTGTGTCTTTGTCCGTAAGGTTCTCGTGCGGTAGGCCACGCTCGAAGAACACCGCCTCCAGCTAGCGAATCACGCTTGCTGAGTCTTGCCACGCCAACTGCCTCCAGATGGAGAAACGCGATGGGCCATAGTCCGTAAGCGTTAAGAAATCGCAGGTACCGTAATGTGTGATGTCCATTCTTAACCTCTGCCAGTTCCTGTTCACCTCCAGCTTTCTCTTTTCCCAGTGTATCGGTGCTGGGTCTATGGACTGGAATTCCTCGTACATCCGTATGGCTGACATAACGGCTGCCTTTGTTGTCGTTGGGCAAACTCTCCTGACAAAATAGGCGGTGCGCCGCACTCCCGGGTCTCCAGTGCTTCTGTGGATAGCCATGATTTGACTCGCGTCCAGCTCGAGTGGTTTTCCTTCTTCATCGCGTCAAACCACCGCTGCGGTATTCTTATCAGTCGGTCGGCGATGTTTCGAGTCGACGGAACCAACGTCACGTCCACGTCATACTCCTTCACGAGCTCATTGAGTGTGCTCAGCCGCCTTGCTACCGTGGTACACACTTGCGTTTTTACAGTTAGCGTGTCCGATACCCAGTGGTACACGCGCACAGAATCCGTCTTTACGTGTAGCACCTTACCCTGCCACTGGAGAGCCAAATTGATGCCTTTCAATATGGTGTCCAGTTCGGCTAAGTTGATATGTTGGGTGTCGTTTTCAGGTCACATACAACAAGCGTCTTCCAGCACTGCCTCGTGCCTCTCCAAGGCTTTTCCGGTTGCTAAAGAACTGGCATCGACCCATAAGTTCAGCTTCCTGCCGTTCACAACAACAATTTGACCCAGAGAATGACCCCAGTCATCAAATTGACACAAGACAATGACCCCAAGACATCGACACAAGACAATGACCCCAAGACATCGACACAAGGCAATGACCCAAAACAATGACCTAAGACAATGACCAAGGCAATGACCTGACCCTATCATCAATGACCCAAGCAATAACCCAACACTGTGATCCAAAGTCATCAATTTGACCCAAGACAATGACCCAACTCGGTCATCAATTTGACACAGACAATGAACCAGGAAATGACCCAAGACAATGACCCAGGCAATGACCCGACCCTATCATCAATTTGACCCAGGCAATGACCCAGACTATGACATAGGCAATGACCTTAGACATTAATTTGACCCAGGCAATGACCCAAGTCATTAATTTGACCCTGGACAACGACCCAGGAAAATGACCTGTCATCAATCTGACCCAAGACAACGACCCAGGAAAATGACCCAGTCATCAATCTGACCCAAGACAATGACCCAGGCAATGACCTAGTCATCAATCTGACCCAGGCAATGACCCGGTCATCAATCTGACCCAGGACAATGACCCAGATCAAATTGATGACCCGGTCATCTATTTGACACAGACAATGAAACAGACAATGACCTTAGTCATCAATTTGACCCAGGTAATGACCCAGGACAATGACCCGGTCATCAATTTGTCCCAGGCAATGACCCAGTTCATTGTCTATGAACCAGACAAGAGACCTAGGTCAACGACCCAGGCAATAACCTAGTCATCATTTTGACCCAGACATTGTCCCGGTCATCAATGTGACCCAGGACAATGACCCAAGAAATGACCCAAGCAATGACCTAGTCATCAATTTGACCCAAGCAATGACCCAGGCAATGACCTAGTCGTCTATTTTACCCAAAACAATGACCCAGACAATGGCCCAGTCATCTATTTGACACAAGAAATGACCTAGTCATTATTTTACCCAAAACAATGACCCAGGACAATGACCTAGTCATCAATTTGACCCAGGACAATGATCTAGTCATCAATTTGACCCAGGACAATGACCCAGTTATCAATTTGACCCAGGACAATGACCCAGGACAATGACCCGGTCATTAATTTGACTCTGACAATGACCCAGGAGAATAACCCGGTCAATCTGACCCCGGTCATCAATTTGACCCAGGACAATGACCCAGTCATCAATTTGACCCAGGACAATGACCGGTCATCAATTTAACCTAGACAATGACCCAGGCAATGAACCAGTCATCAATTCACCCAGGCAATGACCCGTCATTGTCTGGGTCATTGTCTTGGACATTGTCCTGGGTCATTGTCCGGGTTATTGTCTTGGTCATTATTCTGGGTCATTGTCTTGGGTCAAATTGATGGCCGGGTCAGGTTGAACGATAGGGAAGTGCCATTAGAAGTTTTTAGTAATAACACAAGGCCGCTTCTGTTTTCTCATCAGTATATTTTATTTCACCGAAATTACAACTGCCGAGAGCAAGACATTGCATGTCTTTTCCCAATCACGCATTCTGCCAGGCTCCATTGTTCACTCTGATCTCTCACTTCTCCTTTGTCCCCTTCGCCACGTACCATTCACTCGTCCAACCAAAACACGCCATCTCATCACTCAAACTTTGCTGTTCTAATGCACACATCATCATTTAAACTTTTCCGTTCTAATCAGGCTACTTAGACCACCCTCACGGTTCCACGTCAGGCCAATAAAAAGACATGTTTTTCATTTATAGTCCTTGACTATTATATCTGGTCTATTGCTCTTTATTATTATTATTATTATTATTATATTATTATATACATACATACAGAGCAGTTGGTGTGTATGTATGTATGTCCGGAGGAAACTACGAAAATATAACAACGTCAAAGTAAATATATATGCACATTAAATATCACCGGTTCTTGTTTTTGTGTAAAAATTATGAAGGTATTTAGAAATTAAAATATAGATAGAAATAGCATTGAAATTTTACATTAAAATGCCCAGCATTTCTAAATCTAAAAAGTAAACAAATCAACATACCAGGGATTTCCCCCTCATCAACCCAGGTGACGCTGGGTATCCGCTTCTAGTTATTATTATCAGTCCTCGCAAGTTGTTTTACACAAGCGTTAACTGGTTGTCTTTCACTTTGGAGTTTGAGTGCCAGCAAGTCTTACCAGGTTTCCAGGACTCTTCTATGTATTCTCGCCAATCTCAACAATACTGTTGTTTTAATAATCTCAATTCTTCCTTTGGTTTCCAATTCCTCCAGTTTCTTTTCCAAATCTTTAAGGACAGTTCCACGGGTACTAACTACAATTGGTACTACCTTCACCCTCATATACCAAAATTTGTTCAGTTCTCTGGCAAGGTCCAGGTATTTATCTATCTTTTCGTTTTCTATCACTTGCACTCAGTGGCAAAATCCACAATTTCTCTTCTTTTTAATTAACACTAAGCCTGGTTTCAGGCTGGGATTAGGTAATTTGTCTCTATCTCAAAGTCCCAGAAAATGTTATACATCTCATTCTCAAACACATGTACAGGTTTGTGCATATACCATTTAGTAGCATGTTAAAAATTGAATTTATTGTACAATTCCCAGTGGATCGCCTTTCCCATCCAGTCGTGGCTAGTCTTGTACTCCCTAGTTTGCAACATTCACTTAACTGTTTGGTTTCTGTCTCCACACATCCTACATATGCCATTTTGTTGCGACTTATCAATTTTCGCTTTGGTATAGTTTATACTAATTACGTTGTTTTGTGCTGCTATTTTTAGCGATTCCATCTCTAATAATAAACCTGCAATCAATTAACGCTTTAGTAACGGGCTTCCACGTGATGGTGATATTTATGGTTATGTCAGTAAATGGGAATTAGACATATCGTAAGTAATATCTTGACATTTAAAAATGACAGTGTCCAAGAAGCAATACCGTGAATACACACACACACACACACACACACATATATATATATATATATATATATATATATATATATATATACTAGCAAATATATGCACCCTCCGGGTGCAAGTATTTAAGTTTAAATGTAATAAAATATTAGATTAAATCAGAAAGGCTAATGAACTAATTAAGAATTCAAATAAAAGATTGAAACGGAGGGGTATAATCGGAAAATAGAACAACTGAAACTTACTCTTTCATCACTTCCGTTTTTCAATGCTAAATTTTCCTAATTTAACTATTTAGTTAAAATAGGAAGTAAAGAATAAATTACTGTTATTTCTCTTGTTAATGAATTTCTTTTAGGATTTATTGAAGAGATTTTTACTCATATTCATTAAGATAAAACCAAACAATTAGAAATCAATAATACCAAGTACATTTTTATTAAAATCAGTTTTTTAAATATCAATATGCAAATTAGCTTTACGTTTACTCTGAAAACTGGTATTTTGTTGTATATATAAATACAATTGCATGTTATTAGAATTTAGGTAAGGCCAACACTATTAATAATGTCAAACAGTTTTATTATTAATTGAGGTTTAAATAGAAATAGAATCATGGAAAATGTGCCGTAAATAACTAAGGAAATTGTGACTTGAGTAGTAATATAGTTTCGGTTACAGACAGAAAAACACACAATCTCCATTATAATAAGATATATATATATATATATATATATTCACCAAATGTTGCTACGTTTTCATTGTAGTAGCATCAGTACTTAATCTATTTCGTAAAATATAGAGCATTTATACTATTTCTCTGAATGTTTGAGATGAGTATTGAGGATTAGATTATCTGCGTTATTCTGACTATTGTCCTCATCTTCATTTTTATCTGTACAATGTTTCGGTCCATGCGCCCTCCAGCCTTCTTCGGGTATTTCTTTTCGGACTCGGGAACCTTCTTTTCGGGTTTGGGAACCTTCTTTCTGAACTCGGGAACTTTCTTGTAATCGGGAACCTTCTTGTCGTAATCGGGAGCCATCACAGAACTTTGATCATAACCCTTTATTCAGTCCACAGGGGTATCATGTTCTCATTTCGCTAACCATAGCTAGAGTAGAGGCGTTAAGCTGTGTTAACTATTATTCTATGTTACTGGTGCCCTTGGCCAGGAATAAACCTGCAGTCCAGAGATAACTGTCAATTAGAACTGTCTTAACCTAACTTCTTTATCCACTAGGCCATGTGTCCAATTGGACAATCCAGTGTGAATTTTGGGAACTTATAAACGACAAGAAGGTTCCGGTTACGACATGAAGGTTCCCGAGTTCGGAAAGAAGGTGCCCGAGTCCGAAAAGAAATACCCGAAGAAGGCCGGGGGGCACATCGGCCGAAACGTTGTACATATAACAATGAAGATGAGGACAATAGTCCGAATAACGCAGAGCATTTATAGTTGTAGAAAAAAGTTTTTCTCTCTACCAGGGTAATACACTTTCTTCCAAGTAGGTGTCCTTGAACACCGAAACTGTGGAAGAGAGAAAAACTGTGGTGAATTTATGGAAAGAGTAACAAGGTAATAAGAAACCAAACTCTGCATGCATATCCCTTGTCAGCCATATTGAAGTCAGTAAGTCTATTGTTAGTTTGAATAACAGCAGCTAAGTACAACTTAAGCAGTGTCCAAGACAGTTAGTATATATAGAAATCCAGAATGACCCATTCATGAATTTGAGTGATTTGGGTCATTCTATTCCTTGAGTCCTGATTGGCTGCTTGACTGCTTGATTTGAATGACATTGTGGAGTCTTATATATATCCTGTCATTCTGCAGTAGACT
>CM042141.1:120848676-120878676 GCA_023376005.1 Doryteuthis pealeii | reverse complement strand
TATATCTCGTAAAATATAGGGCATTTATAGTTGTAGAAAAGTTTTTCTCTCTACTACGGTTTCGGTGTTCAAGGTACACCTTCTTCAGGAGAAATATATATATATATATATATATATATATATATATATATATATATATATATATATTGCAGTTTGCTGCATTTGTAAATAAAAAGTGCTAAACATCGGTGATAGATATATATATATATATATATATATATATATATATATATATATGCAAATGTGTTAATCAATTTGACAATGAATGGATTAGTGTATTTAATTAAAAAATCATTAAATTTAAATTTAGGTTTGGAACTGATATTAATATTATCAAGGATAAAGTATATAATGATATCCTATATCACGTTCATTAGATATATATATATATATATATATATATATATATATATGTAAGTAAAATATTGACATTTCACTTCGCGTGTATCAATGACGTCTTGACTTTAAAAATGAATGAACGCGTCCCAAAATACGGTTATGAACCTTTTCTTTAAATACATTTCCTAAGTCCCGTTACTTTAAATATCCATCATTGTTCATACAATATTTTTTCCATTTTTATATTGTCCTGACGAAGGATTAATATAAAGTGAAACGTTTAGACATCGACTTTACGATCAAAATAAATTCATCTTTTTCGGAATACATTGTTTTTCTATTCTAGTTAAATATTGCTCTGTATCTAATTTAATTTATTGATTATTATACATTGAGCTCTTTTTAGGGATTTATAAAAATCCTTGTATGAATATATGTTTGCACCTACAAGAGCATACAGTATGGTTGTACAGTGAGATTTCGATGATCCCGAATAGAATCATCCCTTACTTACCAGTCATTTGGATTATCTTACACACACACACACACATATATATATATATATATATATATATTATATATATATATATATATATATATATATATATATAGTTTGCAATATCTATATGCGATTTTAAAAAACAAAGTATATATATCTATATGCGATTTTTAAAAAACAAAGTATATATCTTTAAATTTGCTTCATGAAACAATTCGTTTCAACTGCAACAAGCTTAGCTCGTAACAGCTTGTTCAGGCATAGAGCAAAAACATGGTTAGTTTAAAGTGTCTCCGTTCACACGCCTGAAACATTTTGCTCTAAGTACGGATGACCTGTATCACTACAGAAGAACTCCGCATGGAATTATCCTCACCACCTAACTTAGATATACGTGCACTATTCACGATATTGAGCATTATCTACTTATAAATATAACATATATATATATATATACTAGAGCAAAGTGTCCTCACAAAGGTTTGCGTTAGTTAAGACTAGAAGGGGCTACCTGGCGTCGCCTGGTTCGAGAGAATTTTAGTTTATATATATGATATATATATAAATATATTAACTATAATATGTATAGTTAGGCAGCATTTCTTCTTTAAGGCATATTTTTTGCTGAACAGCGCAGCTATTTTCTGTCTGCAAATCTTGTTCCGGGTCTTTTCAAGTTGCCGGATTGATGTGATTATATCTGGCGAAAATTGGCAGATGTATTTGCCATAACTTATTTCCCGGGTACTTTCCATCCTATCGTGGGCCATCTTCAGGGGTAGTGTATGAACAATACAACAATGGGTTGTTCCATTACGCTTGTATTCTATCTATATAGGGGTTGTGTTTATTCTATTTTATTCTAATTGTTGTTGTTGTTATTATTATTATTATTATTATTGTTAGTGTTATTATCATTGTTTCCACTATTATTATTATTATTATTATTATCATTATTGTTAGTGTTATTATCATTGTTTCCACTATTATTATTATTATTATTATTGTTAGTGTTATTATCATTGTTTCCACTATTATTATTATTATTGTTAGTGTTATTATCATTGTTTCCACTATTATTATTATTGTTAGTGTTATATTATCATTGTTTCCACTATTATTATTATTATTATTATTATTATTATTGTTAGTGTTATTATCATTGTTTCCACTATTATTATTATTATTATTATTATTATTAGTGTTATTATCATTGTTTCCACTATTATTATTATTATTAATATCATTATTATATTACTTATTGATGTAGTTACAGTCATTTTAGAACATTAGTACTATTATCGAAGTTTATTTTATTTAGTTTAGGATTTTTATATCTAATATGTAGAGCTTCTAAAATCTTTAGTCTTTGTTTACAGGTTTGTTTTTCTAAAATGGTAGTGTTGTCAATGAGTATTTTACAGAAGTTAGTAGTAGGATCATAATGCGTCAAAGTTTGTTTATTCATTTTGATTTAACGTATCTACAGCCGTAATCTCTTCGACAGCAAATCTGTAGAGATGTGGTAAGATAGAAAGGCAATTTAGCATGAAATGTTCTGCTAAACAATAAAAGAACTAGTGAATCGTATTAAATAGACAAGAGACATTAGGAAAACAAACGCTGCATGAAAATCCAATCCCTCAAAATAATGTGACTGAAAAGCAATTTTCCTCTTGATAAGTTTATACGTTAATTCAATGAAGAAAAGCGTTTTTCATTGCGATAATAGAATCGTCACACAACTTCACTCAACGACGAGCTAATTTGTAAATGACCATTGATTTTTAGAACATTGAACTTGGAACAAATATATTTTGTCTTTCAGGTAATCATTTGCCGTATTAGACGACTTTAAAATGTACATGGTTTTATAAGACGCACCTAAATTTGGGCACGGTTCTGTCGGTTAGAGCTTCTTTGTTGGTATATCTGATGAGTCTAATTTTCAGTGCAGTAATGGATATGTGCAGGAAAGTGAGGAGCTGATGATAGGAGTGGCATTCTGCCTCAAATGCCCAAACAATCTCCTTGGTCTAGTGCTAGTGAAAAGGGGATAGACTCCCTCGCTGATTGGATCATACCAACATTAGGCTGCTCCGACAACTTTACTTTACTTACATCATTCATAATTGGAAGCATCACGTTTCTACTGTTGACCTTGTGGCACATCCTGCTCATGGTGGAGTGGTTGTCCAAATACACACTACTACATCATTCATAATTGGAAGCATCATGTTTCTAATGTTCTGGTATGAAAATGATGCAGAGTTTAGTTTTCAGCCTGTTTGTGGCATTTGACATGAAAGCACCTGGTAGGTAAGTGGTTAAAAACTATCCTAGTCTTATCAATTCTGGGTTTGCTTACAAACTAAATTGTCAAGAGTTAGTCAATGGATCTTAAGAGTTTGAGACAATACAAAGATTCTTTTTATTTTAGTTAGAAAAATATGCAACAAAATTGCAAGCAATAAACATCTTGGAATGTTGACCATATAAAGAAGAAGCTGTTATGAAGAGAATAAGAGCAACATTGATATATTTTCATTTAGACTATTCACTTCTTTATTTATTTATGACTATAATTATTATACATTATTTATTACTGCAGAAAGGTATGGTCCACCCTCCAGTGGGGCCACCTGTTGACCGGGAGTGACGACCAGTATTACTTAAAAAAGAAACCTAGTGGTTGATGAGTCCATGCCATGCTACACTCCACTTTGGCCTGTACTTGGGCTTGACGGACGGTCGATGAGGCCCAACCGATCAATCGGCTGGTCACGTCAAGCCCTATCATCTATATAACTCTCCTGGCTGTATTTCTCAATTGCTCTTGTGCCGAATCCCCAATCTTTTTTAATCCTATACGTGCTAGAAGGCTGTGGGTGAGTGTCAGCCATTTGATTTGGAGTTTTTCCTACAGGAAGTACTCATCTTGTGACATTGATGTGCCCAAGTGTAAGTACCCACAGGAGTACGTCACTTATGAACTCGTTTATCAGTTTGTTTAAAATGTTTTGAATGGAAACAATTTAAACAAACTGATCAGCGAAAACTATCACAGTCTCCTTATTATTCTGTGATAAATTTTACTTTTCCTTATATCAACAAAAGCCCTGAAGTCGATCTACTAAACAGATTGAAACACTGCAGCGTTGGCTGAATAAATATCACTCATTTTATTTGAACCTGTGTTTTTTCAAGTTTTTCACTATATTACATACCGTCGGATTCAGTTCCATTTTTCTCTTCACACACACACACACACACACACATATATATATATATATATATATATATATATATATATATATATATAACAAATTTTTTTGTGATGAAACAAAGAAAATACAGTGCTCAATCACAAATTGTGAGAACTAATATAATTTAATTTGTTGAGTTTTTTTTTAAAATAAATGCTTATCATAGACTATTAGATCATTATAGACTATAGACAAATTAGATCTTATAAGATCTAATTTGACAGCCTGATGATTGTGACTTAGCAAGACAACCTGGGTAGCTGTCTATAATAAACATTTTTTTAAAACTCAACAAATTTATATATATATATATATATATATATATATATATATATATATATATATACTGGAAACTGAATATTGACTCGTGACATTGATCAACTGCTGGTGGGTTTACAAAGTTTATTCTCTTCTTTGTGTTACTTGAAAGGACCTGGTCCCGTTTAAGATAGAATCCCCAACAAAAATGATAAAACAAAAACGTTTTCGGCATAAAATAACCCAATGTGTTGAAATGCTGTAAATCACAACCAACAAACTAACCGGTTCCTGCTAGATCATCGAAGTTAAACAGCGATCAGCCAGTTCAATATTTAGATGAGTGGCCATTTAAGCAACGGTAGGTACTGTAAGCTACCTGATATCAAAATATGATTAATTCGGCATTAAATGACTTGAAAAGGGTTGATATGCCGTAAAACAAAACAACTAACCAACACTATTGTCATCAAATATATCATTACCTTTTTATTTTATTTCGGTGGGAAAATGGGTAGATATCTACTTACCTGCTTTTGAGACCGGAAAAGTCCCCAAAATGAAAGAATTTGTTGTGGTGACCAGCAAATAATGAAGACGATTAGCACTATGATTAACATTTTTATCACCTGAAAAAATAGAACAAAAAATAATCAATGAAAAAAATGTTTGACATTACATTCAAGTATTAACTTCTAATGAGTATTAAAATAATGTGAACTAACAGGACCTGTGGATATACCACAGTATGATCATTTGATTATTACCACGTTTGACATGTTTACTTAAGAGCTATTGCTAAATAGTTCAAATGTAAAAAGTACAATAATCCTGATCTCTCTCTCTCTCTCTCTCTCTCTCTCTCTCTCTCTCTCTCTCTCTCTCTCTCTCTCTCTCTCTCTCTCTCTCTCTCTCTCTCTCTATTATATTTTCTGTGTAGCGTGTCCTTTTTCTTCCATTTCTTTATGATAAAAATGGAATGGTCCATTATTTAGCTGAGGTAACGACATTTTTTTTACCTCAGCGTTATTATTCTAAGTGAATTGAGAATATAAACTTATCAAATCTTATACTGAAATAAACTGAAAATTACTATTCGCGGGTAATTTTGCCGAGTATTTAATGATATTTCTATTTCAGAGTAACGATAAAAAAAACACTTAAAACAGTCTGATTTTGTAGTTCTGGGGTAAAAAAAAACGTGTATAACTGAATCAGTACGCAACAACTTTAAATCTATACAACAACAATTAATGCTGTCGTTTAATTTTTTTTTTTAATTATAAATGAATTAAGTTATGCTTTCCTAAGAGTTTAATTTTTATCAAAAATATCACTCCAGTTGAGAAATTAAAAATATATACATTGGACTTCATTTCATATTCCACTAACATCTGTCCGGTAGACTATGGTGAAAATTTACGCTTATGAATTCACGGTCTACCTATATATACCATGACTGTCTTTTATAGAAATTATACTAACCTTTCGTTTCGATTTTTCTTGGGCCAGCGCCGTGGACATGATCGCTACCCCGGGCGCCTTGCGTTTTAGTAACGTCCAAACAATTATGGAATAGGCAATTATCATAACCAGAATGGGAACGAAATACAAAACGAACACAAACATGGTGTAATAGATCTTCCGTTCCGGTTGATCGACTTCGCACTGGCTGTTCACGTAGGTTGTCGGCCACACCTCGTCGCAGTAGATCTCGTGTCGATTCTCCCAGCGGAATTCGGTCTGGCGGCGTACAATCAGCTGGGGAATGGCCACGCCGACGGAGATTAGCCATGTTACAGAGATGATCATGAGGGCGCGTGCCGTCGTCATGCGCGCACGGAGAGGGAAAACGATTGCCATGAAACGGTCACCGGATATGATGGTCAGGCTCAACACACTGGACGTGACGGCAACCACTGAAAGAAATATAAGAACAAATTGTTAAGAAATATGCCATTTCGTTGTCTTTACAGTACATGTCATCATACGCGATTGCAATTTTTTACTACAAATCTTTGCCCATATTTAATAACTGTACTGTCATCATCGTCGATTGCAGTGGTTTCAAAGCAGCGTGTTAGCCACTTATCATCAAGACAACGAGCATGTAAAAGAATGTACAACGAATATCAATTCATTTATATATGTTTTGAGCTGTTTGTATCACTCCGCTCAAGCTCTTCGCTGATGATAAGTGGCTAGCTAACACACTTTGAAACCAATGGTAACAATCGCACCATAAATGTATTGTACTCTATAAAAAAAATAGATACACCTCATACGCCTGTAATCGAGCACTTTATTTTCAATTCCCCAATACCAAAACACACACACACACACACACACACACACATATATATATATATATATATATATATATATATACATTTCGGCCTATTAGGCCTCATCAGCAGAGCTATATGGCAAAAAGCCATATCCAAACACATCGTGTTTACAACTTATCATATCGCCGTGTAATAAAAGTCACTACAAGAGGAATATTAACCTAATCTAAACAAATCGTAAAATCTAAGAAGTCCGTTTGGTGTAGGGGTTATGGTACCCGCCTGTCAGCTTGGCAGTCCGGTTTCAAATCACGCACAGGGCGGTCTTCCTATATATATATATATATATGAGACAGAGACACAGAGGCAGACAGACAGACAGCAGACTGAGAGTTTATCTAAAAAACATGATTTATTTCTCTAAAACTGGAAATCTGTCAGAAGTCATTTGGTTGAAAAAGAACGTTTCACAAGGCATTAAAAGTATTCACATAGTTTTGTAAATGTCAAATTTTCAGTTTGGGGAAAATAAATCCCTATTTATAAATATATAATTGAAATGCACCCTCTTCCTCTGTGTGTGTGTGTGTGTGTGTGTGTGTGTGTGTGTGTGTGTGTGTGTTCATTATTTGGAAATAAAAAAGGAAAAATTGCATCAATAAAAATTCAAGGACTTTAATTTAAAAAAAAAATGGTGGTAAAGTTAAAATGGCCATCCTTTCGTTTTCAAAAAATAAAAAAGTGAAATGCTTGAAATTCAATAACGATTCAATATTCTATCAGCCTTAGGCAAACAGAAAGAGAATGAATGAATTATTAAATTTGTAGTAAAAAAATTACAATCGCGTATTCATTGTTGAATTTTTTAAAAAAGAGAACAGGAAACTTTTGTACATTGTACACATCTCGTTGGAATAATCCGTTTATATCGACGTTATAACACCTGAGATATGCATCATCATCAGAATTAATTTTTTACGATTCTCTCTCTCTCTCTCTCTCTCTCTCTCTCTCTCTCTCTCTCTCTCTCTCTCTCTCTCTCTCTCTCTCATATACACGCATATATATATATATATATATACTGCATGTAGTGGTGTAATGGTTAACGTCGTAGGAAATGGACACTACGAGACGAGTTCAAATCCTGGATGAGGCTGTTTGCATTTCTCATAGCGCTAAATCCCTTGGGAAAGGTATGAATCTAACTATTCTCCATCCAGCTATGAGTAAATAGTAGGGCAGACCGGGCTCTTATGTATATACCTACTTTATAGTAGTAGCAGTAGTAAAAAAACAATAATAAAAATAAAGAATAAAGATAAGAACTAGGAGCTACTATAGGCTATTGGGGATTTAATAACGTTATATCTGGAATTTCACTTTGTGTCTGCACTTGGCTATCCGTCCATTACGTTTGTTCAGTAGTTTTCTAGAGTTCTTAAACAATATTATCTCTATTTTTTTCGATATGCAAAGTGGGCATTTACCTTTGAATGAATAAATGAAGGAAAAACTTGGAATTTGGATATGTAACAATTTATTTCTTCTGCAATAAGCTTAGCTCGTAGCAGCATCTTCAGACATAAAGCAAAACATTATTGTTACTGATCTATACGGGAATTTTTGGATCATACATAGTTACCTCTTTTAGTGGAAGTGTTTTGACTTGGTGAAATAAATCATTTATTCATTGTGTAGCCCTGTCCGTTCAAACACTTGAAACTAGGCACATTGCACTCTCACTACGGTTGGCCTTTATTATTATAGTTGAAATCCAGAGAGAGAGAGAGAGAGAGAGAATATAGAAACAAACACAGGATGTTATAATGGATGGAAAATGTTTATAGTCGATGTTCGAACATTTCGGTTTACAAAGGAAACCTTCTTCAGGACTATGAAATTATTTAAGAATAAACAAGGATTTATGTGGATAATGGATGTTTTGTCTGAGTTGAATTTGGAAAATGTGTAGAAAAACTTTCGTTACCGTTGGTTGATTGGCGTTTATAACACCTTTTCAACATCGTCTTGTGGGCCAATCACGTTTTGGCTTTTCGACTTCACGTGTTTCTATCGTGTTTGTTTCTACATTATCTCCATATACTGTCGGATTAATTTTCTCATTTTACTCCCATTATATATATATATATATATATATATATATATATATATATATATATATATATGAAAATAGATGGAAATTAATCCGACAGTATGAAATTTAACATTTTTGAAAAAAACAAATGATGTTATATAATTGCTGACAGAAATCTGTTTCGACCGGCTCGATAAATCGGTCATCATCAAGAGCAACATATGAGAGAAAGACGGGAAAAACCGTTAGAAGACTGGGTACAAACAAACGCTATATTCAATGCTGGAATATTTTCTTTAAATGCGTGTTCTGTGTTAAAGATAAAATAAATTTTATTTTTTAAAATCAGAAGCATTATAGTTCATAGTAAAACTCAAAAGAGTTTGATGTAAAATTATATAAAAGTGTATAGTGAGTATCAAAATTGTTCAGGATATATTACAGCTATTAAAAAGTAATTTACAAGTCCACAGCGTAATTAAAGAAAGGTGTAAAGTTTCAAATCACTTGTGGTGTTGATAAATCCGTAGTATTGTAGATAAATTTCATATATATATATATATATGGAATTATTATTTGGGAATAATCGAAATTAATTGCGAAATCCAGCGAAAGTTACCCATGAATATTTAAATCAAATGGCAACAGAAAAATTATCGTTGAACTTTAAAGAGTTAAGCTTAGATATTAATGCTATAATTAAATGCAACGATCAATTTAAAGTTCTTCTGTAGTTTATTACAAAATAGTTCAATATGTAAAAAGTATAATAATCTTGATTTAACTCTCTCTCTCTCTCTCTCTCTCTCTCTCTCTCTCTCTCTCTCTCTCTCTCTCTCTCTCTCTCTTCATTCTATTCGATTAAAACAGTCTAGCATCATCGCTTCCACGCGCTCACACCCTCTTTGTATCTTTCCCCTAATCTTTTTCTTTCTCTCTTTCTTTCTTTCCTGTCACATTTTTCTGTGTAGCGTGTCCTTTTTCTTCACTTTTTTCTTTATGATAAAAAAGTAATGGTCCATTATCTAACTGTGGTGACGACACTCATGAGAAATAAGAATTCGGCGGATAAGCCGGTCTCATTTTTAACCAGAGGATGTTGCAAGATGATAACGGTCAGAAAATTAAGGAACACGAGTATTAATATATTGATAGTTTAAGTGAAATTATGATAACAAATTGATAGATTTCGAATGTGCTAGTTAAGAATCAGAGACCTTAGGGGTCATCTCAGTGTTGGTGAATGATGAGATGGCGCCCTGGGCAAGTCTTTAGATGCTCGTCCCCCTTGAAAGTATTGATAAGCTAATCTAGATAGAGTAACCAATTACTAGATTGTTTCTAACTCTCAAAACGCCATTAATAACATCCTTTTCATTTTGTGGCTTTATTACTTCATCCATACAAGTAACCATATTATTACAAAATACATTAATTCAATAAATCCTTGACATAAATGTCAATGAAACAGTGTTCACCACAGTTTTCCCGTAATTTTTAAATTTTATCCCAAGTTTGCTCTGAATTTTTGGCGCTCTCGGGTATTGGAATCTGTATGTGATACGGGGAGGTTCTTTTTGTTGGTGTCTACTAATTTTTAACGAAAGAGGAAAACTGTAAAAATTGTTTTGTTAGTCACTGGAAATGAGTATTATTTGTATTATTCGGACTATTGTCCTCATCTTAATTGTTATCTGTACAATGTTTCGGTCGATGTGCCTCCGGTCTTCTTCAGGTATTTCTTGTCGGACTCGGGAACCTTTTTGTCGTAATCGGGGATTTTTTGTCGTAATCGGGAGCCATCACGGAATTTTGAACCTAACCCTTTATTCAGTCCAAGGGGGTATCCTGTTCTCATTCCGCTAACCATAGCTGGGGTACAGGTGTTAAGCTGTGTTAATTATCATTCTATGTTACAGCTCCCCTGGCCAGGATTGAACCTGCAGTCTAGAGATAACTGTCACTTAGAACTGTTTTAAACTAACCCCTTTATCCACTAGGCTATGGGTCCAACTAGAAAGGGTTTTGTTAAAATGGAAAACATTAAAATCAAAATATTGTATAAAGTTTTATTCTGTTCATTGTGTTTACAGATTCAGTAAAAAGTGACTGCAAGACCCTAAGGGGGTATGTTTGTCAATGCTGTTGGAAGTTACGAGGGTAGCCTTGATTTTTTGGGGCCGGGGAATAGCAACAGTTGACACTTGTTGACGATTTTAAAAAAAACAGTTTTCTTATTTAAAGAATTATTTGAGCTGTTAAAAAGTCAGTCTGGCCGTAGAGCCAAGGGGAAGCTTGTCAGAGAAACCATGAGACTTCAAACTTCTGAAATAAGAAACCTTTGCCATTAGAAGAAATAGACCTTGCTGCCAAGAAAAACACTCCGATAAAAGAAGTGACACAGTCCAGTCCACCTTTGCATAGAACAAAACACCAGACAAAGCTCCCCATCGTGTCTTTTCTCTCCAACCTAGTGTGCAAAACATATTCCTCTCCTTTATATATAATAATAAATCCGTTGCTATTGTTAACAAGTGTAGTCTCGTTCTTAGAGTTGCCAGCAACTATGGCAGCTCATTTCCACTAATCTCCCGACCCGTCACAAAGACGCTCCGACCAAGATGCGTCGATCCAAGTCTTGCCGATCAAAGGAACACAACGTGGGCGCTGAATGCATCGCCAGACAAAGCAACTAGTCGGAGATACATGTGGTAGTCACGGAACTAAGTCTTCTCATCAAGTACAGTGACTGACATAGGATCATATGTAAAACACTTTCCATGTAAGATGGGTTGGCAAGCATACGAGATGTGTTCCAATCTCGTTTGATGGTTATTCTTTATATCCATTTCATCCTGTTTACTTGTTATGTATTGTAGCAATGCGAAAGTATGAAAGTTAAGCCAGTAAAAATACCGCCCTGTCGGTGGGGTTTTAGAATACATCGACTGCACCTCTACAGAGAGGTAAGACTCCCCCAATGGGTCCACCAGTTGGCCGTGGGTGGCGACCCGTGAGGATTAAGGACTGAATCCTGGTGAATGAGTAGCCCATGACATGCAACACTCCACTTTGGCCCTTACTTAGGCTAGACGGGTGGTCCGATCAATCGGCTTGTCATGTCAAGCCCTAGCACGTATATGATAGTCACAACTCTATTGCCTTTATGGCAACCCCAACCCTTTTTATGCTATATATACTAGAAGGCTGTGACTGGGTGTCTTCATGTCTTGGGTATGACGTTACACTTTATCTGATGGTGGGGTTCCTGCACTGGAGGCCTGTGGAATGTGGAGTACCCCTTCATCACCATTGATACCAGTGGTAGTACATATTAGGACCTCATCAATCGGTTAAATAAAAAAAAATGTGTTTATAAAAAAAGAAACTGAGTATCCATTAAGAATGAATTAATTTCAAAACTTTGCCGGCATTAAATGACCCACCGAGGTTGATGTGCCATAAAACCATAAAACAAAACAAACAAATAAATATAATTGTACTTATGACATTTTTGGTATTCTTAATATCTATCCAAACATATATAAAGGGCAGTTGGTGTGTATGTATGTATGTATGTATGTCGGGATGAAAATACGAAAATAAAACAACGATAAAGAGTTGTTTTTTGCCCACCCCTCTACCCAGTTGACGCTGGTTAGCCGCTTTTAGTTTGATACTAATTGTGGAGGACACGGACACGGTTGTCCATAATACAAGAATAGATACGTCGATATGAAAGTTAAGCCAGTAAAAATAAACTCAGGAAAATGTTGTTTTTTTTTATCTAAGAAATCCAGAACAACTTGGAAACTTTATATTGAAAATAGAAAAACTGTTTGTGGCGAAAGAAAGCAGTTGTTCAAAATAGAATACAACTTTATGATCTCTGAAATGAAAAGGTATAATGACTATTGTCTACGAAATGAGAAATTAGTTTTATGAAATTATTTTTACCCTTTTAATATAGAAACTAATCTATTTTTTAATCTGGTAATGCCTGTAGATTAATTTTTGAGATAAAATAATTTCCTTTTATACTTGAATAACCGAGGCAATAAAAACTATACACTATTTATATACCTACCCACGTCGGTAATTAATATATAATTAATATATATGATATAAAGATATAAAGAGAGAGACAGAGGGGGGTGTTTGAGAGAGAGAGAGAGAGAGAGAGAGAGAGAGAGAGAGAGAGTAGTATTGCTTTCAACGTTTTCGTTGGGGTACTATTATTTTAGTAATTTATCAAAGAGTGCTCAATACTTCATAAGAATGATGCAGGGTCCTAAATAGATCATTACGATCGAAACCGCAATAGACACATATTTTTTCACAATTTATCATATATATATATATATATATATATATATATATATAAATAACTTAGTAACATTAGACAGCACACTCACTTATTTATCTAGGTAAACCTTTCTTCATTCGTTCTTTCTGTCTTTCTTTTCTTTATTTTCTTTCCTTTTCCTATTTCATTTGTTTTCCCTTTCTTTCTTTCACTTTTCTTCATTTTTTCTTTTTCTTTCTTTCACGACTGTCTACATTATGTTTGCTTTGTCTTGCTTTCTTTCTTTTTTCTGTTGGTTTGCTTCATTCTTTCTTTTTTATTCTTTCTTTCTTTCGCTTTGTTTCATTCTTTCTTTTTCTTTCCCAGCCGTTTATATTTCGTTTGTTTTGTCTTCATTTCTTTTTCTTTCTTTCTTTTTCTGTTGGTTTGCTTCCTTCTTTCTTTCTTATTTTTTCTTTATTTTGATTTTTCTTTCTTTCTTTCGGTTTGTTTGTTTCTTTCTTTCGGTTTGTTTGTTTCTTTCTTTCGTTTGTTTGTTTCTTTCGGTTTGTTTGTTTGTTTCTTTCGGTTTGTTCGTTTGTTTCTTTCGGTTTGTTTCTTTCTTTCTTTCTTTCGGTTTCTTTCTTTCTTTCTTTCGGTTTGTTTGTTTCTTTCTTTCTTTCGGTTTGTTTGTTTCTTTTTGTTTCTTTCTTTTTTTTCTTTCTTTCGGTTTGTTTCTTTCTTTTCTTTCTTTCGGTTTGTTTCTTTCTTCTTTCTTATTCTTTCTTTCGGTTTGTTTCTTTCTTTCTTTCTTATTCTTTCTTTCGGTTTGTTTCTTTCTTATTATTTCTTTCTTTTTTCTTTTTCTTTCTTTCTATCAGTTAGTTTGTCTATCTTGTTATTCATTTATTTTTATTTTTAACTAGAGGACTCAGACCGAAATGTTCATTTAAGATTTTTAATAATATAGTGGTTTTTTTTTTTTGTTTTGTTTTTTGTTTTGTTTTTTGTTTTTGTTTTTTGTTTTGGGGGGTTGGGGGGAGTAGTGTGTGTAGGTGGATGTTGGGGAAAAAAATTTAAATTTGATTTCCTCGCTCCGTTAAAATATGAATGTCTACTATGATTGGATAATTAGAATCATTTAAATTATCTGACATTTATAGTTTATATTTTTTTTTTATTATTCTTTTCACTTTGAAATATATTCAAACCGCCGTTATAATTTACTTTTTTTTTTCATTCTATAAATCTATTTTTCTAAATAATATATCGTTTGTTTTGTTTCTTTTTTATTTCTTGTTTAGCATTTACAAAAACGTCCAATTAAAATTTTTTTAAAGTTTTATTGGATGATATCGTACGAAAATAAAGATTAATATAATATATAGAGATAAAAGCAAAATATTGTGTTTATTGTTTATATTTTTTCATTTTAAGGTTTTCTCCCTTTATGAAAGGGAACCGGAGTCTCCGTGGGATTTTGGTTAATATATTTGACTGCGACATCGTAGTAAGCAAGTTCGAACTCTAGTCATGACATTATGTTCACTTTCGCATTAATGTTATACAACGTGTGTCAAAAAAGTATAGAGATTTTTGTACTTTTTGACACACCTTGTATTCTGAAAAAAAATTAACGTTCCATTCATCAATTGTTTTTTTGTTTTTTGTTTGTTTTTTGTGTTTGTTTGTTTTTTTTTTTGTTTTTTTTTTTGGGGGGGGGGTCAGAGTACAAGGGATGTCAAAAAAGTTCCAAGTTTAAAGCTGTATTTACCAAGATAGAAATGAAGAATGAACTTTTTTTTTTTCAGAATACAAGGTGTGTCAAAAAGTACAAAAAATCTCGATTCTTTTTTGCCACATTTTGTATACCATAGTTATATTGGACGTATTTTATAGTATATTGTAGAGTATACCTGCATACCCGTGGTTGTATACAGATATACTTATCTTCTTTTATACTTATCTTGTGTTTCTTCTTCATTTTTTCTGAGTAGCTAGCTTCTTATTTTTTTATATCTGGATTCTGTTATCTTCGTTTGGGTTTCATTTGGGCTGGTTGTTCTTCTTTGGGATTCTTCTTTACTTGGACATATTGGGTTGGTGCTTATTTTTAGTTAATGATTTCAAGACTTTACTTTGTTAGAGCTCACATTTCAATTTATAAGATAAATCACAGATCAACTAACATGCGTGCAAGAATTTACTTCCAACGGACAGATCGTCATTGCAACCATCCTGTTCAACACCCAACCAAAATCTGACTTTCCTAACTGCTTTCTCACGTTCGCACTGGTGAACTGGAATAGGGGGTCAAACGGAGATCAAAATCTGTCCATCATTCTTCCGTGTTTTACCACGACCGTTATTTTGAATTTAAACTATACTTATCGTACGTGATTAATGGGCTACCTATCAATTATGTAACACTAATACACTTGGGAAAGGTATGAACCCCCTCATTCCCCAGCTATTGGTTAAATAGTACCACCAGGATCGGTTTAACTCAGTCGGTAGAGCACTTGCCCAGGAATTGCAAGGTTCCTGGTTCGATACCAGCCATCGCCAACTCAGCGTATGAGTAACACAGGTATCTGTGCGGTTAAGTGAGGAGCTGATATTAGATGTGGCGCTCCACCTCAGACGCAAAAACAATTTCCTTGGTCTAGCGCTAGAGAAAAGGGTATAGACTCCCTCGCTGTCTGGCTGATCCCGACATTAGGTCACCCAGTCGACTTTACTTTTTACTTACTGTTCTTCTTCAAGAATAACTTTTGCATTAAATAATCCATGAAGGTTGATATGCCATTAAACAAAGAAACCAAACCAAACTAATATTTCTTAGAAATCCAAATGGAAATTAATTAAGACCTTATCTGATATCTTCCTACACTTGTAAGTTTGTTTTTTGTTGTTATTTTTTAAATTTGTATGAGAAGAATTTTCGGCACTAAGGCAAAATAGCGCGCAAGAGATAATATCATTAGATTACGAATAAAAAGCATTATATTCTAATGGTACTAATGCAGAATAGTGCGCAAGAGATAATATCATTAGATTACGAATAAAAAGCATTACATTCTAATGGTACTAATGCAGAATAGAGCGCAAGAGATAATATCATTAAATTACGAATAAAAAGCATTACATTTCATTACATTCTAATGGTACTAATGCAGAATAGTGCGCAAGAGATAATATCATTAGATTACGTATAAAAAGCATTACATTTCATAACATTTCAGGGAAATACCCGAAACCTTTGAGACGCTAGGGTTAAAGTTAGTTTTAGTGTTAGGGTTAGGCTACTTCAGCTGTTTCCGTAATCTAATGCTATTTATACGTAAAATGCAATTCTAATTATATTAGTACTATTAGAATGTGATGAAATGTAATGTTTTTTTATACGTAATCGAATGATATTATCTCTTGCGCGCTATTGTGCATTGATATCTTTAGAATGTAATGAAATTTAATGCTTTTTATATGTAATCTCATGATATTATCTCTTGCGCGCTATTGTGCATTGATATCTTTAGAATGTAATGAAATTTAATGCTTTTTAGATGTAATCTCAAGATATTATCTCTTGCGCGCTATTGTGCATTAATATCTTTAGAATGTAATGAAATTTAATGCTTTTTAGATGTAATCTCAAGATATTATCTCTTGCGCGCTATTGTGCATTAATATCTTTAGAATGTAATGAAATTTAATGCTTTTTAGATGTAATCTCATGATATTATCTCTTGCGCGCTATCGTGCATTAATATCTTTAGAATGTAATGAAATTTAATGCTTTTTAGATGTAATCTAATGATATTATCTCTTGCGCACTATCGGGCATTAATATCTTTAGAATGTAATGAAATTTAATGCTTTTTAGATGTAATCTCATGATATTATCTCTTGCGCGCTATCGTGCATTAATATCTTTAGAATGTAATGAAATTAATGCTTTTTATATGTAATCTCATGATTTTAATCTCTTGGTCGCTTTTCTGCGTTAGTACCCAAGAACTTTCTAGTTAATCACAGCACATAAAAAATGAAAAATCTATTGTGAAAAAAGGGTTAATCTTACCTTGTACAAATGTGTTGGCTTTACAGACGAATTCGCCAAAAGGCCACTCGGGTGTAATTTGGTTGCCCAGGTGAACCCACATGCAAAAGAGGCCGACCAAGATATCGGACACGGCCAGATTCATAATCAGATAATTTGTCGTCGAGTGCATCCTTTTGTTTAAGCAGATGATGAGGAGCACTAAGATGTTCCCCAGAATGTCCATTAGGAAAGCGACCACGTAGAATAGAATCTTGAGAGCAATTTCGCGTGTGGTAAACTCCGGGGCGGCACTCGGAGCCGGAAACATGGACACTAATCCTGACAGGTCTTTTTCCGGAACTGTGTCTCCCGGAACGCTGTAACAGTTTGTTGTAATGTTTAGGTTGAAGCTGAGGTTGCTGCTACTCAAAAGCCCGAAAGACATTTTAGCAAATGTTCTTTTTTTTTTTTTCTTTTTTTTTCTTTTCGTTTGTAATCGTGTGTTTACCTTTGTTCCCGCTTAAATCCTCCTGTACTTTAAAGACAGCCAATGCAAGAAACAATATGGATGATTAAATGTATTGCACGTCCTACATATTCTCAACTCAGAAACAAGTAGAAGGGCATTGTTTTCTCTTAAATCCCCAATACAATCTATTTCTAGCTCTCTCTCTCTCTCTCTCTCTATCTATCTATCTATCTATCTATCTATGTCTCTCTCTCTCTCCCTATCTATTTATGTCTCTCTCTCTCTCTCTCTCTCTCTCTCTCTCTCTCTCTCTCTCTCTCTCTCTCACATGCACACTCGTTTTCTCTCTCCCTTTCCTGACTCTTTCTCTACCTCCCCCCTCTCTCTATAACGCCCGCGGTGTGTTCATTGAAATGCCGTTCTACTGTGTAAATGCAAGAGACAATATGGATGATATATTGAATGTATTGCACGTTTTACATATCCTCAACTCATAAACAAGTAGCACTGCATTTTCAGATGGTTATAAACTTTCTGGCTTCTTGCTGTCAATATCTACGAAACATATTTCAATTTTACCCAAGGACACTAGAGAAGCACACCCGGTGAGAATTAAACTCACTACAGTACGAAAAATCTGCAAGACTAGCTCGTTTATGACTACGCTATATCTTGGCTCGTAAAGTAGCTTCGATGACAATTTTGCCTACCGGAGGATGTGAAACAAGGTCTCAACTGTGGAGCATCCGGCGAGAACCAAACTCACTTTTCAGTAGTAATGGATCCGTGAGCTTAGCTTGTTAACCATTACACTACGATGGGATAGGAATTTACCCAACTCATCCTCCAGAGGTAGGGTGTGATACAAAGACACAAGTATAGGGCATCCAGCGAGGATCGAACTCACGATTGAATGAATCTACGAAACTAACTTATTAACAATTGCATTGCTATGAGATGTTTTTCTACCCAATCTGTTCGCACGGGTAGGATGTGACACAAGGTTGCAAGTATAGAGAATCCAGCGAGGATCGAACTCACGATTGAATGAATCTACGAAACTAACTTATTAACAATTGCATTGCTATGAGATGTTTTTCTTGCCCAGTCTGTTCGCCACGGGTAGGATGTGACACAAGGTTGCAAGTATAGAGAATCCAGTGAGGATCGAAATCACTATTCAGTTGTAAAGGACCTGCGAAACGACCTTGCTAACCATTACCCATTGTGGGACATCCTATTGAAAAGATGAATAACGTAAGCAATATGTTTAAATTCACAAAGGTTTTTGAGTAGCATGTCGTAATATTAAACATAAAATTTACGTCTGATGTAATTTTTTCTACCTGGCCATGTTTATCTTAAACTTTGCTCAATTAGAGAATTATCCATTTTGGCACGACACGTTAATGTTGCAATTACATATTTGATGTATCTCAGGAATATCTAAATTCTGTTTCTCCAGAATGATTAGATATTTCTTAAAACTAGCAACAAAAAACTCCCCCAGGGGGGGGGGGGTAATAATTCAATGTCAGAGGGTTTGTATCATAAGTTAGTAAAATCATCAAATTTATTAAAGGAGTAAAAAAAATGAAACAATTTGAAATGGAAACTTAGTTCTGTCCCTCTCAAATAAAATGTTGCGCGCATCTATTAATTATTAATTAAATAATTATTTTGAATATTTTACTCATAAATTTTACACAAAATCGTAAATATTTATTTATTTTAAACTTTTTAGATAACTTCTTGATACTGAAAAAAGGGCAAGAGTAAAAAAAATAATTTTTGAAATTGATTACAAATTTCGCAAATAATTTTTCATTAAAAGTAATACAATTTTTTAATTCATTTCATAATTTATATAGTTTACTTATTTAAATGATATTTAGTTTATTTATTACAATGGGAAGGATTCAAACGTTGAATTGTAAGTAACAGCTTTTTATTTAATTTTATTGATATTGATTTTTCTTTATTCTATGTATTGACGATTTTAGTAATTGTGACGTAAGCAGTGACGTAGTTTTGGTTACAGACAATTAGAGACTGAATCTTGATTATTAATAGATATACATATTAAAATGGATCTGCGAGATTAACATGCAGACCATTATGTCACAATGGACGCTCAATTTCGTCAACGCGTGTTAAGATGCCAGGAAAGTTTTCTCAACTTTTTACATCGTAATTCATTGATTTAATTATTGAGATATTTCTACAAGTGGAAGGAATATATCGCACAGTTATATGCTATCCTGTCTTTCACATAAATATTATTCGGATTTTATGTAAATATTATTTTGGAATATATTCAAACGAAAGCATTTATAATTACTTACTAAGAATCGTCTATCTAAGCAGAAGGTGACAGTGGTACGAGAATCGCAACACGAGCAAATTGGTCGATGAGACGAACTTGCTAGTCATCGTGTCGCTGTAATTAGTTTTAATTACTAATCTTAGCTTAATATCAAATAAGAGTGTCACATCCAGGAGTAATAGACCACGTGACTAGCTTATGGTCGGCTATTCTACGATGAGACATCCAAGGCGGTTTCTGGGATGAAGAGAATGGTTGGCAAGGTGCCATAAGATGTTCTCAAAGTTTTACATCTTAATTCAATTTTGGTTTTGAGTATCAAAATACTTCAGCAGATGCCAGAAAGATACTTTAGATATGTCTGCAAGACCGTCTTTTATCTATAAGTTTACGGAACATGTTTGAACGTGTGTATGTATGTATGTATGTGTCCAGAGGTAACTATGAAAATAAAACAATTAACAACAAAGTAAATATATAAACACCTCCACTACCACCAGATCTTGCTTTTTGTGCAAAAATAATGAAGATTTTATTTATATCCGTGAAGAGATTTAAATTTAGAATTGGAATAGTAAGAGAAAGAAAGTTATTTGTGGCGTCCATGATTAAAACATAAACAAATCAATTATGGAAGGCCTAAACAATCTATGGATCTGTGAGACTAACTTTTTTATATCTCCTCTACGCATGCAACGCCGGGTAGCCGCTTCTAGTTACAAATCTTAACTTTTATAACCATCTTTATCCATAAGTTTACAGAGCATAAGTATAAGTGCGTTTAGAGGCGTGTGATATGATGGTTACCGTCGTAGAAAATGGACACGGTGAGACGAGTTCAAATCCTGGACGATTCAGTTTGCATTTTATATAGCGTTAATACCGCTGGGAAATACGAAAATCAGCGTTAGAGAACGTCCAGAAACAAAGAATGTATCGAATAATTGCTTCCCTCGCTTAAAGCTGTCATTAAACATTAAATAATTATTTTCCTCGCTTAAATCTTTTTCCTGTGGTAATCCTCTGATGGGACTCAGGTGAAAACAATTTTCTTTTTGCTAAGGATGAATTCGCTTATGATTGCAATTCTAAAATCTGTTTTTGTTCATCACTGGTTGGATCTTCAACACATCTAATTTCTCGGCATCCAGGCAAAGTGTCAAACAAGTGTTTAATCAGACAGGTAACAAGATGAGAAAATCACTTCCCGATAATTAACCTTGCGTTGTTTTATTCAGTTGAAATTTTGTTGGGTTTTTTTTTTCAGGAGGGTTCCGTATCCACCTGCAACAGAATCAAAGAAAGTAGGACAGTTTTAATATAATCCAAAATTTATGTCATACAGTTTTAATAGGATACGATATATAATCCTTGAATGTGTGTGTGACTGTGTGTGTAAAGGTAATAATAATAGAAAAATTCACAAATGAATAAATGAAAATGTAGAAAATAACAATAATAAAAACAAAAATTGATTTAAAAAAAACTACAAAAACAAAACAACAAAAACAAAAAAAAACAATAATAACTAATGGTACTTGAAAAATTAAATAAATAAATAAAAATAAATGAAAAATAAATAAAAAATAAATGAACAAATAAAGAAGAGTATAAAGCCAAAAATCCCAGCATACAAAAAATTGATGGATGTTTTTGAATGAGTTGAGTCGGAAATATGTAGAAAATGTCTCAAAACCGTTCATTGATTAAATTGAATGTTCATGACGTGATTGGTACATGCGAAAGTCAAAATGTGATTGGAACTCATGAGGTCGAAAGCCAAGCCAAGACGTTATTGGTACACGAAGAGGTTGAAAATGTGTGACGTATTCCTTATATATATATATATGTGTATATATATATATATTGTGTATGTATGTATGTATGTATGGAGGCGCGTGGGCTAGTGGTTAGAGTCGTGGGAAATGGACTCGTCGATTCGAGTTCAATTCCTAGACGAAAATGTTGGCATTTCACATAGCGCTAATACCCCTGGGAAAGGTATGAATCCATATATTCTCCCTCCAGCTATGGGTTAAATAGTAGGGCAGACTGGGCCCTTCAGCCTTGGGTAGGTAACCAGTCTAGGAGAGGGATAACTCTGAATTCAAAATTCCTGAGGTCGGTCGTTGATTGGGTTTGTGGCAACCCTTGATGCACCAATTCTTTCCTATCGACTGTGTCAAAAAGTGTGGATGGTCCAACACAAGCCATCACCACTATAAACAAATCACTGTGTGGGTGTTCATTGTGTGTGTGAACGCTCATGCGTCGAAAATCGACGAGAGAGTCCATAAATATATATATATATATATATATATATATGTGTGTGTGTGTGTGTGTGTGTGTGTGTGACGATTACGTCTTTCGCAGCGTCATTTGTAATGGCATCTGTCTCACTGCGACATCCATGATCTCTGAGATGACACTTGAGACCGGCATTCAACTTCAGGCGTATATGATAGATGAACTCTGTCACTTGAACTGGGTTGTCTGGATTCGGATTTTCATTCAGTTCTATTGTGAATCACCATAGACCTTCCCAGAACAGATACTGATTTGCCGACCTTGTTGCGAACGACAACGGGCATTGTCAGCAGAACGTGGAGAGAGATTAGTCTATTTGGCTTGACTCTTATTGGTGTCATAATGCTTCAGAATGTTCACAGAACCTTTGGCAACATCACTAGTTAACGCCCACGTCATAATTCCAAGACTTCACGGGGGAAAACCCGTGGCGTAGTGGCTAACGCGCTGCACTGATACACGTTAATACTGATACACATTACGTTATATACACTAGCAAGAATACGCGTCCTCCACCGGGCGTAAGTATTTAAATTGTAATATAATGAAATATATTAAATTAGAAAGACTAATGAAATTAAATAAGAACGCATATAAAAAGATTACACTTATTCCAATTATAATTAGTTGGTTTGTATATAAAATAATTCATAGAATTGATTTTAGTACGTTGGAGAATAAAACAATAATATTAGATATCAATTAATTATTCATTAAACTCGGTTTGGTAAAAACCAGTATGCAAATTAAGCACACCATATATTATGTAAACCTTTTATTTCTTTGGAATATATAAAACACATTGCAGGATTTTAAATGTACTAATAACATGGGCAGTTTTGAGGCAAATCTAACTCAGATTTTCATATAGATATCGTTAATAAATAAGTTTTATTCTATGTATTAATGATTTTGAGTATAAACTTACGAAATTCTTGAGGGTATTGTGATGTAAGCAGTGACGTATTTTCAGTTACTGACATACACCGAATCTCCATTATATATAGACAGACAGACAGACAGACAGAGTATCCACCTAGGACCACAAGGTTCAGAGTTCGATATCGACCCTCATCAGTAGTGTTAGTGAAAAGGGGGATAGATTCCCTCGCTCTTCAGCTGATACTGACAGTAGGCCACTCTGCCGACACACACACACACACACACACACACACACACACACACACACATACATAATCACTAGGTTATTTGATGTAAGGATGATTCTAAGTTGGGCCTTTTTTAACAACGGAAGGTTAAAGTTGTTCTGGTCCATATTGAGAGCTCAATGTTCAATAATTTTGTTCAGAGCAATATATTTGGTAAAGAAGAAAGCTTAAATAACAGAATTCATAGGAAATTTTATATATTTGTGGGGATTTCTAAACAAAATCTGTTTCCAATTCTTATCATCACCTTAAGGGTGGCATTTATGTCCAGATGATGAAAAGAACTGAAACCAGAGTTTGTTCAGAAATCCTCACAAATATATAAAATATTTCCCATGAATTCTGTAACCATTTCAATTAAGTTGTTGGTCTGACAAAACTCATATATATATATATATATATATATATATATATATTATATATATATTTGGGTAGAAATAGATCGATAAACGCCGCTAATACGACTTATATATTTAAGCTTTTTTCTTTACCACATATATATATATATATATATATATATATATATATATATAAGGTGAATCATAAAAGTATTGACATTGAGCTGTATTTACCAAGATAGAAATGAACAAAGAATGGAACATTATTTTTTCAGAATACAAGGTGCCGAGTTTTAAGCTGTATTTACCAAGATAGAAATGAACAATGAATGGAATGTTAATTTTTTCAGAATACAAGGTGTCAAAAAGCACAAAAAATCTCGATAATTTTTTAACACACCTTGCATATATTGGGTTTTTTTCTAGTAATTGAGAATTATGGGTGTAAGAGCTGTATTTATTTATCTACTCATTATAGTGTACAATACATTTAAGGTGCGACTGTTACCATTGGTTTCAAAGCAGTATGTTAGCCACTTATCGTCAAGTCAACGCACCCGTTAAGAAATGCAGCGACAATTAAAACAACCAATATAAACCGTCCAGCAACCAGTGAAGGCTATGTGAGAATGGTGCAAGGTAGCTTCTAGCACAAAGCATCTTTGAGACACAAAAACAAAAGAAACACAACAGCACTATCAAACAGAGTGTGGGCATACAAAAAAACAGGCGAATAGAATAGAAAGTATTGGATCAGCCCAAAGCATACACAAACGGATCAAATAGGTGCTCACTATGTACTACAGAAAAAATGCGAATTCTCCCAGGAATAACATCCCAAAATAAATCCCTGGACACCAAATTGGAAGTCTTCTGAGCCTGCCCGCACAAAAAAACAATCCTAATATGGGCTTGGACCGGTGAGGAAGATACACACAGACAACCTTCATAAAAACAAGAAGATAGATACAGGAGCTCACTGGTGCGAATACACATAGGAATCCACGAAAAAACATCACCAAACTGCAAACAATAATAGAAACATGTAAATATGCACATAAATAAGCAGAAAAACCACAAGAGATGTATATGAAATGAGTAAAATATACCAGCGACCCAAAATTCAGAGGGGCAGACAGGGGCAGACGGAAACACTGAACCCCGGTGCTACCCAACAGAGACCATAATACAAAAAAAAACGTTGCCGGCAAAAACTAATGCAGCCCTCATCAAGATAACCGGATAAATGGGAGACAAGGAGGGGATGATAATCGAGGTGACAAAGATGGGTAGGAAGAAATGAATACTTATAAAGATGAACCACGGGTGTGTAGATGTGTGTGTGTAGATGTGTGGGCACATGAGGTGTGTGCGTATGTGAACATATACGCACTACTTTCACTCTTGAGCAGAGAAATACAAACATTCGGCTCACACAAGTACACACTTATATAAATGAATTGACATTCCATGCATTTCTTAACGGACGCGTTATGTTAACAATAAGTGGCTAACATGCTGCTTTGAAACCAATGGTAACAGTCACACCGTAAATGTATTATACACTAAATAATACAATAAATAAATCATATATATATATATATATATATATATATATATATATATATTCCATGCTTTTCTTATATATATTCCCTGCATATATATATATATATATATATATATATATATATACCAGGTGGGTCAAAAAAGGATCGAGATTTTTTGTACTGTTTGACACACTTTGTGTTCTGAAATGATAACGTTCCATTCATTCTTGATTTCTATCTTGGTAAACACAGCTTAAACTTCGCTCTTTTATGACACACCTTGTATTCTGAAAAAAAATTAACGTTCCATTCATTGTTCATTTCTATCTTGGTAAATACAGCTTCAATCTCGATACTTTTTTAACACACCTTGTGCGTGTATATATATATATATATATATATATATATATTGCTAGTTAATTATCTGGTTATTAAGCTAGAGATCTAAACATATGGGTTAAGATGTTGATATATGCTTAGAAAATACATATAACGAGGAAATTACGTATAATAATCATTAAAGATTGATTACAATTAAAACTATTTATTTAATTAATACTCTTTTCTTCACCCGTTTTAATTATGGTATTGATAGATAATTTAGGTATAGAAAATTGCAAGCAAATGTAAATGTCACAGATAATGGTCATAAAATCTAATCATATATATATATATATATATATATATATACATATATATATATACACCATTTACGCACATATTTTTCAAAGGAACCAGTACGCATGTATATATATACTGCGTTTCAAATTATTAACGAGGTAACACTTTTCCATCCTATCCAAAAACTAGTCGTTGGAATTTAATTTGAAACGCTATATATATATATATATATTATATATATATATAGGTTTCTTTGAACAATATATGTGTATTTGCGTGTATTGATATTATAATAGAAATAGATAATTTTATTTAGATTTTATGATCATTATCAGTGACATGCAATTTACATTTGCTTGTGATTTTCTATACCGATATATATATATATATATATATATATATATCGGATGATGCGCTGGTTCCTACCATTAGGTAATTGAAAATAAGAAACATTAAATGGAATTGTAGAATTGAATGAGTAATGTGGCTTTTATTCATTTGAATGAATTTATCACAGAAGAAAAATAATGTTACAAACGTTTGCCTGATAATTCATGCCGAAGACATTTGGTTTTATTCATTCTTGATAGGAACTCAATTTTTTTAAACACGTATTTAAAACACATTTTTCTATTTAAACCATAGATTGGATCCTAACAGATTGTTGGTTGGTTGGTTGGTTAACACGTTTTTAAGAATTCATTTTGTTCTATTTAACCAATAGATGGGACCTTATCATGTACTACCACTCCGGTTCAGAGTGGACCTAGGAGTAATGATGATGAAGGGTTACTCCACACTCCCCAGAGCTTCATAACTGGAACTTCACCATTAGATAGAGTTTAACGTCATACCCAGGACATCAAGATCCTCAGGCATCGCCTTCTAGTACATATATGATAAAAAGGGTTAGGGCTTGCCATAAGGGCAATAGAGTTGGAACAATCATATATGCGCCTAAATTAGCAGTTTAGTTCTCTTGTCAAAGATCTTTTCTCTTTTTTTTCAAATTCCAAATTATTTCGACACTTTTTTCTGTAATCAACCGATTATTTCCAGTGGCAGTGAAACTGAATGTATTAGTTTAAAGTTACAAAAACTGGGTAACTAAAATGGAGAAATCCAAGACGATCAAGGAAAGTGTCGATTTGATTCTTAATTCCTTTTAATTTTTAGAAAAGAGTTTGAGAATGGCGTTGATTTTCAAATCTAGGATTTTGAGGATTGTGAAAATAATAGAAGCAAAATAGAAGAGAAAAAGAGAAGAGAAGGGGAGAAGAAAAGAGTAAAACGGGAAAATTTAAGAACAAGAGAACAGAATAAATGAATATAAGAACAAGAGAATAGAAAAAGCTTAGAAGAAGAAGAAGAAGAAAAGGGAAGAAGAAAAGGGAAGAAAGAAGAAGTAAAGGGAAGAAGAAGAAAAGGGAAGAAGAAGAAAAGGGGTGAAGAGCATAAAAGAATAAAAAAGAAGAGAGTACGAAAATAATAGAATAGATGAACAATAGAATAGAAAAAATAGAATAGGAGAAGAGAATAAAAAAAGAAAAGAATAGAAAATGAAAATTGAAGAAGATAATAGAGATAGAATAACAATAGAATATTATAATAATAATAATAATAATAATAATAATAATAATAATAATAATAAAGCATTTGCAACATAGTGACAAACAGAAATACATCAAAAAATTAAAAACAGAAATGGGAAGAAAACCAACTACTCAGGAAATATCACATCAGAAGACATGGACGACTCAGAAAAGGAAACCTCAAAAGAGAAACTGAATCCTTTATAATTAGAGCACAAGATAATGCCATTAGAACAAACTTTGTAAAGGCAAAATAGATAAGTCGCAGCAGAATAGCAAGTGCAGAATGTGTGGAAATAGAGACGAAACAGTCAATAAGCGAATGCAGCAAACTAGCACAAAGAGAGTACAAGACTAGGCACGACTCTGTGGGAAAGGTGATCCACTGGGAAAATTCAATTTTCACCATACAACCAAATGGTATATGCACAAACCTAAACCTGTCCTAGAGAATGAGACGCACAAAATTCTCTGGGATTTCGAGGTACAGATGGATCACCTAATCCCGGCCAGGAGACCGGACCTAGTATTAATTGACAAGAAAGAGAGAACCTGTCATCTTGTGGATTTTGCTGTCCCAGCCGATCACCGAGTGAAAATGAAAGAAAGCGAAAAGATAGACAAATACTTGGACCTTGCCAGAGAACAGAGGAAACTGTGGAACATGAAGGTGAAGGTCGTACCAATTGTAATTGGTGCCCTTGGAACAATCCACAAAGCTCTGGAAAAGAATTTGGGTGAACTGGAAATCAGAGGAAGAACTTAGACCATCCAAACTACAGCACAGTTTGTATCAGCTAGAATACTCAGAAGAGTCCTGGAGATCTGAGGAGACTTGCTGTCACTCAGCCTCCAGTGAACCACCAGCTACAACAGGTGTGAAAAACCACGTAATAATAATAATAATAAGAAGAAGAAGAAGAGAATTGAACCGAGAAGAAGAAGAAGAAGAAGAAGAGAATTGAACCGAGAAGAAGAAGAAGAAGAAGAAGAAGAGAATTGAACGAGAAGAAGAAGAAGAAGAAGAAGAAGAGAATTGAACCGAAGAAGAAGAAGAAGAAGAAGAAGAGAGAAGAGAAGAAGAAGAAGAAGAGAATTGAACCGAGAAGAAGAAGAAGAAGAAGAAGAGAATTGAACCGAGAAGAAGAAGAAGAAGAAGAGAATTGAACGAGAAGAAGAAGAAGAAGAATTGAAGAGAAGAAGAAGAAGAAGAAGAGAATTGAACGAGAAGAAGAAGAAGAGAAGAGAATTGAACGAGAAGAAGAAGAAGAAGAGAATTGAACCGAGAAGAAGAAGAAGAAGAGAGAACCGAGAAGAAGAAAGAAAGAGAATTGAACCGAGAAGAAGAAGAAGAAGAGAGAACGAGAAGAAGAAGAAGAAGAAGAAGAAGATTGAACGAGAAGAAGAAGAAGAAGAGAAGAAGAGAATTGAACCGAGAAGAAGAAGAAGAAGAAGAAGAAGAAGAGAAGAAGAAGAAGAATTGAACAAAAAAAGAAAAGAAGAAGACAATTGAACAGAAGAAAAGTAGAAGAGAATTGAACAAAAAGAAGAAGAGAATTGAACAAAAAAAGAAAAGAAGAAGAAGAGAATTGAACAAAAAAAAGAAAAGAAGAAGAAGAAGAGAATTGAACAAAAAAAAAGAAAAGAAGAAGAGAATTGAATCGAAGAAGAAGAAGAAAACAGAAAATAAGTGTGCACTAAAAACAAAACAAAAATCAACTTTTTGTAAAAAAAGAAAAGTACTTACACACGAACTTTTAATTTGACTCTAGGATACAACTGAGTATATGTTACAAAAATAGCAATGTACGTTGGTGAATAAATACTTTATACTGTATTGTTTTGTTGTTTTGCTGATTTATTGTGTGTGTGGGGGGGCAGGGGGTTATTGCCTGTTGTATTTTGGAAGGTTTATGTTCCATTTGAAGCAAAAGTATTTACTCGAATAAAAAAAAAATTGAGAGTTGATTGGAAGAATACTTTATAAGTAAAATCCTGGCTCCCGTTAATGTCAATTATATATTGTATATTGGAATGAGATAAATGCCGTCCAATGAAAGTAAGACTAGAAGAACATCGGAAAGCAGTGGTGCGAGGAGAAACAAAAAGGTCGGGTATGGCTGACCATATATGAAAAGAAAAAGGAAACCATTTACCCTTATGGGATAAAGTTAAAATGATAGATAGGGAAGAAGATTGGAAAAGAAGACGTCTCAAAGAAATAGCGCATATGTTGGGATAAAGTGACCTCTTGAGTAGACCAAGTATAGAAATAAAAACAATATCGGAACCAATCATTGAAAAGGCTAAATCAAATTGTTTTTAAATTACTTTAAAAATAAAAATATCGAAAAATACTGATATCATTGGATTTTACACCGCAAGTTGTACAGGAAACGCCAATAAATATTTTTTTCTAAATGATTGTACTTCTTCTCGTGACACTTGTCGGAATGATAGGCGTACAAAAACAATGACGTCATTATTTTAATGAGATCTTCAAAAGTTCTTTGACGTCAGTTTGATCAACAGCCATACTATTCAAAATGATTTCCC
>CM042141.1:120833676-120841176 GCA_023376005.1 Doryteuthis pealeii | reverse complement strand
CAATTGTAGGTGTGTACAGAATTGACCGCCAAATGAGGATAGGTGTACACAATAGAACACCAATTGTAGATGTGTACAGAATAGACTGCCAAATGGAGATAGATGTACAGAATAAGCCGCCAAATGGAGATTGGTGTACGGAATACGCTACCAAATGGAGTTTAGTCCGCCAAACTAAGTGTACAGGTTAGCCCACCCAAATGAGATTTATGTGTACCAACTAAAACGCCAAGGTGGATAGAATAGGCTAAAAGTTTTGAGTTCAATATCTAAGTAGAGTACGTATTTACCCAAGCCGTTCGCATAGGACTATAGGATCTGACACAAGGTCACAAGTATGAAGCATCCAGTGAGCTTCGAACTCACTATTCAGTGGAAATGCATCTGTGAGACTAACTTGCCAACCCTAACACCACAATGGGATACGCTGTTGGAAAGAATAGCATAATTAATTTATATATCAATGTTCGTGTTTCTTAATTGTACGGCCTTTACCGTTTTGCAACACCCTCTGGTTAAAAATGAGACCATCCAAATTGTCCAAGAGGAAATGCAAAAATGTAAATCCTGATTATATGATGCTGCTTATCCACCGAATTCTTATTTCTTGGGAGAATCGTCACCTCGGCTAAATAATGGACCATTCCATTTTTATTATGAAGAAAAACAAGGAAGAAAAGGAAAATGCTACACAGAAAAGTATAATAAAAAAAAAGAAAGAAAGAAAGAAAGAGAGCAGGGGAAAGATAAAGAGACAGGTTAAATGCGCGGAAGTGATATCACTAATCTGTTTCAATCGAATATAAGATGAAAAGAAGGATATAAGGAAAGAAAGGAAGAAAAAGGGCGAGTTAGAGTTAAATCAAGTTTATTATACTTTTCGGCTAGAAACCACAAGGTTCCTAGTTCGATACCGGCCCTCGCCAACTCAGCGTATGAGTAGCACAGGGATCTGTGCGGTAAAGTAAGGAGCTGATGGTAGGTGATGGTAGGTTTGGCGCTCCACCTCAGACGCTAAAATAATCTCCTTGGTCTAGCGCAAGTGAAAAGGGGATAGGCTCACTCGCTGATTGGCTGATACCGACTTTAGGCCGCCCCGACGACTTTACTTACATATATTTAGCATTAGCTCTTAAGTAAACATATCAAACGTTGTAATAATCAAATTATCATATTGTGATATATCCACAGATGTTTTTAAATATTTTTGATAGCATGCCCTATATCAAAAATAAAGTTTACATGTTTTGATTTGGGTTACAGGTGTTAAGCTATGTTAATTATTATTCTATGTTACTGTCACCCTTGACCAGGATTGAACCTGCAGCCTAGAGATAACTGTCACTTAGAACTGTCTTACATTATTGCCCTTATCCACTATGCAATACCTGAAGAAGACCGGAGGGCACGGAGGGGAAAAAACATTGTACAAATAACAATAAAGATGAGGATAATAGTCCAAATAATTCATATAATACTGGATTGATTCTGGTTAAGGAATTTTTATTTGGACATGACATCATGTTTGAACATATAGGCCATTGGCGCTGGTTTGAAGTGTAGAGATAGCAACTAAGGATCATGTGACTGTGAATGTGACTATATCAAATGCATTTTAAAACTCCCAACCCCAAGCAAAAAGAAATTGAGCAATTACAATGTTCTTTATAAATATTGCTTCTAATACACAAAGGTGTTTTTTTATTATCAATTAGAATTTGTAGAATATTTTTAAAACCGCACTAATGGCCTATGCATTCACACATGACCTAAACAATTTTTGAACACAGGAATTACCTGTTTTATTTATGTCAAAATTTTCTACCTAATTATGTAATCTTAAATTAGGGAATTGTCAATTTTGACACGATGCGTTAATGTTGCAATTATATAATTTAATGCATTTGCAGGAATCTTGAAATTGTTTATTTAAAAAATGATTAAATGTTTATCAAAATATGCAGATTGAAATAGATTAATAAGAACACTACTCAGGTGAATAAAAGAGGCGGAAGTATAAAGATAGATAAACTGGGAAATAATAATATAGAGGTTGAATTGAATTAATTTGGGTTATTAAAAACTCATCAAAAGTTTTGAACATTTTCTCTTCTATTTGTTCCGGATTGTAAAACATCTAATCATTTCTGCTGAGTATAAATTTGAATCAGTCTTTACCCAAATATAATGATTATATATATATATATATATATATATATATATATGATGAACTCTCCTATCGTGAACGATAGATGAGGGTCAGCAGTGAGTGATTTGTTTCCTCCCATGTTGTACATGCTATCAAGAAGACATTTTGTGTTTCCTCGAGTGATATATATATATATATATATATATATATATATATATATGTGTGTGTGTGTGTGTGTGTGTGTGTGTGTGTGTGTGGTGTGTGCACCAGCATATTAGAAAAAACACATATGTATATATTTACAAACCTCTTTGCACGAATAGGATGTGACACAAAGTCAATTTTGTAAGCGGGGTTCTACACTGGTTTCCTAACCAAGGTTAAAGAGCCCAATTTACCCATACTTGGATTCATACCTATCTCAACGGTAATAGCGTTATGTTAAATGCAATACATACATATATATATATATATATATATATATATATATATATCATCATCATCATCATCATCATGTCGCGCATGCAGCACGGGTATCCATGACAATCTTTCGCCAACCTTCCCTATCATTCATTACACCTGGAAGCTCCTCTGCGGAGCAGCCAGTATCTTCACATAACTGGTCAATGTATGTCCTTGCTGGGCGCCCCACACTTGCATCTCCATGTGTTGGCTTCCACAGGAGAACGTCGCTTATGAGTTCATCCTTGCTTCTCCAGGAGTGTCCTGCATGCCTTGTCCGTCTCACTCGGATAGTTTGTGAGATGGGGGGGCAGGTGACCGTACAGCTGTTTCCTTGTGGGGTGCTGTTTCCACGACTTATTCAAGACTGCACGCAGCATTCTTGTGCAGCTCCCATCTAGCTTATTCTCAAGACGCTTTGTTAGGGTCCAGGTGGTGCAGCCGTACAGCAGCACCGACACAACCACAGCCTGGAAGAACTGTCGCTTCATATATATATATATATATATATATATATATATATATATGACTCGGAGTGCTAGTACATATTAGGGTCCCATCTATGGCTTAAATAGAAGAAATGTATTTGAAAGAAATGTGTTTAAAAATTATGTTTAAAAAACAAAACATTGAGTACCCATCAAGAATGAATAAAATAAAACGTCTTCGGCATAAAATAACCCAACAAGGTTTGACATGCCATAAAATCCAACCAACCAACCAATCAGTCAATCAATTAAATTACTACTGAAGTTTTCATTGTAGGGTTTTCTTTGTAAAAGATAAAGAAATGTTCAAGGGATTTGGAGCTTTGAAGAATCGTACTATTTCAAAGCAAAAAGTAGAGAATTCAGAATAATTGGAATAATTAAATCAGTGGTGTTGGTGGATTATCATTTAGGTAGACACAATAGGGTGGGGTCTGCACAAGAAATTGTGTTTGATGAGTTTAAAATGAAAGACTCCTTTTCTTAGAACAAAATTGAAATTTATTTTATTTTACGATCTAAGAAAGACTTTTGTTTCCAAATCTGACACACGAGTTCAATTCCACTGGAATGTAAACAAGATATAAAAGATTTTCATCATTTGGATTTTTTGAACTGTTGCCCTGATTTTTATCGGGATGCATGAAGACAACGTTTCGACCGCTGTACACTCCGACCTTCTTACTACAGTTTTAGATTTTATCCAACGGTGAGTGTATTCATATAAATTGTTTGGTTTGGTTTGGTTTCTTTGTTTAATGGCATATCAACCTTTGAGGGTTATTGAATGCCAAAGCCATCCTTGTAGAACAACATTAGTAGTATTATTTAACCCATAACTGGAGGATGAGGAGGATGATACCTTTCCTAAGTGTGTTAGTCCGAAAGTAAACGTAATAGCGCGACTGGAGTTCGAACTCGCTTAATACGATGTCCCAATCAAACACGTTGAGAACTACACAACAGATTTAGGGTTAGAATTAGTGTTAGAGTTAGTGCTGGGGTTAGGGTTAGTGATAGAGTTAGGGTTAGGGTTAGGCTACTTCGTTCATGTAATCTAATGCTATTTATACGTAAAATGCGATTCTAATGATATTATCTCTTGCTGGCTATTCTGCATTTGTACCGTTATTTTATGCCGAAGACATTTTGTTTTATTCATTCTTGTTGGGTATCCTTCTTTTTTTTTTTAAATTTTTAAACTCATTTTAATATATATAATGTTTAAATTCACGAAGATTTTTAATAGCACGTTATATATTAAATACAAAATCCACAGACTTTATATAATCATTTTCTACCTAAACATCTATAAATTACTACACGTGTTTCTTAATTGTACGGCCGTTATCATCATGCAACGCCTTCTGGTTAAAAAAAACGGGACCATCCAAATTGTCCAAGATAAAATGCAAAAATCTAGATCCTTATTATCTGGTGTTGCTTATCCGCCGAATTCTTATTTCTTATGAGTGTCGTCACCTCAGCTAAATAATAGACCATTCCGTTTTTATTATAAAGAAAGATGGGGAAGAAAAAAGACATGCTACACAGAAAAAATACAACAAGAAAGAAAGATAGAGAGCGGGGGTGAGCCCGTGGAAGCGATAACGCTAATCTGTTTCAATCAAACATAATGAAAAAAATTAAATGAAGAAAATAAAGAAAATAAAGAGTGAGTGAGAGTTAAATCAAGATTATTATACTTTTTACATATTGAACTATTTTCAATAGCTCTTAAATAAACATATCAAATCTTGTAATAATTAAGTTATCATACTCTGGTATATCCCCAAGTCCTGCTAGTAGTAAGTAAATTTCTTAGCAGATTTTATCTCTGTAATCTTCAAGACATTGTTCCCTTTCAATCGGTTCTGTCATACAATTCGACATTAAAAGAATTATTCGAGCTTATACCTTCATTCAATACATAAGTACGTAGAACTTTATTCAAAGCGTAAGCACTTTCTGTTGAATTTGTAGGTACTTTTATTCACAAGAAAAGTTGGTTGGTTGGTTGGTTGGATTTTATGGAAGATTTTATAGAAGAACGGTAGTGGTACTATTTAATCACTAGCTGGAGTGATGAGAGGGTTCATACCTTTCCCAAGGTTATTAGTTCGAATGTGAACGTAGTACGCGACTGGTGTTCAAATTCGCTTACTACGATACCGCAGTACAGCATGTTAGCCACTACGCCACGGGGACTCCCGCACCCCCCTCCAACATGGCTACTGAGTAGCAAGAACTGATTTGCGATGAAAAGCAACTAAAATTAGGAAGGTAAAGAATAATTCTATTCCCAATGTAAATATTAATCCTCATGTTTCTTAAAAGTACAACCGTTATCATCTTGCAACACTCTCTGGTTAAGAATAAGACCGCCGAATCGTCCTAGATGAAATACAAAAATGTAAATCCTGATCATCTGATATTACTTGAAAGTATACTGTTTTCTGAACGAAATATATCAGATTTCATTATTATCTTTACTAGCAAAATAAAAAACACCCTCCGGGCGATGTAAAAATAGATTTTTGAAAAATATTGCCTGGGGGGTGGGAATTAAAAATTCAATGTCAGCTAATTTGTACCCTAAGTAAGTAAAATCATCAAATTCATTAAAGGATTAAAAAATAAAACAATTTGAAATGTAAACTTTAAATATGTATTAAAATAAAACAAACTATATATAGATATATAATACCAGTCATGTATTTATTAAAACTTGTTTTAAAAAACAATGAGGACTGTCTAATGTTGCATGTTCAAATTTTGATTGTATTTATTCTATGTTATGACGATTTTGGGTAATGTGACGTAAGCAGTGACATAGTTTTTATTAGACAAAGCGAATCTCCATTATTAATAGATATTACTACTCGTATTCGTACGACCGTTATCATCTTGCAACACACTCTGGTTAAACATGAGACCGTCCGAATCATCCAAGATGAAATGCAAAAATGTAAATTCTGATCATCTGGTGTCTCTTATCCACCAAACTCTTATTCTTTATGAGTGTCGTCACTTCAGCTAAATAATGGACCATTCCATTTTTATTATAAAGAAAGAAAGGGAAGAGAAATAACATGCTACACAGAAAGAATATAAAAAGAAAGAAAGAGAGTATGGGAAAGATACAGAAAGTATAATCCCTTATTTTAAACATCCTTTGTTTAATTTATGTTTTTTCTTCCTCGCCCAAATAGTAATATGACCCCCATCAGTACGCAAGCAAAGAAAACCCAGTTCACCCTACTATTTGCCCATAGATGGTGGTAGAATAGTTGGATGCATACATTTCCCAATGGTATTAGCAATATGAGAAATGAAAACAGCCTCTTCTGAACTCGGGTCGCTGAGTCCATTTCATACGACGATAACCATTGCACAACCAGCCTCCGTAAACTCAGGGACTTATACCTAACAGTTGATTTCTATCGACTAAACCCGAGACAGTGACGCAGAAAACAGAAGCCAATAAATTGTTATTATCAGGTCTGACAGACAGCAACAAAGACTTTAACTGAATTTGGATAGAAAACAACCTAATATTTAAAAAAAGAGAGTCAGCTGTATTCATGCGCAAACAATGAAAAAGAGTTGTCTCCCTTTGTTTTTACTCTTCTTTTTTTTCTATTCTTCGTTATTTTTTCTTCTTCAATTTCCTCTTCGTTATTTAATGTTTTGCTTTCCTTTTTATTCTTCGTTTTTTTTAATTATCTTTGTGGTTTCTTCTACGTCTTTTTCGTGCTAATTGTTTTGGGATTTTTAATTCTTCCTTTTTTGGATTCCTATTTCTTTTACTTGCGAATCTTCCTTCATTGTTTCCTATTTTCATTAATATTCGTACTTTATTTGTTTTTGTGTTTTATCCCTTATTCTTTTTTTGATATCTTTCTTTTAGTCATTTCTTAAAGTTTGTTTGTTCTCTATGCAACTCAAACACGCTTTGCTTGATTACATAAAACATTTCCGTTTCTACCTTTTCCTTCAAAAAAATAAACATTTTCTATCACGTGATTTTTTCAACCGCAGAAAGCTGTTCATTTTAAATGACATTTAACAAAGATTTTTATTTTTCATTCCATTTAATGCGACTAGAAAATAAACAAAACGAAATAAAGTCAGCCATCTTGATTCGGTTCATACCTTCTTTTTTGTTTTGTTTTATTTTTTGTTTTTTACCCTGATTTTTTTTTTTTTTTTTTTTTTGAATAAACATGGGATTTGCTTTTATGGGTTCAGTTTTGGCATTGCTGTTATTTCTGAAAAACTCTAAATTAAATTAGATCCATACTTCCGCCAAAATCTGAAATCTCTTCACTTCCGATCCATACCATTTAATTAAAAGTCGAGAACATAAAGTAACCTGAAAGGTGCGATAAAAAAAAACAA
>CM042141.1:120823676-120828676 GCA_023376005.1 Doryteuthis pealeii | reverse complement strand
TATTCGGTTTTTGAATGAAAAAGGCATTAAAGCGATTGAAATTAATCACTAATATATTTATGTACACACACACACACACACACACACACATATATTTATATATATTATATATATATATATATATATATATATATATATATGATTGCTATGTTTATAAATAAACAGTGCTCAATTTCATGGATAGAGCATTTATATCTAAGGGTGTCCGATATATTTGACTTTATACTAATCTAAGCAAATCTTTGTAAATGACAATTGAAATAAAATAGACTGGCTTCCTAACCAATATTAAAGAACCCTGTTTGTTCTACTAATTCCCCATAATTGGTGTCGGGGGAGAACAGATTTATGAACAGGTAAGTAATTGTGAATGATTTCATGAATACTTTATCTGCAATGAAGATGATTGTTTCATTTAGTATTAGAATGGATGGTTAATTGCTTTGTTTTTCGGTATATCAAAACTTGTCGGGTCATTTAATAGTCCTTTAAATAAACAACAGACTCATGTTGCATACAGTACCTACTGTTGCTTAAGTGGCGACCCAATTAAGTATTGAACAGATTCATCGCTGCTTAACTTCTGCGATCTTGCGGGAACCGACGATTTCAGAGTGACTTGATCGTAATCTACAATGAAGAACCACTTTTTCAATCTTAATTCCAAATCCGACATTTTAAGATGAAAAGTTTATTTCACCTCATCATTAAGCAACTTTGGTCGAATTAATTGGGGATAAACTTCACCATGGCAACCGATCTATCGGATCCAATGTCTTCAATTAATTGAATTACCAGAAATAGAATTTGTCTATTTATTTGTTTATTTTTTATATCTCCGATTTCCTTTGCTTCTTTTATCAAAGCAAAAGCGATAGAAAAGCTTTGTAGATTCTGTCAGATTTGGTAAAGAAAAATAATAGCAAGCTTAGAATGTTTTAGTTTTCTCACTTTCATTTTTATATATTACTAGCATAGTCCTCGTGTTACTGAATGATTCTATTTCTAGACACAATTATTTGTGTTTAATTGTCCTTTGAAGTGTTGTTATAGGAGAGCGTTTATTTTAACCATTAGTGGGTGGTGGTTGTAATCTAGCTGATAGTAACCTTTGACGTGTCCTTTCCTTTGATCCTGGGTGGGCTAATAGACACTTATTAAATTGTTTTGTACAATTAAGGATAACCAATTTGATCATCATTTGAAGAACAAAAATACTCTCAGCAAAATTTTAGATGGCAATTTGTTTTGCAAAGTTAGATAAATAAGACTTTTATTTTGAGGAAGAAGACAGAAAGGTTTTGACTGTCAGGTTAGTCAGAGCAGAGCGACAAAAAGGTTTTGATCGTTAGTGGGGGGGGGTAGTCAGGGGATAACACTGAGAGGTTTGTAACTGTCAAGAAGATACGACAGGCAGAAACTTTTCGGTTCGTCACAGATTAGTGAATCTGGCTAGAAAAGAGTTAAGTTTGCTATTGCGAGAATATATTCAATCTCTCTCTCTCTCTCTCTCTCTCTCTCTCTCCTCTCCTCTCTCTCTCTTCTCTCTTCTCTCTCTCACTCACACTATAAAGCTAACAGTGAAGTAACATTCTGTTCTTTGTGTTTGCTAAGTAGTAGCATGCAAAATGGAAGCTGTGTTTTCCAGGAAAACTAAGAGTAGAGTCGAGTTGTGAATCTTTTGCGAACCCTTATAGCCCCTTCGGATATAGTAGATCGAAAACAGATAACGCCGCCCTGATTACCGAAGAAAGAGGAAGACGGAGCATGGTACATAAGCCATTTTAATGAGTGTCTATGACACACGTTGTTTTACTGTCCTAATTATAGTGCAGATGTATCGTAAGTATTATTCTCGTACCCCACTTGTACTAGGTTAGGCACAAGGCCCTATTAACGTGGGACCACCTACAAGCCGAGACTCATTGGTGGGGTGAAAAATTGCGTCTATCCCCTCGGCATTCCCCCCAAGGGGGCGCCTCAGGCACTGGGCAATAAACCCAGCCCTGCTCCTTTAAATCGAGGGGGCAGGTGCCTGGGATGGACGCTCGTGATTTTAACCCGGGGCGGGCGCGCCCGAAGGTGCACCCGACCCCGAAGGGTACACCCGACCCCGTAGCCGCTGTACTGAAGTAATAAATATTTATATCGTTTTAAACCCGTGATAAGTACAAACATTACATAAACTCTCAAGATACTATAACACGACGATTACAAGCATTTTTCTTCTTTTCTAATAACAAATTAGTTTTGCTCCAGCTTTTTAATTTTGGGTTGTAGTGAATTCTGATTTTTGGTTGGTTTTTTTTTTTATATTCAGATGAAACTAAGAATACATCAAAAAGATAAATGTCAAAATTAAATCTAGTCAGAAAATAATTCAGAGTCGAATATTTTTTTCTGGATGATTAACCTCTATTCAAATAAAATATCCGAATTTCAAAAAGCGCAAAGATTTTTTAAATTGTTTCTTATCCGAAACAAACACTTTTCCCTTTCAAATACATATACACACATTCTCTCTCTCTCTCTCTCTCTCTCTCTCTCTCTCTCTCTCTCTCTCTCTCTCTCTCTCTCTCTCTCTCTCTCTCTCTCTGTATATATATATATATATATATATATATATATATATATATATATATCTTACACACACACACACACACTCTCTCTCTCTCTCTCTCTCTCTCTCTCTCTCTTTCTCTCTCTCTCTCTCACACACACTTTCTCTCTTTCTCAAATTCTCTCTCTCTTTCTCTCTCACTCTTACTCACTCACTCACTCACTCACACACACACACACACACACACACACGCGCGAACGGACGGACACTTTATATCTCTTCCATAAAATTAGAATTGAATTAATTTTTTGTACTATCATTTATCTGAATATTATGTTTGCTTAAACTCTAAAATCTTTTTATATTCAAAAAGAACAAAAATAATTTTATATATTCCAAAATAAAATAAAATGAAGGACAATTTGTTTGCAATGAAAATAAGCTAATATCATTCGTTATCTTTATTTATTTCACACGCATATTTTATACTTTTTTAGAATATGTATTATGATTACAAAATTAATTGGTCATTTTTAGTTCCGTTCCAACGAGACTACGTTACACCAATCAAAAGTTAAAATCACTCAATGTTTTGCTTTGGTTTCTTTGTTTAATGGCACATCAATATTCGTGGGTTATATAAATGCCAAAGCCATCCTTGTAGAAGAACAGTTTTTTCTTATTTTATCTCACCCAGTTATGATTTCTGAGATAGAAATCTACGTAATAATATTAACTAAGAAGGAAACGGGGGTGAACGAGGGGGGGGGGCGGAAATGGAGCTAAAGGAAACTGGGAAAAGTGAGAGGGAGGAAACGGAGAACATAAGGGGAGGAACCGATGAGAGTGAGATGAAACGGGGGAAAGTGAGGGGTGTCAATTTAGGAAAGTGAGGGAGAGGAAACGGGGAGAAAGATGAAATGCCCCTTATTAAGTAGTGTATATAGATAAAATTAGTATACCCCCCCCCCGGGTAATTTTCACCTTTAGTTGTCAAAATTCCTAGCATTAGAATTGTGCGTGCGCATTGTCTGAAATGAACTTAATTGTTATTAAGAATACATTTTATGATATTTTTGTGTTAAAGCATGCAGTTGTATTGTTTTCGAAAAGTTTATAAGATTTGTGTATTTCGCACGGAGACTTTCAAAATGGCTACCGGCTTGTTTCAAAGTGAAAGTCAGTTGGCTAAATTCCTAGCATAAATTATCTGAAATGAACTTAATTGTTATTAAGAACACATTTTATGATAGTTTTGTGTTAAAGCATGCAGTTGTATTGTTTTCGAAAAAGTTTCTAAGATTTGTTTATTTCGCACAGAGACTTTCAAAATAGTTACCGGCTTGTTTCAAAGTGAAAGTCAAGGGAGGTTACTCTAATTGCCTTATTTGCTAGGAATTTTGACAACTAAAGGTGAAAATTACCAAAAATTCAATGTCAGTGGGTTTTGTATTATAAGTAAGTAAAATCTTATTAAAGAAGCAAAAAATAAAACAATTTGAAATGGAAACTAAGTTCTGTCCCCCTAAAAATAAAATGTTTTCTGCATCTATTAATTATTAAGTAAATAATTAATATTTTACACAAAATGAAAAATATTTTTTTAACAAAATTGTTGGTATTTATTTATTTGTAAACTTTTTAGATAACTTCTTGATACTGAAAAAGGGCGAGAGTAAAAAATATTTATTTAAAATTGATTACAAATTTCGCAAATAATTTTGTTTCCATTTAAATTAATAATACAAGTTTTTAATTAATTTCATAGTTTATTCATCTAAATTGTCATTATTACAATGGAAAGGATTCAAATGTTGAATTTTAAGGAACAGCTTTTATTTATTGTAATAATATTAATATTGAATATTTTAAAAAGATGAATAAAAAAGATATACAATACAGGGCTGTTCTTTACTCTATGTATTAACGATTTTGGGTATTTTGACGTAAGCAGTGACATAGCTTTGGTAACAGGCAGATAGACACCGAATCTCCATTATAATAAAATGGATAGGATATTATACGGTGAAAATTTCATATTAGAATTCAGCTAATAATTGCGATTCCTGTTGAGTATTGCGTGCATTGAGTAATTGAGGTCACGGAGGACTTTCCTCTACAAGGTTCGGGTCGTAGGTAAGGTTATTAGAGGTTTTTCAACACAACGAGTCTCCGACGTTGGCCTATACAGCTCGGCACTAATGACGTCGTAGGCGTTGGTAGAACATGGCTAAAGACAATTTTTGCATTGCCTTGGTGGCTCCAACTCTGGATCTGTCATCTGGATTTATTCTCAAAGCCTTTCTCATGAGTGAATATAATGGGTAAGGTTCTCTTCTCTCTCTCTCTCTCTCTCTCTCTCTCTCTCTCTCTCTCTCTCTCTCTCTCTCTCTCATCGATTGATTTTCTAGGTCGACGAGTTCCGTTCTTGTGAATCATT
>CM042141.1:120768676-120821176 GCA_023376005.1 Doryteuthis pealeii | reverse complement strand
GACTGCTTTTTAAAGTAATAAGTTAGACAAAGAAATATACACAATACAAGATCGACAGTTGTTTCACAGAAGAAATCTTCTTAAGGAGGTTAATGTTTATCTACTCTGTAACGAACTGAATTAAATTTATTCTCTTGCAGGCTTCCATGGACAAAATATCGTCCAATAAAAACATCTTAAAAACTCAAACGTATTATTTTGATGAAAAAAAATTATTTTATCAGTCAAATTTATAATATACGGATGTCAATTTTTAAACTCTAAAAAAGTTTAATCTGAATTTTTTTTTTTTTTATTAACCAGAATCTTAGTAGAAAATTAAGCTACAAAAATGAATAAAGTTTTTTAATGTTTGCTGATTGTTGGACTTAGAAAATAATGCGTTAAGTTAATCAGTGAAGGGTCTGAGAAGGAATATTGGATTGAAGGCAGACGATACCCTGTTCGCAGACGAAGATTTTACAAGAAAGGGTCCATTTTGAAGACAGAAGATCAGGAAATGTGAAGTGGCGTTGTTTTGCAGAAGAAAGAGATGTATACGTTTTCTCTCCAGGAACAAACAAAAAATTCCGTGGGGTTAAAAGAGTCGTTTGGCATAAAGAACCCAGGGTTTTCTTTTATTTCCGGAAAAGAAAATAGTATTTTCCTGAAAGATTTATGGATTTATATGTTATTGTTTATTTTCACGTTTGGTAAATGAAATAATTATTTCAACTTATGTTGTCTTCTCAGTTTTGTCGAGTTTTCAATGTTTTTGCTATTTTCTTGGAAAGTCTTTTGCTTTTCTTTTTTTTTTCTTTTTTCTTCTTTTTTTTTTTTTTTTTTTTTTTTTTTCAATACAATTGTCTGCTTCCTTTTATTACCACTAGTTCTACGATGACTGCATGAAGAAATAGTTGTTGTTTTTTTTTTTTCTTTCTTTCTTTTTTTTTTTTTTTTTTTTCCTTTTTGGGAGTTTTTTTAGTTCAAGCTAAAACACTTCGTGACATAATATACATAGGAAGAACAATAACTTCATTTAATAGAGAAAGTTTTCCTTTTCAAAAGACTTCTTTCTTTTTCTTTGTAATCAGCACCATTGGCGATGTGTTTTCGCCTGCATATCGTGATTATCCAAATCCCCTAACAGCAGAGGCTGTCCCCTTTCTTCACGGCAACGACGACTGTGTCGTTGTCAGAAAAATCACTGCTTAATCAATCTTTAGCGCATCTTGCATTTCATGGGTGTCATCTTGCATTTTGCAAAGGCGTCAGGGTTGAGTGTGCCTTATCAGGAACATCGGTGTCGTCACGGCTGAAACGCATTATATAGCACCTAAATTGGATTGGGTTTTTTTCTTTGTTTAATGCATATCAACCTCACCTAAATTGGATTGGGTTTGGTTTCTTTGTTTAATGGCATATCAACCTCACCTAAATTGGATTGGGTTTTTGGTTTCTTTGTTTAATGGCATATCAACCTCACCTAAATTGGCTTACACCTATGGTTGAGTATCGAAAAAATGTCAATTAGATGGAAAGGGGGGAAGATGACTGCAGCCAATCGAATAATGCTGGTTAGTTGATTAGTTGGACTAGCAAATATATGCACCCTCCGTAGTTGCAAGTATTTAAGTTTTAATATAATAAAATATTATATTGAATTAGAATCATCCAGGGTTTGAACTCTGCTCAACAAGTCTCTTTCCTATGATAATCATTGTGTGACAGTAATGTAATAGTTTATTGATGTGTAGGTTAAGGCTTATATAATTACTTGTACTGGCAAATATACACACCCTCTGGGTGCAAGTATTTAAGTTTTAATATAATAAAATATCATATTGAATTAGAAAGGCTAAGGATACTAAATAAGAATGCAGATGAAAAGATTTGAAAAAGAGGGGGGTATAATCGAAAAATAGAACAACTGAAACTTACTCTTCCATCACTCCCGTCTATCATTATTAAATTTTCTTAATTTCACTACTTTGTTAAAATAGGGGGTAAAGAATATATTACTGTTATTTCTTCTTGTTAATGGATTTCTTTTAAGATTTATCCCCGAGATTTTTGCTCCTATTCATTAAAATAAGACCAAACAATTAGCAATCAATAATACCAAGCACATATTTATTAAAATCCAAAATTTTAATATCAATATGCAAATTAGCATTACTTTTACAGTGAAAGCCGCTATTTTGTTGTATATATAAATACAATTGCATGTTATTTGATATTTACCACGTACTCCACGTGTGCAGGTTAGGCACTATTAATGTGGGACAACCCACGAACCGAAGCTCATGGGAGGTGGGTGCAAAACATACGTTGATCCCGTCAGCATACTCCCTCAAGGAGGGGGGAGCTCAAGCACTGGGCAATAAACCCAGTCCTGCAACCAATCGCACTAATAATGTAAAATAATTTTATTAATAATTAATTTAAAAGATTAAATTTTTTTAAAATAACGTAAATAACTAAGGGAATTGTGACTTGAGTAGTGATATAGTTTCCGTTACAGACAGACAAACACACAATCTCCATTATAATAAAATGTCAACCCTTGTTGGGTTATTCTATGCCGAAGACATTTTGTTCTATTCATACTTGATGGGTATTTAAAAAATCAAACTCAATTTTTAAACACATTTTTAACTCATTTTTCTTCTATTTAATCTATAGATAGGACTCTAACAGGTAATACCACTCCGAGTGATGGATGGGTACTCCACATTCTCCAGAGCTCCAGTACTGAAGCTTCGGCGTCTGGTAACTGACCTGGTAAATGCTCATAATGTCATTAATCATCTTAACAACAGCAACCTTGAGCACCTTTTTGATCTCCATCTCTCCAATACATGCGGGCATGCCTACAAAGTCAGAAAACAGCACTGTTCACATGACTTTCGAAACATTTTTTCACGCTCAGAATTGCGGAGACATGGAATAAACTGCCTGCATCTGTTGTAGGCTGCCGGAGCACTGAATCTTTCAAAGCCTCCATGCTTCCTGTAGTCCGCCAACACTATACCTGATGCCACTCTCCACATATACATGCACATACATACATGCATATTACTACTGTGAACTGTTCATGTTCCTGACACAACATTATTCTGTGTACTTGACATGAGACTTTGATGAGTTGTGGTGCACCTGAGCACTGTACACAATAAATTTCATTATTATTATTATTATTATTATTATTATTATACCCAGGATATTAAGACCCCCATCCACTGCCTTCTAGCATATATGATAAAAAGGGTTGGGGCTTGCCATTGGGATAATTATATAGATACTAGGGCTTGGCATGACCAGTCGATTGATCGGAAGGGGCCTCTTCGGTTGCCCGTCTAGTCTAAGTAAGGGTAGGCCATGGACTGCTCAGCCACCATGATTCCGTCCTTAAGCATCACAGGAGTCAAATATACCAACGCATATTCCAACATACGAGATGAAACCAATAAAACTTTGATTTAAATTATTTTAAATAACTAATTTTTAATTTCCATCACTTATTTATACACCATGACATGCAACACTCCTCTTTGAGCCTTACTTAGGTTAGACGGTCGGTCGGAGAATCCCTCTCCAATCAATAGGCTGGTCACGTTAAGCATGAACATTTAAATGATTGTCTCAACTGCATTACTCTTATATATATATATATAATATATATATTATATATATTATATATATATATATATATATATATATATGAGGAAAAATGAGTAAAGAAAAGAAAAGTAAATGGATAAAATGAATTTAATCGATCACTTACACATGTGTTTCGGTCAGTTTATGTGTGTGAAAATATTTCGCACACATACAAGAATCGACCTTCATCAGAGTGAATATTTATTTTTATTCATAAAAATAAATATTCAGAGTGAATATTTATTTTTATTCATAAAAATAAATATTCACTCTGATGAAGGTCGATTCTTGTATGTGTGCGAAATATTTTCACACACATAAACTGACCGAAACACATGTGTAAGTGATCGATTAAATTCATTTTATCCATTTACTTTTTTTTCTTTACTCATTTTTCCTCATATTGTCGGATTCAATTCCTTTTCCATTTTTACACACATATATATATATATATATATATATATATCAACCCTCGGCACGAGTAGAATGTGACACATGGTCAATTTCTTAAGCAGAGTTTAACAGGTTTGAAGTCAAGATTTTCCTTCTTCTAGACTGATCGTGCGGAGGGGAGGGTAAATATGTATACAGAAGAAAAATACATCACAAGCAATGTTGTCTATCCAGAGGGTTTGGGGTTGGGCTTGGGGTTAGGGGTTGGGGAGTATGGGTAGGTAGGGTACATGTGTTGATTTAAAACGACGTTCTCTTGTCTGAAAAATGTTCCTACAAGATTTTTAAGTTAATCTCCATATTTCAATAAACTTATTGCAGGTGTGCCATTTTTCCTATTTTTTCACTTGTGCCATTTTTACCGGTGGCATTTTTATCTCAATTCTTATCCAGGGGATTTTCCATGATTTGTAAATATTTTGAAAGTGAGATGCATGTTTAAGATGACAGTGAGATGCATGTATAACATAACCCTAAACCCCAATCCTAACCCTAACGATATATTTCTTCTTTCCTTTTATATGCAACACTCTCTTTCTCTTGTGCAAATTAATTGAAACAACCACTTTAGTTTCCTTTCTTTCCCTATACGGTCAGTTTTAGACCCACTGGAGTTACAGGATGTAATCGATTTCTATCTTTCTCCAGATTAGGTCATTTGCAATGAATCTATTTTCGGGGTGTATTATGAAATTTGTTTGGCCTTGAAAAATATTGCGTCATCTGTGATTACATCAGATTTTTATCATGCCCAGACACTACTGTCTCGACTGTCGATTAGTTGTCCTATGTCTATTGTGTGAGACGAACGTTACTTCAAGGATGTGTAGGAAAATTGTAACGCTGCACGAACATACTGGCAAGTCTTGCAGAGAGATCACGATTATAATAATAACGGAATTATTCGTTTTGTTTCCATTAATTTACACAGGGGTGTATATCCCATGATACGCAACACACCACTTTGGTCCTTATTTGGGCTAGACGGGCATTCGGAGAGGCCCTCCCCGTTCAATCGTTCAAGTCCTAGCACCTATATGATTGTCCCGGCTGTATTGGTCTCATGGCAACCCCGAACCATTTTATCATATATGTGCAAGAAGGTGGTGACCGAGGGTCTTAGTGTTCTGGGTATGATGTTAAACTCCATCTAATAATGAGGTTCTAGTTCTGAAAAACTGGGAAGTGTGGAGTACCCCTTCATTACCATTACTCCCAGGTCCACCCTGACCGGCAGTTTTACTACTTGTTAATGTCCAATCTATGAGATAAAAAACGAGTTTTTAAAAATTTAAATAAAAGCCAACCAACCAACCATTTCTGTGATCATCAACAATCTCAAATTCATCAATCCAGCCATAACCATTAAAAGTTTGCCGGTAAATTTTGAACATAAATTGTCTTTTGTCCTTCCTACCATAGTAGTGAACAGGATGGGTAAATTCCTACTTTTAACAAGGGTATTAGTGCTATAAGAAATGCAAACAGTCTCGTCCAGGATTTGAACTCGAGTCGCCCGGTCTATTTCCTACCACGATATCCGTTACACCAGGAGCGCCTCCTCTGTTGTGTGTGAGAGAGAAAGAGAGAGAGAGAGAAAGAAAGAAAGAAAGAAAGAGAGTGAGAGAGGGGGAGAGAGAGATTCTCAGGGACATTTTCATCGTTTTGTAGTAATTTTGTAGTTGATTAATTAATTTTTGACGAACAATTTATCAGAATTATTCCTAATTTTCTAAAATTTCCTGCTGTTTAAATTGTGTTCTTAATAGCATCAACTCATAACATTTCCTTTCGTCCTGATAAAGATAATTAATTATCTAATTAAACTGGAATCATCACTGAAAAAAAGAATTATCAAATAATGAAAGGGAGAAAAAGATGACGCTAAAAATATACAGTGGTACAATGACCTAAGAGCTTAATTCATTCCGCTCGTAACTCAATTTCCTCGTATATCAAATCAATCTTACCAACTGAAATAAACTGAAATGCCATTAATCCGTTCCAGCCTACCAAAAAAAAACACCCTATTTTTTTTACTACGTTTATTTAAAAAAGAAAAATAGTATTGTATTGTATAAAAACATGGTAAAATAGAATGTAATGAATTATTTGCTTTAATATGTTTTAATTTTTATTCTTTTATAAATATAATATTCATAAAAGAATAAAAAATTTTGAAACTTAAATGTTTTTATTGAACTTATTGACATAAGCGTATCTGAAGCTCGTTCGTACCTCAAATTTTTGCTCTCAACACAAAGTAAAAAATCTACTGAATGACAGCTCGTAACTCGGAAAATTCGTAATTTGGATTATTTGTAAGTCAGGGTAACACTGTATTTATTTTGTGTCGAATCAAAGAATCTTTCTTGTGTCTAGGTATCATAGTATCTAGTTGGCAGTGTTTTCGTTTTATTTGATACGAACAAAAAGCCATACCTGAACATTTCATTTTTTCTTCTTTTTTTTTTCCAAATCGAAACCAATATATTGATAAAAATCACTGAACGTAGAAGTAAAAGAAAAAAAAAACGGTTTCTTAAACCGAACTCAAATCGACCCATTTACAGAAGGTTTTCAGCTAGTGACTGCGTGGTGTAAATTGGTGTTGTTGGCGGAGTGACCTATTGTGGGTATCAGCGGAAAAGCGAGGGCAGCATGTCAACCCATTGTGTTATTTTATGCCGAAGACGTTTTATTTTATTCATTCTTGATGGGCACTCAATTTTCTAAACATTTTAAACTCATTTTTCTATTTAACCCATAGATGGGACCCTAACTCCCGCTTATAGTGGACCAGAGAGCACTGGTGATGAAGGGGTACTCAAAATTCCACTGCCTTCTAGCAGATTAGATAAAAAAGGGTTTGGGCTTGCCATAAGGTCAGTAGGGTTTGGACAGTCATATAGGTGCTAGGGCTTGATGTGACCAGCCGATTGATTGGAGGGAGGGGGTCTCTCCGACCGCCGTCTAACCTAAGTAAGGACCAAAGTGGAGTGTTGCATAATCATGGACTGCTCAGCCACCAGGGTTCCATCGATAAGCACCACGGGTCACCACCCAGGGCCAAAAGTTGAACCCTTTGGGTGGTCTTACCCTTCTGTAGAGGTGCAGTCGGTGTATTCTTCAGTCCCAGCCGACAGGGCGGTATCTAGTTGGGTGTGTTTTCGTTTTATTTGATACAAACAAAAAGCAATACCTGAACATTTTTTTTTCCAAATCGAAACCAATATATTGATAAAATCATTGAACGTAGAAGTAAAAGAAAAACTGTTTCTCAAACCAAACGTAAATCGACCCATTTAGAGGTTTTCAGCTATTGACTGCGTGGTGTAAGAAACAAACAAAAAAGTCAAATTAAGAGGCGTGTCTAGTTGAACCTGTTAACCAAGAACAAACAATGAAAAAATTGATAGTATAGGTGATACTGCACTGTGGATATATATATATGTATAATCAAGTTTGTTAGCCGATTAAGGCATTAAAATCGCTTATGTAATTGTTTTAAGTTAATGGAAGATGGTTTGCATGTTGAAAATTATTTAGAAACTTATTTACAAGGGAGAACAACTAATATCTTAATTAAAGAGAAATCGAATAATTCCTAAATTGTAACGAGTCATAAGTAGGTTGAATTTTTATATATATTTTTAGATAATGCACTTATCAATAAATGGTCAGAGAAAATAGTATTTCCTATTTGCAGATGATAACAATAGCTTCCCCATAAAGAATGTGGTTGAATCATTCAGATTATCTTTTGTTACATTAGTGAAGAGTACATTTTCATGGAACTGAAAATTCATATCTGTTTTTTTCAAAGAGAGCACACTTAAACTATTTCAAAATAAAAACTAGGGGATCAAGATAAAATACGGGCTCCACACATTACTGTTAGTAACTGGATAGAATACTGTTGTGAGGTTTTAAGGGGTCAAATAAGAACAAAACGACGGGTGACAAATGTAGGAAAATGTATTAACAGAAAGTAGACAAATACAATAGAGATAAGTGGAAATTACGTCTGACAAATAGAGTTATTGGCTTACTCGCATTGGCTTACTTTCAAGCCACAATTGTCCCTGTTACTTATAGTAACCTGTCGGCGCATTCCATTAGTCTTATAGGGTGTATCACCTATAACAAATACTATGGCCCTGCCAGATATAGATATAGATATATATATATATATGTGTGTGTGTGTGTGTGTGTGTGTGTGTGTGTGTGTATGTGTTATTGAACTCAACGGACAATTCTTGTCTGACGAGTTTTTGTTCGATCCTTTCTAACTGTCAGGCCATCTTTTTAATATCCGGGTGGAATTGGTGTATGAATCCACAAAATATTTTGTCGGCAAATTAATGTAGATATTTTAAACACTTCAGCCCAGGTTTTTATTGTCAAATCAATATAAGTATTTTAAAACCCCTTCTCAAGAAAAAAGTGAGAGAGAGTTAAATCAAGATTATTATACTTTTTACATACTGAACTATTTTGCAACATATGAAACTGTAACGTAGCGGCCTTAATTCTTAATATGCAACGTAGTGGGACCAGTTAGTATTTAACGTTAGTGCCTTTCCTTCCTCAGCACTACAATTCGTATCTTTTCGTACGTACGGAGTTTGTTTACATACACACCCCAGATCTAGCAGTCATCGTCTGTGGCCCCAAAATCCTTCTCCACTTCTTTCGTTTATGGTCAAGCGAAAGATATCACTTACGCAGGCCGCGTGCTCCTCGTTACGGCCAATTTGACTTGTTGACAAGTATATATCTCCAGTCAAGTATCTGTTCCCGTTTGTTTGTTGAATGGCTTTCATTCATAAATCCCATTACGATTTCTTTGGCGTGTAGTAAATAAAGATGATAAACAGTACCTCTTGTTTTTCATGAATTTATTTCCTTAATGAAAGTTATTGAGGGAGAGAGATAGTCGGCTTCCTTAAATATATTTTTAATGATGCTCTTAACTTCGTTCCAACGGTCAGTACCAATTATCAGGCTTAGGTATGTTTTTACTTCGTGCAGTGTACAATATTACATCTCAGGTTTCACACAGCGACACCATATCTGCATTCCAGGACCCCAGTCGCTCGCCTCTCACCAGCTCGGTCAAACCAAACTCAACTGACCTTACTCTCCAGGACTTCACTCTCCCTCGGTCCCCCGGAACTCAACTGATTCAAAATCTAAGGTTCCCTCATTAAATAGAAATCGAAGTCGAGGTTTCTAGAATTTTCTCGAGCTTTTCGAACGTTCTAACTGTTTTACCAAATTAGACGTGTCACTTAAGAGGTCGACGGGTCAACCATCCTTTCTCCTGACAAACCGATTAAACTAAATTTTACTAGCATAATCCCAGACTTAATGGCTCCGAATAGACTCAAAGGTGATAATTAGAATTTCATATTGTTCTTGCTCGCCCACTCCCGTCAGGTCTGAGAATCATGCTACATCCTATTAAGGTTTCTCCGTGTCTGGCACAAGGCCACAAATATGGTGTTTCTAGGTCCATTATGCTACAAAACGTTATAATAATTAAATTATCATACTGTCGTATATCAACAGTAGGCAAAATAGAGAACCAAGTGTTGCCTCTGTAGAAAATACACACACATACAAAAGGAATATCTTTTAATGGTTTTAGCTATTTAAAAAGACTTTAACCAAAAACATTTCTAATATTACACTTCGAAAACCTTTTATAATGGATGTATATTTATAGATTTATAAAGATTTCGTTGTTGTTAATACCTTCCTTTTTCTTGTTTTCTTCTTACTTATATATATATATATATATATATATATATATATATATATATATATATATATATATATATTTACCAACCCCTCCGCACGAGCGGGACAACGAGTTCATTTCCCATGACTTTAGGCATTACACCACGCGCTTCTTCTTACTTATATATGTACTAACAGAGAGGTGACTTATCTCTACAAGGCGTAAATCTTTGCATATGATCGATAATCTATCAATAGCAATCCATAACTTTCCTATACGTATACTGACATAGCTTTCTGTTGATGAGATCTTGCTATCTAGGTATATGAACTGGTCGACTAATTTCAGAGGCTTGCCATTTAATGTGGAGATAGCTCTACTTTTTTTTTAAAGCACATAAACTCTGTTTCTCTGTTTTATTTGAAATCACGTAGAGACCAATGCCTCTTACTGCTATCTTGGGCGAGACGGGCGGTCGGAGAGGCCCCCTCCGATCAATCGGCTGGTCGCGTCAAGCTCTAGCACCTATATGATTTTCCCAATCCTATTGCCCTTATGGCAAGCCCCACCCCTTTTTATCATATGGGTGCTAGAAGGCGGTGACTGAGGATCTACATGTCCTGGGGATGACGTTAAACTATCTGATGGTGAGGTTCCAGTTTTGGAAGTTTGGGGAATGTAGAGCACCCCCTCACCACCATTGCTCCCTGGTCCACTCTGACCCGGAGTGGTAGTATCTGGTAGGGTCCCATCTATGGGTTAAATAGAAAAATGTATTTATAAAAAATTGTATTATCCATTAAGAATTGATTTATTTCAAAACTTTATCGGCATTAAATGACCCACTGAGGTTGATATGCCGTAAAACAAAACCAAACAAAACAAAACCAGTCTCTTGCTGCCTACTGTGTATTGAGTCTATAGCGATACTAATTATACAATATAGAGAACCGAGTGTTCACTCTGTAGAAAACACACACACACGCACACACACACACACACACACGTATACAAAAGGAATATCTTTCAATGATTTTTGCTATTTAAAAGACTTTACCCGAAAACAATTCTTATATTACTCTTCAGAAACCTTTTATAATGGATATATATTTATAGCCTTATAAATATTTCGTGTTTTGAATACCTGCCATTTTCTTATTTTCTTCTTGATTATATGTGTACTAACATAAAGGTGATTTATCTCTACAAGGCCTAAACTCCAAACCCATTAACCTCTTCTCTACTCATTAGTTACTCCATAATCGTGGCCTTGAGGCAGGTTAGGTAGAGCTTGTCGAATTACCAATCGGTACACAGCATCAGCCCTTAACGAACAAATGAGTTTCTATGTAAAGATCTAAACGATTTTTTGCAATAAAATCTTCGTCGTTATTTTTATTATTTTTAGTTCTAATAGCTTTTTGGGGTTGTTACAATCATTTTCTATTGAGGCAAAATAGAATTGTTTTTTGCAATTATCTAGTTCATTTTTAAAAAGATACTTTTCGTGTATAAGTATCACGCTTTTCTTAGGATGAATCATTTTGTTCTGTTTCTTTCCATTGCTTTATCAAGGAGATAAAAAAAATGGTAATTTCCTCTTACTTATCTGTAATAGAAATTAATAACACACACACACATACACACACACACACACACATATATATATATATATATATATATATATATATATATATATAGACATACACATATACATACATACACACACACATACACAAACACACACACACACACACATATATATATATATACAAGGTATGTCAAAAAAGTATCGAGATTTTCGGCACTTTTTGACACACCTTGTATTCTGAAAAATTAACGTTTCATTCATTGTTCATTTCTATCTTGGTAAATACAGCTTCAATCTCGATATTTTTTGACACACCTTTTATATATATATATATATATATATATATATATATATATATATACATGAAGCAGAGACAGAGACAGATATATATATATATATACTAGACAAAACGTGACCCGTTGGGCCACCCATTAAGCTCTCTCTAGATTATTAGGGAAAAGAGTAGGATCTGCCAAAATATCATCTGCTTTTCATTTTTAAAACGAACTAAAATTTATTAAATTGATTATTTAAGGTCAAATTTTTGTCTAAGTCGAAAAGTAGTAACATAATGAGCATCAGTAAAAAAGCAAAATAATATTACACATATAATTTATTTTTGATATATTTAAAACGTTTTTTTCGTCCATTTTGTTCAAGATGCCTGCCAAGAGGCTACTTAAAATCCGTTTTTACAAAATAAATTGTAACTTTTGCAATTGAAAAAATTCACACTGGATTGTCCAATTGAACACATATCCTAGTAGATAAAGGAGTTAGATTAAGACAGTTCTAAATACCAGTTATCTCTAGACTGCAGGTTCAATCCTGGTCAGGGATAGCAGTAACATAGAATAATAATTAACACAGCTTAACACCTGTACACTAGCTATGGTTAGTGGAATGAGAACAGGATACCCCCGTGGACCTAATAAAGGGTTGGGTTCAAAGTTCCGTGATGGCTCCCAATTACAAGAAGGTTCCCGAGTCCGACAAGAAATACCTGAAGAAGGCCGGAGGGCACATCAGCCGAAACTTTGTACAGATAACAATGAAGACGAGGACAATAGTCTGAATAATACAAATAATGGTAATCTTTGTGGAGTTCCGTCCTGGCTTCCTGCATCCGAAGCGGTATCACTTGAAAAAAAAAAAAAAAAAAAGAACCAACTTAGGGCATTTTCCACTGAAAACCCAACCCCCCTAGTTAAAATTAACTGTTTTATTACAAAGTTCTGTTTTTTTCTGGGTCACCCTGTATACAGGGTGACTCAGAAAAAACAGAGCCCAAATTATTTATTTATTTTCCATTAAACTAAACCTAAACCCCAACCCCTAGTTGTTTTTGTTTTTCACGCCGCTTCCGCTACGGACTTCAATCGTAGCTGGTGTTTTTTTTTTGTTTTGTTTTTGTTTTTGTTTTTTTTTTTTTTTTTTCAGCAGTCACCGGCAAGCATGTTTTGAGGCAAGAGGCCATGACGGAACTCCGCAAAGATTACAATTATTTGTATTATTCAGACTGTCATATCGGAGTGGTATATATTTGTTTGATACTATTTTCTGCATAAATAAAAAGACTAAAGACAGAGTTTTTTTTTAAGCCATACGTAATTAAAAACAACCTTAATCCCCTAAAACCGTAACCCAATTCGCAAAATGTTAATTCATAGACTGTAGTTAAACTGTCATTGGGTACCAGCAAAAAATTTTCCGTTTTAATTTTCCAACCTAAGTCAGAAGTCAGTCCTACATTCTATGAATTAACATTTTGCGAATTGGGTTACGGTTTTAGGGGATTAAGGTTGTTTTTAATTACGTATTGCTTTAAAAAATAAACAAGAAAAAACCAAATTACTATACATTTAATTAACCATTGAAATTAATTATTGAATCTATTATTGAGACAGTTGTTTGTGTTAATATAGCAATGTATAATTTCAATTAAACTTAGTTTTAAAAATATTTTTCAACATTAAATGTATAGTAATTTGTGTTTTTTGTTGTTTATTTTTTTAAGCAATACGTAATTAAAAACAACCTTAATCCCCTAAAACCGTAACCAAATTAGCAAAATGTTAATTTATAGACTGCAGTTAAACTGTCATTTGGTACCAGCAAAAAACTTTCCGTTTTAATTTTACCGACCTAAATCAGAAGTCAGTCTAGTTTGTTTTAGTTTTAACTAAAAACAAACTTTTAAGCCCGAAGAAAACTTTCACTTAAACAGCGAAAAGGTAGTCAATGTTTGCTCATTTGAATTCCATAATCTTTAAATATATAACTATTTTTTACCCAACATGAAATATTTTTTAAAGTAAGTTTAATACTCTATGAATTAATAATTAAAGTAATTTAAAAAATCCATTTTAAAGCATGATTTCAATTTCGTAAAATTTACGCTCAACTAAAATTGAAATCATGCCGTAAAAAGATACTTTTGTTTTGTTTTATTAAAACAAACCAAAATTTCTCTGTGGTCTGGAGAAAGGGAGGGGCGAATCTACCTAGAGTTAGGAGGTGCTGGGAGGGTGTTTGCGTGCTGATTTTTACAGGCAGTGGGCCCTCCCACTCCGGTTAACTCAACTACTCACATTAACTCTCCCACTCACGGTAACTCTATATAGAGGGAGAGTGGAAGAGAGTCAGGTCTAATTTAGACAGGGATTGGTCGGTTGTTGACTTAATTGCTAATTACGCCTAATTAAAACCAATTAAACTGAATTTTTTTTCAAACACTGGGTAATGCTAAAACCAAGGAATATCTAAGTATAAATATTGTGTCCATAACATAAATAGAAAAAAATCCTTTAGCTGGCGAAGGTTGATAAACTCAGCTTTAGTATAATAATATATATATATATATATATATATATATATATATATATATATATATATATATATGGTGTTCGGGTTAAATTTGACATTTATATTTGGTTATTTTTCTCCATAGGTTGTAGGTATTGACGCACACTACGCATCATTTAAAAGCTTGGACCCTTCTTCATTCATATACATGATGACAGATAGAATGGATGACTGAATCATGGAAGAGAATAACTTGTATCATGGTGATCTGCGCCAGCCATCAAAATAAGGCGATTATGGTTGCTGCCCAATGCTCCCTGAACACTGTAAAAACAATCAGGCATGAACTGGAGAATTACAATGGATACTACGAGGCTGTGTCTAGAAGAAAGCAACATAACAGACGATCTGATTGCGTTCGTACAGCAGAATTCCTCGAAAATATACAGAAAAAAGTGTTGGGGGGACCCTCCGATGTCTACGTGGAGTTGCTAAACACTGTAGTCAAACCCTGGATAACAAGTGTAGCCAATGGTAGGCCTTATGTTTGGCCTCCGAACTCCCCAGATCTTAACCTCATGGTTTATTATGTATGGGGCGCTGTTGAGAAAGACACCAATCGCCGTGCCAGTACTACAAAAACCCAGTTAAATCGACAGAATTAAAATAGTTTTTGAGACTCTTCCGAGGGAAACTGTAACATCAGCTTGCTCCAGGTTCCGGAGCAGGATTGAGGCTGTGATCGACGCTAGTGGCAGTTATTTTGAGTCAAACTTGTTGACAGTAGTGTAATTTCCGTACCTGTTAGATTTCTTTACAATCCATTAAATTTTGTAGTTACCAAGCACTTTTTCTTTTTCCTTGTGAAACTGTTAAATTTATCCCGAACAACCTGTATATATATATATATATATATATATATTGGTTGAATCTTATCTTATATATATATATATATATATATATATATATATATAAGATAAGACAAGATTCAACCAAAATTGAGAACTCAAACATACATTTGTGTATGTATTTTTTTATATATACGGAGTATTATAAATAAATGAATAAACGGATATAACATATAAAAAAAACTATAAAAGTATTAGAACATTTATGTACCCACAATCGGAACATATATATATATATATATATATATATACCAAACTTGTTGGTAAATCCTCGCGTTTTTTGGGGGTGGGTGGGGAGGGTTCAGCTCCTTTATCCGATTTAATCGTGCCGATTTTACTAGTTTTTTTTTACCAATTTAGATATTAGAAATCATGCCTCAGACTCTCGTGATCCCAGACAAGTTTCGGCATATTTTGCGTATTACGAATACGAACATTGACGGTCGTAGAAAGTCAATGTTTGCTATTACAGCCATTAAGGGTATTGGACGCCGTTTCTCTAATGTTGTCTGCAAAAAGGCTAATATTGAGCTGAAGAAACGTGCTGCTGAATTGACTGAAAAGGAGGTTGACAGAGTTCTCACTGTCATGTCCAACCCTCGTCAATATAAAATCCCAGACTGGTTTCTTAACAGACAAAAATATATTAAGGGTAGCAAATACAGTCAAGTTATGGCTAATGCACTAGACAACAAATTGCGTGGAGATTTGGAAAGTTTGAAGAAAATCAGAGCCCATCGTGGTCTCCGTCTTTTCTGGGGCTTGCGTGTCAGAGGTCAGCACACAAAAACTACCGGTCTTCGTGGTAGAACTGTTGGTGTAGCCAAAAAGAAGTAAATTTGTATAACAATGGGAAACAAATAAACTGTAATTCAGGGGAAAAAAAAGAAATAAAAATCTTTATCTTTAATCTTGATCTAGTATGCAATTACTGCTTTAATTTTTCCGTTTCTGTGATATTAGTAAATTATTCAAAAGTGCTCAATATATCATAAACATAGAGCAATAATAATAATATTACAACTATATATATATATATATATATATATATATATATATATATAGTTTTCGCATGTACCAATCACGTTCTTAACATTCAATTGTGAACGCTAATCAACGAACGATTATGGACCTTTTCTACATATTTTCCAAACTCAGCTCATTCAAAACATCCATCATCTTTTCCACATCGAAAATCTTTTTTTTTCCTTTACTTGTTTCATATTGTCATGAAGAAGGTTGCTTTGTGAACCGAAATTTTCGAACATCGACTCTACGACCAATAATACATTTCCATCCAGTGTAACACCCCATGTTTGTCTACATTTTCCCCACACACACATATATATTTTTTTTCGACTTTCCTTACATTTGAAACATCTTCACCTGATGATTGTATCGCATGAAACCAATATGGTTGTGAATGTTCCTCTGTCACCTAATAAATAGATATGTAAAACCTTTATATATTTATCTTATTATATCATATAACAGCTCTATTTTATATTGAGCACTCTACCAATAATACTGCCTTTGGTACACCATTCCAGCAAAAGCTGAAACAGTGACCATCTCACACACTATATATATATATATATATATATATATATATATATATATATATATATATATATCGAGAGAGTGAGAGAGGGGGCAGAGAGAGAAATAAGACAAAAACCCATTTAGAGAGGGGGAGGTGGAGAGACAAGACAAGAAAACCCATTTAGTAGAGTCATATATTTATTATTCCTATTGCAGATTTCTAATACTTTCATGTTATTCTCAAATGTATTATCATATGGGTGCTAGAAGGCGGTGACTGCGGGTCTACATGTCCTGGGAATGACGTTAAACTCTATCTGATGGTGAGGTTCCAGTTTTGGAGGTTTGGGGAATGTGGAGCACCCCATTCATCACCATTGCTCTCTGGTCCACTCTGACCCGGAGTGGTAGTACCTGTTAGGGTCCCATCTATGGGTTAAATAGAAAAACATGAGTTGATAAACAAAATTGTATTATCCATTAAGAATTGATTTATTTCAAAACTTTATCGGCATCAAATGACCCACTGAGGTTGATATGCCGTAAAACAAAACAAACCAAACCAAATCAAATGTATTAAAAGCAATCCTATATATAATTCTATATAGAAATCAATTAAGATAATGTTAAAATGAGTGTAATATTTTCATATTCGTTCTTATCTAATTGCTTTAGTATTTCTAATTTAATATACTATTTTATTACATTGAAACTTAAATACATGCGCCTAGGGGCGCATACTTTTGCTAGTATAATATAATTACGCGCGATCACGATAACTTAGTTGTCGATAAATGGCACAGTAAAACTTAATTTAATAGTTTATCCTGTACTATGATTTTATCTTTTAAGCAAAGTAAGCACTTTTATTATCGTTCTTTGCAAGCAGGTGTCCTTTTAAAAATGCTCCATTCTACCTTAAAACTGCTATCATCATTGTCCCAAATTTGAAAAGATTTTTCAGCTTGTAGAATTCTAGCGTTGGTTGTAATCGTCTTCAAAATACTTAGACATGTACATCTTTGAGTCGTAAGCAGCTGGGGAGAATATCGTTTTCAAGAACTTCAGAGGTCTCTTTTCTTCATTGTACCAGTATATATATATATATATATATATATATATATATATATATATATATATAATATTAGTAGAGGAAAAGAATTATGGTCTACCATGGTTTCAGTCTAAATGATTTCATCAGGGCCCAACCTTACGTTTAACTAAATCCATGTAATTCCTTAAACTGAGATACATTTCTTTTCGGATAATAACGGTTGAACGCTACATTATTTTTCTCTCAATGTTCACGTGCGGCTTATTCTATTCGCTTATTTATTACTTAGTTCTCATTTCTGTATTGCTATTAATTTAATTCAAATTATAAATAATAGCTACTTAAAACAGTTAAAATCTAATTCTAATTATATTTTAAGGGTTGAATATTACTAATTTATAGTGGGTTTTTTTAAAACTGTTCTTTCTTTTCAAAATATTTAAAATTGATAACAATTTTTTGTAATCTAATTTATTTAGTTAAATTTGATATTGTAATTCTAATAATATTTTAGTGACCGACCCAACCTATGTCTACAATTGCAGATTGATTAGATTCTATTGTTCAAAAGATTTTTTCTAATCCCGGAATGTAATTATAGCTAAATTTCGTGTAGACATAGGTTGCGTGGACCATTTAGAGATTTGCACACATTTGATTTTCGTAGGATATTCCATTTAATAATTGGTGTTATGTTCTGATCTTTTAAATCCCAAATACACCTAGATAAAGCTGTTATGTTTCTAAGCTTAATATTACCGTATTTGATGGTATATAAGACGCACGGGCATATAAGACGCACCACCATTTCAGCAGGTCAGATTCAGGAAAAAAAATTTTTTAGTGTATTTAAGCATATACTGTTGAAAACAGTCTTTGCTGTGCATTACACAAGCAGAAACATAGCTGTATAAAAGCAATTTAGCAGTACAGGCAATGTAAAAGTACTGAGCGTAAGCTGGGTTAGTGAGCATCATAGAGAAGATTAGCCTAGGCCTACGGGAGGCCTCGAACGTCACCTATGATGTATAAGACGCAGTGCAATTTTTTGAGCCAAAGTTTTGGGGAAAAAGTGCGTCCTATATGCCGTCAAATACGGTAGTAAATGAGTGTTTATGGTTTGTAAATCTAGTTTTGAACTCCGACTTCGTGCATCCCACGTAGAATTTAGTTAGATTTGGCTTTTGTGTTGATGTTACTGAGGCCTGGTAAATGAGGCTTTTAGTCGAGCATCTTCCCTTCGTGGGGCACATTGTAGAACTTCGACAGTTGCATTGTTTCTGTATATCCTTTTGGTTATTTCTATTTTGTGTGTGGTTATTTATTATCTCATTATTGTGTTTCTTAATAACCCTTTCTATATTATCTGTGCAATAGAAACTAATTTTTAAATTGCTAAAAAATGTATGTAATATGTGTAAAGTGTTTGTTAACTTAATTTTAAAATATTTTACCTATTTTGGTTAAATGGGGTTTTGTTATCTTGTGGATCACTTTTATGGTCATTGTTAAATTTAAGCTTGTTTTTTTTTTTGCGTGTGTTTATCCGCTATCATATATATTATTATATGAATTACTAGTATTAAAGAAAATGTGTTCATTTGATGAACTTTTGCTAAGTTTACATTCTATTGAGTATGGTATTTTCTTAATTATTGAAGGTGGGTGGTTAGATTTGGGGTTTACATATGTAGGATTTGTATTGGGTTTCATAAATGGTTCAAATTATATATATATATATATATATATATATATATATATATATAAGAGTTAGTGAAGCGTAGACATAAAGTCAACGGCACTTTGTAACTGTCAGTTTCTCGCCTATCACTGATATTGATTTTTATTATAAATATGACAAACTATATATATATATATATATATATATATATATATATATATATATATAAAATGACTATATATTATATGTGTGTGTGTGTGTGTGTGTGTGTGTGTGTATTTGTACGACCTCTTGCAATACCCTCTGGTTAAAAATGAGACCGTTCAAATCGTCCAAAATGAAATGTAAAAACAAAAATCCTGATTATCTGGTTTTGCTTATCAACGAATTCTTATTTCGCATGAATGTCATCATCACAGTTAAATAATTGAGCATTCCATTTTTATTATAATGAAATAAAGGGAAGAAGAAAAAACATGCTACACCAAAAAAATATAATAAGAAAGTAGGGAAATATATAGAGTTGGGGTGAGAGTGCGGAAGCGATAACGCTAATCTGTTTCAATTGAACATTATGAAAAGATGAAAAGAGGGAAATAAAGAAAAAAAAGGTAAGAGATAGTTATTTACTTTTTTACATATTGAACAATTTTCAATAGCTCTTAAGTAAACTTATCAAACTTTGTAATAATTATATTATCATACTGTGGTATATCCACACGTCCTGCTAGTATATATTGTATATATATAATACTGACACGGTTTTTTTACTCAAGATAGATAATAAATTGTATATTTTATAATTCTTAGATGTTGTTACTTTTCCTGCCAAGATATTTGAAGTAAAAGAAATGTTCCATTGTATTATTTCCCGATCGATACGTAACCGGAATCATAAACTTATTTCCTTTTCCTGTGATGCGACTGATCAGGATCATTGTTAGAATTTACCCAAGGAATGTCTATAAGATTATTGGTTTCGTGTTTTGTGTAGTTTTTGTTTTCCATCTGATTTCTGTTACCGTATAACATTGAATACTCTTCTAATCAATTCTTTCAAACGTCTGCTGATATCGGGCCCAGCTTATTATTCTTAGTTCTTGTATTTAAGAATCTGTTGGATTATTTTTAGGTATAAGATGTTCTGAACATCGCAACTTGTAGTCTGTGTATAAGGTGTGCTAATGAACACGACTTATATTTATAGACTGCTCCAAAACAGCTGAATTGGCCAATCGGCTGAATCGGCCAATTAAAAACACCCAAACCTGTATTTAATTCACTATTTAAAGGCGTTGATAAATTGTCCTGCAATTGATCGCTGGAGGCACGGACTAGCAGACAAGTTATACAACTCTCTAAGCACGCATCAACAGACAAGGATTATACAATTCTTTAACACGGCATGGCAACCCTTGTTAGGTTATTTATGCTGAAGACATTTTGTTTCATTCATTCTTGAGGCGTACTGAAAATTATTTTTTCAAACTCATTTGTAAACACATTTTAAACATTTTTTTCAACCCATTGATGTGACCCTAACAGGTACTACCACTAAGGGTCCCAGTGTACCTGGGAGTAATGGCAATGAAGAGGTTCTAGCATATGTATGATAAGGGTTTGGGGATTGCCGTAAGAGGAATAGGATCTGGACAATCATATATTTATTTACCAACTCCTCCGCGCGAGCAGGATGTGACACAAGGTCAATTTCTTAAGCGGAGTTCAACAGGTTTTAATTCAGAGTTTTCCTTCTCCTAGACCGATTGCCTAACCAAGGTTAAAGAGCCCAGACTGCCCTACTATTTACCCATAGCTGGAGGGAGAGTATGATTCATACCTTTCCCAGGGGTATTAGCGCTAAGTGAAATGCAATTACCACGTCCAGGATTTGAACTCGGGGCGACGAGTCAATTTCCCATGACTTTAACCATTACACCACGCACTTCTGGATAATCATATAGAGGTAAGAGCTTGATGTGATAAGCCGATTTATTGGTGGGGGGGGCTGTCCGACCGACCCTCTAGCTCAAGTTAGGGACAAAGTGTAGTGTTGCATGTCATTGACTGCTCAGCCACCAGGATCCCGTTGTTTTTTCTTCTTTTGTTATGCCCTCCCTCTCATTTGTATAGTACCCTTATTTGTTCCTTTTCTTTCACTTCTTTCGTTCCTTCTTTTCTTTCATTTCATTCTTTTTCTTCTTTTTTTAATTTCATTCTTTTTTCGTTTTAAATGGGGGGGGGTAGCGATTTCGAGTATTTCTGGTTTTGGTGTGAATAGAACAGTTATTTCTTTCGGGTATTTCTTTTCGTGTTCATACAGAGAAGACTTTGTTGAAGTAGTTAGAAATTAGTTCAAATTGTTTTTGTTTTTTTATGTTGTTGGCCAGTGCGTGTTTTTGGTTGTTTTTTTAATCTGCTTTTCAGTGTGGTGGTTGACGAGCTGCTTTGATACATTCAAGTCGTATGTTTTTTTCATTTCTTCTGCCAACATTATGATCTGTGTTGTTTTTTTGTTTGTTTGTTTTGTTTTTTTTTTGTTTTTTTTTTTTTTTTTTTTTGTTTTTTTTTTTTGTTTTTTGTTTTTTTGTTTTTTTTCTTTTTTTTTTTTTTATTGCTTTTCTTCTTCTTTTTTTTTTTTTTTCTTTTTTTTTCTGTGTTTTTTGTTTTTGTTTTTTTTTTTTTTGGTTTTTCTTTTATTCTGATGTTTTTTTAGTTTTTTTTTTTTTTTTTAAAGTTTTTTGCTCTATTTATTCCTGTCTATTCTCTCCAAAAATTCTCACGATTTATAGTTTTTCTTTCTCTGTCTTCTCGTGATTTGTTTTTCTTTCTCTCTCTTTTTCTTCTCTCTCTCTCTCTCTCTCTCTCTCTCTCTCTCTATATATATATATATATCCCACCCGCGCGATTTATAATCAGCCCGGCTTTTATTTGGCCTTTATATTCTCTTAAAATTCTCACTTTTCCGCATCCTAATCTCTCTCTCTCTCTCTCTCTCTCTCTCTCTCTCTCTCTCTCTCTCTCTCTCTCTCTCTCTCTCTCTCTCTCTCTCACTCACTCACTCACTCACTCACTCACACACAATTAAATTTTTTCAGGCGCAAATGTCATTTCGCAGTTTGTTTTTTGTTTGTTTGTTTGTTTTTTTGCGGGTGGTGTTTCTTTTTTTTTTTCAGATGTTCCGATAGTTCAATGTTTAGGGCTTTTTTTATTTTGTTTTTTGTTTTTTTGTTTTTCTTTTTTTTGTATTATCTTTGTTGTTTTGTTTAAAGTTTTCTGGTTCCCGCTTTTTTTTTCTTTTGTGACTTTAAGTCAGCCACTTGTGCTCATATCTGATTGGTTAATTTTTGATTGTTGATTACTGTTAATTGGTTGATTGTTCTTTGTCGATTGTCAGAGGTTTTCATCTGCAGCCTTCGAGTTAGTCTTTTCTTCTTCTTCTTCTTTGAGCGGTTGAGTGTTAAACCTCATGATATATTTTGTTTTTGTGTAGATTTTATACCATCTGAGCTTAATGGCAGTAATTACTAAACAATGGTCGATGTCATTGTTTGACCTGGTTGTCTTGTATTAATCACCCGTGTTGTGTCTTCATTAAAGTCAATTAACTTTCTCTTCTGATCTGCTGGCTTTGTGTTCGTTGGTTCTTGTAAGACATCTTCAAATAATGCTTTGTGATAGAAGGGAGTGTTGTTTTGTACGAGTTCTCTATTTACATCCGCTCTGTCGACTAGGGTTGTAGAATATACCGACTGTACCTCTGCAGAGGGTTAGAATTCCCATAATGGTGCTACCTGTTGGCCGTGGGTGGTGAGCAGTGACCCGATTTCTCTGGTCGGAAGGAGTGTCAGGGGATTAAATGTTTAGATGCTTATGGACGAAATCTAAATTTTGATAACTAAGCGTAACTTAAATTTGACACGGCGAAAGTAGGATGTGACACAAGATCAATTTCTAAAGTGGAGGTTTGAATTCAGAGTTTTCCTTCTCATAGACTGGTTGCCTAACCAAGGTTAAAGAGCCCAGTTCGTCCTATCTTTTTATCAACAGTTGGAAGTAGAATAGTTCGATACATACCTTTCCCAAGGGTATTAGTGCTATGTGAAATGCAAATAGTTTTGTCCAGGATTTGAACTCGGGTCGACGAGTCCATTTCCTACGACTCTAACCATTAGACCACTCGCCTTCACCAAAACACTCGCCTAACCTATTAACCACTATACCACGGCGATATGATCTTTTAAAAACTAAGCATCGTTGAAAATTGACACAAATACGCAATTATGGGACACCCAGTGGGGATTCAACTCACTACTCAGTAGTAACTGATTTGCGAGAATAGCTTCTTAAATATTACATCACGATGAGATATTTTTAACACTAAGTAAAACTCAGATTTCTCTCTCTCTCTCTCTCTCTCTCTCTCTCTCCTCTCTCTCTCTCTCTCTCTCTCTCTCTCTTTCCTTTTTTCCATATTTTTATTGCGTTCGATTCGTGCTCACTCCTTTTTTTATCTTTCTTTATTCTTTCTTATTATATTTTTCTGTGTAGCATGTACTTTTTCCTTTTTTTATTTCTTTATAATAAAAACGGAATGGTCCATTATTTAGCTGAGGTGACCACACTCATAAGAAATAAGAATTCGGCGGATAAGCGACACAAGATAATTGCGATTTACATTTTGTTATTAACATATTATAAAACCTACCAGAAGAAAGCGGAAAACGGCTTACTTGGTAATGATGGACAATAAAATGCTAATAGACATTTTGGTTTTACTGTTCACTGACAGGAGATCCGTTTATACTGTTCAACGAACAAAGGCAAAAGAGATCGAACATGGGCTTCTTGGATGGTCATGTAATAATCCATGAGCCACTTAAAAGACATGTCTAGTCTCCAAGGATGACAATTACTAATTGTCTCAATGATCTCTCTCTCTCTCTCTCTCTCTCTCTCTATATATATATATATATATATATATATATATATATATATATATATATATATAAACAGCACAGAAAGATGGCTAAATACAGAATTATTTCCAACAAGGAAATGATACAGCTACACTATCAAGCATAACCTCAGAGCAACATTTCTAAATTAGTCTTGAATGTTTTCAAAATTCCTTATTTTGATTAATCTATTTTAATTTTAATTTCAAATAATGGTTAGATAATTATTGTCTCAGTAATCTCTTTTCTCTCCCCCACTTCTCTCTCTCTCTCTCTCTATATATATATATATATATATATATATATATATATATATATATACAAAAGAAACAACACAGAAATATCGTTAAATCCAGAATTATTTCCAGCTATGATACTACTACACTATAAAACATAGGCCAATTTTTAACCTTTCTCCTATTTAGTTAAATTAGTTTTAAATGATTTCAACATTCCTTATTTTAATTAATTTTCAAACAATTATTAGATTATTATTGACTCAGTAATCTCCTCTCTCTCTCTCTCTCTCTCTCTCTCTCTCTCTCTCTCTCTCTCTCTCTCACACACACACACACACACGCACTCACTCACTCACTCACTCACTCTATTTATCTATCTATCTTTTTATTTATCTAACTCTATCTATTCATTTATTTATCTATCTATCTATTTATCTCTTCTCTCTCTCCTTCACTCACTAACTCTATCTATTTATCTTTATCTCTCTCTCTCTCCCCTCACTCACTAACTCTCTCTCTCTCTCTCTCTCTCTCTCTCTCTCTCTCTCTCTCTCTCTCTCTCTCTCTCTCTCTCAATCCATTATATATATATATATATATATATAAGAGTCTCAAGGAATCCCATGCTATGAGCGTGTCGACGTATAACCCCGAAAATATAAGTCATTCAGATTTGAAATCTTGCATATATTTCAATATGCTTATAACTAAGAAACACACAAAATTTAATTATTACTTTTTGCTGATTAAGTGAGATAATCAAAAGATTTGTGGAACTCTTCATGATTCTTCATAAGTAAGTACAGAAAGACCCGCTGTAGTTTAACCTACCCACCCTATAATTGAACGTGTCCAGGTGAATATAATTCAGTTTCAGATCTTTTGACAGTAACTGCCCGGCCTGGACGAAGATCAAAAATTTAGTATCTGAGCCTGGACCGAGAAGCCACCTAAGTTTTTCGCTTGATTCCAGTGGACTATCACACACACACACACACACACACACGGAAAGAGGAATGCCAATGGAATGTTATGCAATTTTTAGACCCGACTTGCGGTTCATCCACATTAAACGAACTTGTCACATTTGGCTTGATAGGTAGTCTAATATTGTTGAAGATCCTTTACAACTGAATATCGAGTTGGATCATTGTTAGTTGCCCTATAATTGTGACACATCTTATCAGTGGCGAATAATTTGGGTAAATACAAAGTCTGCCTTTAGTAAACGTAAGCCTATTTTGTGATGTACAATATTATTACACCTGCTATATTCAAATATAATACATTTCATGGGCAAATTTTCAATATAATCCTTTTTTTTTTAATTTTCCTGTTTTGTAATTTAGTATTAATTGTAAAAAAAATCTTAATTTTTGGGGAGAACTAAGAAATATCAAGAATAAATATGGACTTATTTCTTAGAACAAAATATATTGATTGTTAGCACTAGGTTGGACGCCATTTTTATCTAGAACCCGAATGAGAAATTTGTAAGACCTTCACTTGCTATGAGAGAACCGAAATCTAGTGAAACTGACTGGATCGCAATTTCAAAGACCACAACCTAAACAATGTTTTTGTTTCTTTTTTTTCTTTTTTTTTTTTTTTTTTTTTGTAATTGTAAGAAAAAAGCTTAATTTTTGGTAACTAAAAAAGAAACATGAAAATCTTTCCGACCAGTGGGTACCTTTATTTGAAGTATTATTCTAAATGTAACCCCCGCCCCCCCCCCAAAAAAAAAAAGAAATGACTAAAAAATATCTATTTTTAATTCTTTTTTTTATACATTTTTATGGGATAAAAAAGAAAATAAATTAAGCTAATACATTTTCTAGCATTGTAACTTAAAAAAAAATTCTAGGGTAATTCTTTTAAATAATTTGAATTTAGGTATTTACATTATCATTTACCACGGGTAGGATGTGACACAAAGTCGCAAGTATAAGGCATCCTCTGAGGATCATGGGTAGGATGAGACACAAGGTCATGAGTAAGGGACATACAGCGAAAATGAACAAAATAACCATTACACCACGATGGGACACCCTCATTATTTACTCAACACATTTGCCATCGGTAGGATGTTACAGCGCAATTGGATTCATCCCTTATTCACCCGAATCGCTCCCCACAGGTAGGATGTGATTAAAGTTCGCAAGTGTGGGGCATGCAGCGATAATTGAACTCACTAAAAGATCATTTTACTCAGGTCATGGACCAGGTACTTCTACTAGTATATATATATATATATATATATATATATATATATATATATAAGACAGAGATGTCGTTATTTTTTCAACCAGTTCCCAATTTAGTTAAATTAATCTTTAATTATTTCAACATTTCTTATTTTAATTAATTTTGATTTAAAATTAATTTAGATCTTAGATAATTATTTAATCGTTATTTCTAATTACTGAATAATTTCATAAACCATCGTTGAATCCCTCACCATCAAGGATATGGTTTTAAACTTCATTTAGAAGGTGACCCAGTCCTGTCGGCTGGGTCTTTAGAATACTTCGACTGCACCTCTGCAGAGTGGTAAGACTCCCCCAAATGGGGTGATCCGTGATGCTTAAGGATGGAACTCTGGTGGTTGAGCAGTCCGTGACATGTAACACTCCACTTTGGTCCTCACTTGAGCCAGACGGGCGGTCGGAGAGACCCCCTCCGATCAATCGCAACTTATGATTAATCGCAACTTATGATGTAATGGCTAATGTGCTGGACTAAGACACCGTGTATTCGAACTCCTGTTGCACTATTAAGTTCATTTTCGGATTTGAACCCTTGAAAAAGTATGAAAACCTCTTCCCTAGCTAAGGGCTGAATAATATCAAGTCTATTTTTCTACAAGGATGGCTTTGGCATTAACTAACCCACGAATACTGAGTCGGATGGAGAATAGTTAGATGCATACCTTTTCGAAGGGCATTAATTCCATGAGGAATGCAAACAGCCTTGTCTAGGAATTGAACTCATTTCGTCGTGTCTATTACAATGAACTTCTTATTTCTAGTAGAGTATGAAACAATGGAAACCTATTTTATTAGATATTATCTATTTGAAAATGCTATGTAGCTCTGAATTCAAATCACCACGTATAACGAACTTAGCACCTATATGGTTGTCCCGACCCAATTGCCCTTATGGCAACGCCAATCCTTTTTATCTTTATATGTGCTAGAAGACGGTTGATGAGGGTCTTCGTGTCCTGGGTATGACGTTAAACTGTATCTCGTGGTAAAGTTCCAATTCTGGAACGCTGTGAATTGTGGAGGACCCCTTTATCGCCTTTACTCTCAGATCCACCCAGACCCGGAGTGGTAGTTCATGTTAGGGTCCCATCTATGGGTTAAATAGAAAATAATGAGTTTTAAAAATCTGTTTAAAAAAGTGAGTTAAAAAAAGTGAGTACCCATCAAGAATGAACCAAACAAAACGTCTTCGGCATAAAATAACCCAACAAGGGTTGAAAATGCCGTAAAATCCAAGTAACTAACACTTTCCGTCTCACTCTTTTGAGCGCGGTTTGTAGGGAAGCTGAAATGCACCAATAAACTGATTGGTATTTTTGTGGCATCATGTGTCTACTATAAGGGTTGACATGCTGCAAAATTCAAGCCAACCAACTCACCAACCAGAAGGTGACCACTGAAACCCCCATAGAAAACGGGTTTTTCATGACCATCCTACGTAGCTACTTATAAGGCAATAATTTTCTTAGCCTCTGCTTGGTTGCTTAGCGATAAACGCTATCAAGTCGAATGAAAATAGCAGAAGAAACGAATGTAATGTAATATGAAGAATGCGTAAATGATATCATTGTGGCGTGATAAGAAATGGATGGTTTAGAAATGATATGGCCGACTGTCATTGCTGAAAATGGTCGCGATAGGTTTTGTGAATAAGGTGTGATAGATACAGATGGAAGAAAAGTAGTTAACGGGCTAAATCACACGCACGCACGCACGCACGCACAATATATATATATATATATATATATATATATATATATATATATATAATATATATTCTCAAGGCATGTGTTATTAAACAATACGGAGTATTCCTTTTTCATTTTTTGTATTAATATTTTTTCCAGTCTTCTAGCGATCTTTTTTGAGTCTGGATCCAGTTGATTTATGATATTTCCCATATTAATATCCCGAGCGCTTTCGACTGTTTCGCCAGTCGTCTTCATGGGATTACGTAATTTGGTTTTTAGTTAATTTTTTTTTTAATTCTGTTATCTATGTTTTTATCAAATTTGGAGAGTCTATTATTTTTAAGAGAGGAGTCTTAGTTAAGTGTTAGTTATTGAAAATATTTAATACGTTGTCTCCGACTTTAAATTCTATTTTATTAATGTTAGGGTTTTTTTAATTTTTTATGCATATGGCTTCTAGGATCTGTAGGCGTTTCTTATTATTATTTTTGTAGATAATTTTAGTATTTTCGTTTACGATTTTTCTAATATCAGGGGAGGTGGATTTTTCTGGGTGTTTTTTTAATTAAGTGTTGTTTTATGGAGCTAGTGTCGGAGAGATGGTATGTGAGACGGCGGGACAGTGTTGTTGTTGTATGGCCAATGTAGCTATTAGTGTATAGTTTATTTTCTGAGAGGCACTCTCGGAATGAGCAAATGAATCTATATACTACGTTCATTTAGCTTAGGGGATTTTTAGAAGAGTTTGTGTTATTTTTAATGAGTAGGTTAGATGTTTTGAATTTGGTGTAGTAGATAATTATTTTTATTTTCTGTTGTTGGTCGACAGGTTTGATGTGTCTATGTATGATGTTGGTTATTACAGGTTCATCGGATTTTTAGTTTTTGTGCATTTGATTTCGGTAATAGATGACTGATATATATATATATATATATATATATATATATATATATATATATATATATATATATATATATATTGTGTTCGGGATAAAATTGACATTAATATTTGGTTATTTTTCTCCATAGGTTGGAGGTATTGAGGCACACTACGCATCATTTAAAAGCTTGGACCCTTCTTCATTCATAAACGTGATGACAGATAGAATGGATGACTGGAACCCACCTGAATCATGGAAGAGAATAACTTGTATCATTAGGTCTACGATGGTTTCAATCGAAATGATTTCATTAGGACCCTACCCTAAGCTTAACTAAGTCGATACTTAAACTGAGGTTCTACTACTACTACTACTACTATTATTATTATTATTATTATTATTATTATTATTATATTATTATTATTATTATTTTAATATATTGGATACTTTACTGATGCGACTGCAACGGAATGGTTAAAGCGACAATTGGATACTATATATATATATATATATATATATATATATATATATATATATATATATGTATATGAAAAGGTGGAATGAAAACATCACACAATGCTGTTAAAGAGAAAACAATTCTCTTTAACAGCATTGTGTGATGTTTTCATTCCACCTTTTCATACTGATACTGTCGGATTCATTTCCTTTCTTTTATTTTATATATATATATATATATATATATATATATATATATATATAGTTGTAGAAAAAACGGTTTCAGTTAAAACTCCGCCTCTTACTGGCAGCTGATAATGGCCGACAGGTTAAGGAATTGGACTGACGAAAAATCCCGGCTAGAAGTAGTTGATAAACCTAGTCACTCTGAAAAGACGTGAAACGTCGACACACACACACACACACACACACACACACACACACACACACACACACACACACACACGCGCGCGCGCGCGCATATTAAAGGCATGGACTGCTATAGACAGACTATCAACCATATACCAGTCTGATCTCAATGACAGGTTTAAGCGGCAATTCTCCCAAGCCGTGCTACTGTGCGGTTTCACTACTTGGACCTTAACAAAGCACCTAGAGAAGAAGATAAATTGGACCCACACAAGAATGCTGCGCGCTGTATAAAACAAATCGTGGAAACATCACCCCACACGAAAACAGTTTTACGGACAATTACCCCCTATCACACAAACCGCGTAAGATGGACAAGACATGCTGGACACTGCTGGAGATTAAGTTTATGCTTGTCTGTGCATTCAATATAAATCGAACATATAGCTATAGTCCGCTCGACCAACTCACCATTAGCTCACGTCTAGACGCCTATTAATTACACACACACACCTACACACACACACTGGAGTGGTAGTATTGTTAGGTCCTACGTATAGGTCCTATGTATGGGTCCTACGTATGGGTTAGATAGATCAAAAATGTGTTTTTAAAATGTGTTTTTAAAATGTGTTTTTTAAAATGTGTTTTTTAAAATGTGTTTTTTAAAATGTGTTTTGAAAATGTGTTTTTTAAAATGTGTTTTAAAATGTGTTTTTTTAAAATGTGTTTTTAAAATGTGTTTTTTAAAATGTGTTTTTAAAATGTGTTTTTAAAAATATGTTTTTTAAAATGTGCTTTTTAAAATGTGCTTTTTAAAATGTGTTTTTTAAATGTGTTTTAAAATGTGTTTTTTAAAATGTGTTTTTAAAATGTGTTTTTTTAAAATGTGTTTTTAAAATGTGTTTTAAATGTGTTTTTAAAAATGTGTTTTTAAAATGTGTTTTTAAAATGTGTTTTTAAATGTGTTTTTTAAAATGTGTTTTTAAAATGTGTTTTTTTTTAATGTGTTTTAAAATGTGTTTTTAAAATGTGTTTTTAATGTGTTTTTAAAATGTGTTTTTTAAAATGTGTTTTTTAAATGTGTTTTAAAATGTGTTTTTTAAAATGTGTTTTTAAAATGTGTTTTTAAAATGTTTTTTTAAAATGTGTTTTTAAAATGTGTTTTTTAAAAATGTGTTTTTTAAAATGTGTTTTTTTAAAATATGTTTTTAAAATGTGCTTTTTAAAATGTGCTTTTTAAAATGTGTTTTTTAAAATGTGTTTTTAAAATGTGTTTTTTAAAATGTGTTTTAAAATGTGTTTTTTAAAATGTGTTTTTAAAATGTGTTTTTTAAAATGTGTTTTTAAATGTGTTTTTAAAATGTTTTTAAAATGTGTTTTTAAAATGTGTTTTTTAAAATGTGTTTTTGTGTTTTTAAAATGTGTTTTTAATGTGTTTTTAAAATGTGTTTTTAAAAATGTGTTTTTAAAATGTGTTTTTTAAAATGTGTTTTTGAAAAAAATGTGTTTTTAAAAATGTGTTTTGAAAATGTGTTGTTTTTTTTTAATTGAATAATCAGCAAGAATGAATGAAACTAAATCATCTCCTGTCGATCATGGAAACTCCGATGTTGACCGACTTGCAAAAACATACATTGATCTGTTCTGCCCCGTAAAATTCTGTTGACCGTTCTTTGAGCCACTTCTTCACTACATATTTCACTTCCTCGCCACTGGAATAATGTTTGCCTCTCAAACCCTCTTTCATGGAGCCGAAGAGAGGCAAACATTATTCTAGTGACGAGGAAGTAAAATCTATAGTAAAGAATTGGCTCAAAGAACAGTCAACAGAATTTTACGGGTCAGGAATACATGCCCTCATTCGAAGGTGGAACATTGCTATTGAGAGAAATGGAGAAGTAGGGATGTGATCCATAGAGGACCGGCTTAATTTCGATGTATGATACATGTTCCTGTGTTGGTAATAATATCTGTCCTAAACAAAATAGCATTACTTTTTTATTCACCCTCATGCATGTTTGTGTTTTTCATTGACCACGGTTTCCCATCCACACAAACACGCAAATACATGGAAATTAAATGAGTCACACGCTTACGCACATATACACACGGATTAAACACAGATTTAGGATTTCTCAACCCGTATAAATATTTCTCTATCACTAACACTATCAGTACAGCAGCAATCTCCCACAATCACAAAAAACAACATAAACACGTAGAATGATGACAGCCACAATACATCAACAAGCATGCTGACACAAAAACTAACACGGACAAGAAGCCGCAAAAAAAACACAACAAACGAGTAGTCGCATAAAAAAGAAGCTAAGGGCTCACTAGAAGCGACCGTCTCCATACCACCCAAGGAGGCCACGGATGATACCACCAACATCAATGAATATATATGCCAAAAAGGACATATCAGCCATTCTATTCGTTCTGAAGAAGAGGAATAACATCCTCGAAATATTTACGAAATAAAACGAAACTTAACATTCAAAAACTATCTTTTATTCCACACCAAATAATTCATACTAAATCCCAAATAATATATATTATAGACATATACATAAACACACACACTCTCTCTCTCTCTCTCTCTCTCTCTCTCTCTCTCTCTCTCTCTCTCTCTCTCTCTCTCTCTCTCTCTTATATATATATATATATATATATATACTTCTATGCAAGAGGGTGCTTAATAACACTATGGCATAAAATAACCCTAGATGAGTTGATATGCCATTAAAATCAATCACTCGATCAATCAATTAGATTACGTAAGATAATAAAAAAGTTTATGGTGAAAAAAATTATTAAAATGTTTCTTTTAATCATTAGACAACTGCCATCTTGATGTTTCTACATACACATACACACGCACGTTCACGTGTGTCTTTGTGTGTGTCTTTGTGTGTATACATGTGTGTTTTTGTATGTACGTGTCTTTGAGTGTATGTCAGTCTTTGTGTGCATGTGTGTCTTTGTGTTTGTGTATGTTTGTGTATGTTTGTGTGTGAGAGAGAGTATCCGTGTACGTGTGTGTCTTTGTGTATATGTCTGTCTTTGTGTATGTGTGTGTTTGTGTATGTGTGCGTGTTTTTTGTATGCGTGATTGTGTATCCTTGTATGTGTGTGTGTGTCTTTGTGTCCGTGTGTATGTTTGTATATGTGTATTTGCGCACCCGTGTGTGTGTGTGTGTGTGCGTGTGTGTGTGTGTGTAAAAAAGCTGTTATAAAAATGGTATACACCATCATAGCGAGGATTGTATGAGTACGGAAACGCGTACGAAAGTGTACTCACACGTATGCATTATCGTTTCGACACGACCATACAATCATAAATGTTGTCTCATTAGCATGAAATGCACATGTAAAGGTTTTCAATTTATCGTGTGATTCAGGTATAAACATTATTATTATTATTATTATTATTATTATTATTATTATTATTTGAGCTTCGGATACAATCATAGATTTTCGATCGGCGCTGGTTAGTTAGTTGAATAATGAACTGAGAATTTTGCTGAAGCGCAACAGAAATAAGATGAAAGAACTATAGATTAATGTTAAATGCAAAAATATATTCGCCCAAGAAATAAATTGCATTTGGTTCTCGTTTCTTAACAAATTGTGAGAATTGCAAGAGACGGGGATCAAATTTTAGGTGTGTGGAAAAGTATTTTTTATTATAAAAAAGGTTTTCATTCTAGTTTGCAAAAGGGGATTTCGTTAGGAGATATTGTACAAAACTAACATTTTCTGCAGATAATAGTGCAACTTTCTTTTGGCAAATTGAACGAAAACCAAATTAGAAGAGGGATTTCGGGATGTTCAAAGGAATCTGCATTTGTTTTCATTCTCAAGTTGTTGTTTTATTGTTGTTATTATCGCCGTTGTTGTGGCTTTTTTTTTTTGTTTTTGTTTTTTTAATTGGGAGGCGGATACAGAAAACTAACACTTTCTACAGATAATAGTATCAAATTGAACGAAAGCCAAATTAGATGAAAGACATATAAATTAATGTTAAATGATAAAATAAATGCATTCAAGAAATAAATTGCATTGGGTCCTCGTTTCTTATAAACGTTCTCATTATAGAGGCTCGTGGTATATATATATATATATATATATATATATATATATATATATATATATTGGGGGAATAAGTGCTTAAATGAAGTCATACCTAATTGAAATTTAATTAGTTGATAATTAATGATTTAGGCGTGCATATCTGTTCAAATGTAAAGGCGTAAACGAATCGAGAAGTGTGGGGGTATTAAAAGTTGAAGAACTCTTGTGGATAAAACACAAACAATTTCAATAAATTAATATTTCGCCTCTGTTCATTCATGAGGCTTCACAGAATTGTTTTTATTGTTTTTGAGACAGAACTGCTGTATATACAGGGAAATGTGGACTAGCCAGACGGAGGAAACGAAGGGGACATGAAGGATGCATTGGAAGGTGTGAGTAAGAGGCAGGAGGAAGGGGGAGGAGGTGGTGTCACGAACGATACGGTAGATCGCAACTTCTGGCGTGTGGGCACGATGATTAAAGGATTTAATCATCGTGTCCAAATGCCAGAACTGTCTCAAAAACAATTCTAAAATTCTTAAGAAGCCTCGTAAATTGACAGAGACGAAATATTAATTTATTGAAATTGTTTGTGTTTTATCCATTGTGTTCCTCAACTTTTAATCACATTTTCTTGGATTACCTAATCTGTTATTTTCTCACACACACCCACACACACTTATATATATATATATATATAAAGCAATCTACAGACGTGCGTTTCGGGGTTTAGTGCAGCTATACTTATTTTTCAGCAGCTACCTCTGGTCGGGTTCGAGACCCGAACGAACTTTCGCTCGTCAAGTCTCTTACCGGTGGGTCCACAAGCAGCTGCCAAAAATAGAAGGCAGAATAATCGCTATATTTCCTAAACCAGAAATAATCTCACCAGAGGTCTCTAACTTATGTAAACAAGTGAGACTAGCTTTGCGCCGAAGCGGTGAATTTTTGTAATTAGTCCCTTCTAAACAGAGTGCTCAACCTGAAAATTGGGAGCGTATATAATATATATATATATATATATATATATATATATATATATATATATATATATAAAGAGAGAGAGACTCATATATACATACATATACATTGGAGGCGAATGGTATAATGGTTAGTCGTAGGAAATGGACTCGTCCAACCGAGTTCAAATCCTGGACATTTAACATAGCACTAATACCATTGGGAAAGGTATGCCCCAAACTACTCTGCCCCCAACTATAAGAAGTGGGACAGACTGGGCTCTTTAACCTTGACTAGGTAACCAGTCTATAAGAAGGAAAACTCTGAATTCAAACCTGTTAAGCAATATAATACTTAATAAATTGACTTTGTGTCTCGTGCGGAGGGGTTGGTAAATATATATAAACCTTTTTCCCAGTTTTTTTTTCTTTTATTTCATCTTTTTTCTTTTTTTCTTTTGCCTTTTTTTTTTTTTTTTGTCTGTTTCGTTTTTACAATAATAAAATCCTTCGGTGTGAAACTGGTTATCCCTCATCCTTTAATGTTAGTAGTGATTAGTTAACTTCAATCCTGTTAGAGATCTTCAACTGGAATACTCTGGCATGGTACTGTTGTTAACGATCCTCCATTACAACTGTAGTGAGTTTGATCCACACTGTGCATCTCTCCTACTGCGCCAGTTCAAACTATCTATATAGTAATACTCGTGTTCATTATTTGTACGACCGTTATCATCTTGCAACACACTCTGCTTAAAAATGAGACCGTCCATATCATCCAAGATGAAATGCAAAAATCTAAATCCTGATTATCTGGTGTTGCTTATCCACCGAATTCATATGAATGTCGACACCATTCTGTTTTTATTATAAAGAAGGAAAGGGAAGAAAAGGGACATGCTACACAGAAAAAATACAAGAAAGAAAGAAAGAAAGAAAGAGAGTCGGAGAACGATAAAGAAGGGTGAACGCGCGGAAGCGATAACGGTAATCTTTTTCAATCGAACATAATGAAAAGATGAAATGAAGGAAAGAAAAATAGAGTGAGAGAGAGAGAGAGAGTTCAAGCAAGATTATTATACTTTTTACATATTGAAGTATTTAGCAATAGCTCTTGGGTAAACATATCAAAAGTTGTAATAATGAAATCATCATACTGTGGTATATCCACAGGTCCTGCTAGTTAACTTCAATGCTTTAAAAGATCAGTGCTCTTCAGCTGGAATATTCTGCCATGGAGCAGTTGTTAACTAGGTACTTCCATTACTGCAGTAGTGAGTTTGATCCTTACTGTGTGTCTCTCCTACTGCACTAGTCCAAACTATGTTTATTGAATACAATATATTGATTCACTTTCCTATATATAGACGTGTGGATTATAATATGTATAAAAGTATAATAATCTTCATTTAACTCTCACTCGTTTTTTCCTTCTTTTCATTTTTTTATTGTGTTCAATTGAAATAGATTAGTGTTATCACTTCCGTGCACCCCCTCTCTCTCTAACTTTCCCCTACTCTTTTTCTTTCTTTTTTATTATATTTTTTTCTGTGTAGTATGATTTTTTTTCTTTATAATAAAAACAGAATGGTTCATTATTGCATTAATGATTTTGACTATGACTATAAATTAAAAACTAATTGATAAACGAACGCAATTCCTAAGTGTATTGTGACATAAGCAGTGACTTAGTTTCGGTTACAGACAGAGAGACACCGAATCTCCATTATAATAAGATATACAAAGATATTTTATTTACTTTTTGTTGCACTTTGATAAACTGTTGATTTTTTATTGATCATAATTAATTTTAAAGGCATGTCAACCCATCTAAGGTTATTTTATGATTAGGGAATCGCATTTATTGTACATTCATATTTAGATTTTTGGTATAGTTGTTTAAGAGTTGTTTAATGGTCTATTATTTAGCTGAGGTGATGACACTTATAAGAAATAAGAAATAAGAAATCGACAGAGAAGCAACACCAGATAATCAGGATTTACATTTTTGAATTTCACCAGATAATCAGGATTTACATTTTTGCATTTCATCTTGGACGATTTGGATGGTCTCATTTTTTTTTTTTTACCAGTGGGTGATGCACTACGATAACGGTCGTACAATTAAGGAACACGAGTATTATCTTTTTTATCAACACTCTTCAGATTTTCCTTCTATCTTCAGTTCGGTTGGGACAACAGCACTTAACCAAAATGGTACCTTTCAGATTATGACTTTAATAGTATTCTTTGTCTGAGTGGTCTTATATGTAGATCTTAGATGGCGACCATCTTTTTTGCTGTGAACTACAGACACCAACCCACGAAGGGTATTTTTAAAATCTACTCTAAAAAAATCTATTCTTATTTTTTCCTACATTGGGAAAACAGCACACTTTACTTTTGGCAATGAAAAATCGCGATTGTATTGAAACAAAATTACATAAATGTATATGGAGTGTATTTAAGTATATATATATATATATATATATATATATATATATATATATATATATATATATATATTTGTGTGTGTGTGTGTGTGAGAGAGAGAGAGAGAGAGAGAGAGAGAAAGAGAGGAGAGCAAAAAATGGTAAGACAAACTAAAATATTTATTTTATGTTATTTATTTTATTTTTATTCTCAACTAGTTTCGACCGTAGGTCATCGTCAAGAAAGAATTTCTTGAGAAAAGAAATTGTTTTTAGAAAGTTTTTAAAAGTTTTTAAGTGTTTGACAAACCACAAAAATGTATTAAAAGTAGTAAGTCCACCTGTTTAGTGAAACTCATCTTTTAATTGAATTCGTTTGAATTTTTTTTTATATACATGAGTTTTTTTTAAGTTATATATATATATATATATATATATATATATATATATATATATATATTGGTTAGGTGGTTGATTTAGAAGGCTATCACAATGCATTTTACACCTGCATTGTGATAGCCTTCTAAATCAACCTCCTAACCAATATATACACAATGCTTCAAGCAAATTAAAAACTCTCTCTCTCTCTCTCTCTCTCTATATATATATATATATATATATATATATATATATATATATATATATATATAAAATAGTTAAAAATAATGAGTCAGATATACCTATTAACAGTTTCGCTTAGTAGCTCATCAGGGTAAAAATCTGACTAAAAAGATTTGGAGCAATTGCACTATTATACAAAACCTCCCATGGTGATCCAAATAAATTAGCATAAACTAAAAAAAACAATAAAAAAGAACAGAACACCATTTTTTATCGTTTATTTTTTATTATTTATTTCTAAAAAGAATCTTTTCCCTATTCCTTTCATTATCTTAATCCCATTAATACCCCAAATCTACCACCAGTATCACACTTCATAAACGGATATTCTATCGCCATTGTCACCCCACCCCCACCCACCCCAATAAATGGAAACTCAGCACACCGACGACAGTCCGCACCTCTGCTTCTTGTTATACGGGTTTATCACTGCGACTTAAATTAGGGAGACCGGGTTCGTCTTGCGAACCGCGACATCCCGAAACTTATCACGAGAGAAGCAGCAAATGAATCGGGAAACGGAACTGATCTCTGTTGCTGGTACATAAACCAATGCACCGTCTCAACCTCACTACTAAAGCCCATGAGGACTAGGGTTTTTGTTATTTCCGCTGCTGACACTACCCCCTTATACGGCGAGCAGTCAGAAGGGCATACGCTCGGGGTCCCATCCTTTAAATCGGGCGGGGTTTCAAACCCAGGTGGAACCACAACGCATGCTTAATTTAAAGCAGATCACGAACTGGGTCGGCAAATGGGGGAGGGGTGGGTCAAAATAACGACAGAACATCATTTTCTTCTCTTTTAAAGCACCACCTAATTTAAAAATTGAAATAAACAAAGAAGCTAGCGTATAGGCTACTAACTTAAAGATAGCGGATAGGGTAGAGAAATATAACATTAAGGATTGCGTTGTCACTATAAAGGATCATAAGAGTGATTTCAAAGTAAACCCTGAATGTAGACTAATTAACCCTGCTAAAACGCAAATGGGGAGGATTAGTATCGGGAAACGGAACTAGTCTCTGTTGCTGGCACATAAACCAATGCACCATCTCAACCTCACTACTAAGCACATGAGGACAAGGGTTTTTATTTTTATTTCCGCTGCTGCCGCTACCCCCTTATACAGCGAGAAATAGCAAAGTGCATACGCTTAACACGGTCGGATCTCCGTCCTTTAAATCGGGCGGGGTTTTAACACCCAGGTGGCACCACAACGTATGCTTAATTTAAAGCAGTTCCCGAACTGGGCCGACAAGAGGGGGCATAAAATAACGATAGTACATGCAACTCCTTAACTTGGGGAGGGTGTTTGCTGGTTTTAAAACCATAGAACACTTGATTCTCTTGGCTATTTTGGGAATTTTTTATAGAGTTAAGGTAGAAATACGTTTTCCATCTCATATTGGAGATGAAAGTTTCTATTTTTCTCAGTAACACCAACTTATACTGATGTTATCCGATATTGGGATGTTTTTATATGAATAATTTTTATATTTTGCTCCATTACAAAATGAGCTTCAAAAGTGCTCGATAGTTAATACTAGAGCTAGATTTAATATACCAGCTTTGTTGGTAAATCCTTACGCTAAGGAAAAAACCGGCAAATAGTTTGATTGTAAAAATATACTACCAAACTTTCACCTGGGAAAAAAAGGAAAAAAAAGAAAAGACAAGATAGTCGTACCAACCGAAAACAATCAGTTAATAGTATAATATTTGGCCAAAAGAAAAAAATTATATATATATGAAAAATATATTATTATAATGGTATACACAGGAATAACCTACTGGAGTTTCATCATAAGGATCTTCAGGGTTAAATCTACTGAATTAATCAAGATATTGATTAATTACAGCCGATTGCACGCGAGTATTTTGTGGCAATAACGGTTAAACCGCCAGGATTATCTAAAGCTAAAAAGTAATAAGTGCTCAATACCTAAGTAGAGCAAATAATAGAGTTAAACCTAATGAGACAGATGTACCTACTAACAGTTTCGCTTAGTAGCTCATCAGGGAAAAAAATCTGACTAAAAAGACTTGGAGCAATCGCACTATTATACAAAACCTCCCGTCGTGATCCAAATAAAATTAGCAGAAACTAAACAAACCAATAAAAAAGAACAGAACACCATTTTTTATCTTTTTTTTTTCTAAAAAGTGTGTGTGTGTGTGTGTGTGTGTGTGGTGTGTGTGTGTGTGTGCGCGCGTGTGTGTGTGGTCTATGTGTATCTGGTGAGGGCATCTGGCTAATGAGTTTTCAATCAGGTTTAGGAGTTGTTCTTTTGAAATTAGGTAGTGTGTTGGTTTTAGTACTTGTTTGTGACTCCCATATTTATATATATATATATATATATATATATATATGTGTGTGTGTGTGTGTGTGTGTGTGTGTGTGTAAATGCATATATGTGTGTGTAAGGGGGTGTGCTTATTTTTTAACTGTAGTCGGTAGAGAATCTGGTTAGTAATCGCAAAGTTTCAGCCTCGATACCGGTCCTCGACAAGTCAGCACATGAATAGCACAGTTTGGGTAATCTGATCTGTACGGTAAAATAGGGAGCTGGCGGTACATGTGGCGCTTCACCTCAGCAAAGAAAACAATCTCCCTGGTCTAGCACTGCTGTCGGCTGATGCCGGCAACGCGCCACCCCGCTAACTTTAATTTACTTACATATCTATATTTTTGTGGCATAATTTCAATGTTGTAGAGTTCGGTAATAAATAGTGCCTAATGATACTTATTTTGATTATATGATATTCTAATAGAAAGAAAAAATTTAAAAAACACTCGTTTGGTTGAAAATGAATCACAAAATTGTTTAGGTCTATTTATTTATATGAATAACACTATTTATAATGACACATTATAGCAAGGATTGTGTTAGCAAAACAGCATTAAACAGTGTTTAAGTAAGTCAATAAAGCAATTTCTATTCCAATTTGCTGCTGAATAATAAATTGAATGTGCCTTTGTGCTAATTTAAAATGCTGAAATCAATCAAATAATAACATCATCAACATAGGTAATTTATAAGTAAAGATTGTATGAAAGGTTTTTTCTCGAAAGCATCACTTGGAGCAATATCGGATAAGCAGCCCTTGTATTAACAGTCTTTACCTGTGAGGTTTGTGGTAAAGCTTTTTCTTGAAAAGACAAATTAACAGAACACACAGAGTGTTTAACTATTTGTGTGTATAGGCATGTGAAATTTCCTATATAAAGACATATAAAATCGTGTACAATCTATATATTAATACTCGTATTCCTTATTTGTAAGGCCGTAATTATCCTGCAACACCCTTTGGTTTAAAATGAGACCGTCCAAATCGTCCAAGATGAAATGCAAAAATCATAACTCTGATTATCTGGTATTGCTCATCCACCACCTCAGCTAAATAATGTATCATTCCGTTTGTATTATAAAAAGAAAGAAAGGGAGAAAAATGACATGCTACACAGAAAAATATAAAAAAAAAGAAAGAAAGAGAGTTAAATAGCAAGCGGAAGCGGCAACGTTAATCTGTTTCAATCGAACATCATGAAAAAGATGAAAAAAGGAAAGAAATAAAAAAGGGAGAGATAGTTAAATCAAGATTATTATACTTTTTACATATTGAACTATTTGGCAATAACTCTTAAGTAAACATATCAAACGTTGTAATTATTGAATTATCTTACTGTGGTATATACACAGGTCCTGCTATTATTCATAAGTGGCCTTACATAAGAGTCTCTATAGCTTTCGTAACACGACCGTCTATGTATGTCTCTATGTGAAAAATATATTATTTCTGTAATATGCGTGTGTGCATTTACGCTTGTATGACTTTATGTGTTCATACACACGTAATGAATGCCTAACCTTCAGGTTCAAGTAGATATTTCAAATCTTATACTACAAAAAAAAAAAAAATATATTATATATATGTGTTGTGTGTGTGTGTGTGTGTGTGTGTTGTGTGTATTTGGCCAAAGGTGTTATAGGCATTTAAAATGTGTGTACTGCATTGGAAATTAATTTTGTTTAAGGATGGTTTGTATTGTTTATTATAAAGCTTCTAGTATTTGGGTTTTTTTTATTTTTTCTTTGTGCAGAAATGTGTGTATTTTCCGTTAGAATATTTCGGTACACACATTTTAAAATGTCTATAAACACCTTTCTCATCAATTCTTCTCCTCCAGCCTCCACATTAATTTAATTTTTAAAAACTGGAACACATCACCCCTGATGATGGCACTTCGAAGTGCCGAAAGTACTCGGAACCTGAACTTTGGTGGACTTATCCCACGAATTCCAACCAAAAAAAGTTGGCCAGAAAACTCGAAAAGATCAAAAAAAATTGTTTAACAGGAGATGTGTCTTTGTTAATTCTACATACATGTAAAATATATATATATATATATATTGAGCGAGAAAAAAATGAGAGAGAGGTTAAGCACATATATGATAAAAAAGGGTTGCGGGTTGCCGTAAAGGCAATAGGGCTGGGACAAATCATATAGGTAAGGGGCTTGACGTGACCAGCCGATTGATCAGAGAGGGTCTCTCGGACCGCCAGTCTAGCCTAACTAAGGGCCAAAGTGGAGTGCTGTAAGATACCATGATTCCGTCTTTAAGCATCATGGCTCGCCACGGTTCGGTGTATCTATAGCACACAGCCGACAAGGCCGGAAAAAGTTGCACCCAATTTATAATAATAATAAACAAAAAATTATTTAAAAAAAAACTATTTCAACGAAATACAAAGTATGTCAAAAAAGTATCGAGATTTTTTTACCTTTTGACATACCGTTGTATCCGAAAAAAATAACGTTCCATTCATTCTTCATTTCTATCTTGGTAAATACAGCTTTAAAATTGGTACTCTTCCTGACACACTTTGTATCTGAAAAAATCAACGTTCCATTCATTTTTAAGTCTATCTTGGGTAAATCAACTTCAATCTCGGCACTTTTATGACAAAACCTGTATATAAATATATATATATATATATATATATATATATATATATATATATATAAAAAGCAATTGGTAATTGCTTGAAGCATTTTAAGTATGTTATAATAATCAATAATTGAAGGGCTAATACAATGCGTATGAAAAAATAAAAACATCTTTTTTTTTTATTTTTCATGCGCATTGTATTGGCCTTTCAAATTATTATACATATATATATATATATAAATATATATAGATATAGAAATATAGTCATCCGCATTCGTTTGGTGTATCATATCTCTTCAGTGCGCACTAGTATTATAGTTTTGCACATAAGAAAGGCATGGTATGCTATAAACAATATATCAGTCATATCGAAATCTGAATCTCATACTTTTCAACGAAATATAATACTATTTGTATATGTCATGTCTCAAGAGAATGACAAAATTCAAAGCACTACAATGCTGTGCACATGAAATGTAACAGTTTCCAACACAGAGTTGGCACATTACTTAACTTTCCTTGAGTTCAATAGATCTTTTTAAATGGGTATTAAAAAAGGTGTTTAAAAAAAAATTGGTTTTGAAAAAAAATTTCTAATACCCATCAAAATGAATAAAACAAAATGTCTTCAGCATCAAATAACCCAATAAGAGTTGACATGCCGTAAAAATCCAACCAACCAAAAAACAGTTTACAAAAACGAGTTTACAAAAAAATGTGTTTAAAAAAAACTGAGTTTGGAAAAAATTAAATACCCATCAAGAATGAATTAAAAAAAATTATTCGGCATAAAATACCCAGAAAGGGTTGACATGCAGTAATTTCCTACCAACCAACCAATCAGACTATGAAGTATACATTTGGCTTGGTTAGGTGTATTTTCAAGAAGCGCTAGATCATCCTAGTAGTCTGTATCAGTAAGAGTTTCTGTGGGATATTTTTGCTGTTTGTTGAGATCATTTCTTTGATTAGATCAATTGACGTTCGTAGTAGATAATCTGGCCAATTATGAATAGAAAGGTGCCAATGTATCTTTTTGCATGACTCTAGCGATAATGTTAAAGCAGTCAGTGTTCAACCCAACCAACTATCCACTTCCTATGACAATAACCGTTATGCTAGCGCATCTCCTAAACATATGCATAATATTCCATTAGAAATAATAAAGTTGTGATATTTGATACATTAAAAAAATAAGCAAAAAAATACCCCATCCAAGCGGTATAAAAAATGGCTGATATCTGATTTAGGTCAGAAAATTAAAACGGAAAGTTTTTTTGGTGGTATCCATCATCATGCAATTCAGTCTCGAAAGACTATGATAAAAGTTTTTGTGTGCCCCTGAGGTTGCAGCGCCTCCTGTGACTATGAAGTCCTATGTTTGAGAAACATTCTCGACCACATATTTTGCATTTGTAGGTTGTCCCTGTAGATGTCTGATGTCCCCGATGCTTTGTTGCCGTTGCTTCTTATGGACCGGCTTAGCTTCATGATGTTGTATCAGGTGAATTCTGACGTGTACAGGCCTCTATGGAGATTCTGCCGCCACCGAGGCGGTCTTGAGCCAAATTTTCCCAGCTGTGGTATCCAATGACAGTTTAACTACAGTCTATGAATTAACATTTTGCGAATTGGGTTACGGTTTGGTGGTATCCAATAACAGTTTAACTACAGTCTATAAATTAACATTTGCGAATTGGGTTACGGTTTTAGGGGATTAAGGTTGTTTTTAATTACGTATTGCTTTAAAAAAAAAACAACAAAAAACCAAATTATACATTTAATGTTGGAAAATATTTTTTTAAACTAAGTTTAATTGAAATTATACATTGCAATACTAACACAAACAATTGTTTCAATAATAGATTCAATAATTAATTTCAATGGTTAATTAAATGTATAGTAATCTGTTTTTTGGGGGGTTTTTTGTTGTTATTTTTTTTAACTAATACGTAATTAAAAACAACCTTAATCCCCTAAAACCGTAACCCAATTCGCAAAAAGTTAATTCATAGACTGTAGTTAAAGTATCATTGGTACCAGCAAAAAACTTTCAGTGTTAAATTTTCCGACTTAAAATCAGAAGGTCAGCCATAAAATTTAATTTTGAAAGATATTACCTTATGGAGGCTGGGAGTTAAAAATTCAATGTTAGAGGGTTTGGATAAGAAGTAAGTAATCATCAAATTTATCAAATGAGTAAAATAATAAAAGAATTTAAAATGGAAATTTATTTATTAAAAGAGTAAAAAAAAAAAAACAACATATGAAATGGAAATTTAGTTCTGTCCTCCTCAAATAAATGTTATGCGCATCTATTAATTGATAATTAAATAATTATTTTGAATATTTTCCACATCAATTTTACACAAAAATCGTAGGTATTTATTTATTTGTAAACATTTTAGTTAACTTCTTGTTACTGTAAAAAGGGGAGAGTATAAAAATAATTTTTAATTTGATTACAAATTTCCCAAATATTTTTTCCCTTTAAAGTAATATATGAATTTGTTAATTACTTTCATTAGTTCATATAGTTTATTTATCTAAATAATATGTAGTTTCAATTTAAATTGTCATTATTACAATGGAAAGGTTCAAAGACAGCTTTTATTTATTTTATTAATATTAATTGTTTTTATTCTATTTGTTGACGATTTTGAGTATTGTGACGTAAGCACGACGTAGTTTTCGGTTACAGACAAAGGAAGACCTAATCTCCATTATTAATAGAGAGATAGCAGATTGTCCTGATATATTATAGTAGGACAGACTGTGATATTACAACCTTGGTATGGCAACTGGTCTAAGAGGCGGAAAACCTGTTAAACTCCGTTTAAAAATTGACCTTGTGTGAACCAACCAATCAACAAACCAACCAACCAACCAACCACGTCCTACGACAATAACCGTGACCACTAGGCGCGTCTCCTAGACATATGTAAGTTCTCCATTGTGTAATAGCATGATAAGTAGGAAGGTCCGCTCTTGCCATAGGGTACAACTGGTCCGACAATAATCGTTTTTCTATTGTATGCGACTAATGACAGAGCTCAACTATGCACTGATCGGCGATTTGTATATCATCAATTCAACATCAATGGCCAATGATGCCAAGAGCAACTACTTGAAAGAGTCTTCGTATCTTGTTTTAAGGATCACTCACTGAGATCACTTCTGGTCTTCAGGGATAATACGACGGACCTTATAGTGCACGCATCATCATCATCACAGCAGCAGCAGCAGGTCACGCTGGCAGCACGAATATCAATGACTCTCTCTCTCTCTCCCTCTCTCTCTTCTCTCTTCTCTCTCTCTCTCTCTCTCTCTCTCTGGGTCATCACCCCTGCGAGGTCCTCTACGCAGCATCCAGAATCCGTACAGAGCTGGCTGATGTCGGCTTTTGCTGGATTTTGGTGGGTTTTGCTGATCGGCCTACACCGATGTTGACGAATAGGTGTCCACAGGAGAACGTCATTTACGAGTTCGTCCTTGCTTCTTTAGAAGTGTCAACCATATTTTGTTTGTATTAATTGGATGGTTTGTGTGATAGGAGGCAAGTGGCCGTACAACACTTTTCTTGTGGCGTGCAAGACAACACGTAACATACTAATGTCGTTCTCATCTGGCTTTTACTCTCTAAGCGTTTCGTTAGAGTCCAAGTGGTGCAGCTGTATAGTAGCATCGACACGGCTACAGCTTGGAAGAATTTTCGCTTTATCTCAGGAAAGAGATCAGATTTCCCATATGATCGATAATCTATCTATAGCATTCCATGCCTTTCCTATGCGTATATTGACATCGCTTTCTGTAGATGAGATATTACTAACTAGATATTTGAACTGGTCTATTTAATTTCAGAGGATCGCCATCCAGTGTAAAGATGTCTCCATCTTGTTTAAAGCACAATAGCAAAAAAAACACTTTTCTATAGCAGTGCATGTCAGCTATGTCTTTATACAATTGTTTCGTTAAAGTCCAAGTGGTGCAGCCATACTGTAGCACTGATATGGCTACATTTTGAAAGAATTTCGCTTCATCTTATCAAAGATAACAGATTTCCATATGATCGATAATCTGTCTATAGCAGTCCATGCTTTTTCCCATGCGTATATAAATCGCTTTCTGTAGATGAGATATTACTACCTAGATGTGTGAATTGGTCGACTAATTCAGAGGCTTGCTATGCAGTGTACCCCCCCCCATGGGGAGCCCTGTTGGTCGTGGGTAGTAACCCTTGATGCTTAAAGACGGAATCCTGGGGACTGAGCAGTCTGTGACTTGCAGCACTCCTTTTTGGACCTTACTTAGGCTAGACGGGCGACCGGAGAGGCCCCTTCCGATCAATCGGCCCTGTCACGTCAAGCCCTAACACCAGTATATGATTGTTCCGACCCTATTTCCTATATGGACAACAATTTTTGAGCCCTGGGGAGTGTGGAGTACTCCTTCATCGCAATTACTCCCAGGTCCACTCTGACCCGGAGTCGTAGTACCTGGTCGAGTTCCATTTATGGGTTAAATAGATCAAAAATGTATTTAAAAAGATTGAATGCCCAACAAGAAGGAATAGAATAAAATAACCCCACAAGGGTTGACATGCTGTAAAAACCAACCAATCAACCAACCCTTCAGTGTGGAGATGTCTCCATCTTTAAAGAATATCATTATCAATAGCATAATGACATTGACACATTTTCGTGACCCGGAAAATGTCCCACGGGACATTTTGAGTAATGCAGTGTGAGTTGCATCCCACCTGCTCAAACACATTTGCAGAACTTGCACTCGCACTCCAGAAAGATTGATGCAATATTCCCCAAATGCAAATTGGAATGTTAATAAACATTATGAAGATGTATTTGAAAAGTGTCATTCGTGCAAATATTGAGGTCGTCAAGTACGATATGTCTACAAACATGTGAGACTTTTTATATTTGTTTGGTTTGGTTTGGTTTGGTTTGGTTTGTTCTACGGTATATAAAATCAGTGGGTCATTTAATGTTGACATTAAGTTTTGAAATAAATTCATTCTTAATGGATACTCAGTTTTCTGGGGGTTTTTACAAACACATTTTTAAATTTAACCCATAGATGGGACCCTAACAGGTACTACCACTCCGGGTCAGAGTAGACCAAGGAGCAATGATGATGAAGGGGTGCTCCACATTCCCCAAACCTCCAAAACTGGAACCTCGCCATCAGATAGAGTTTAACATCTTTCACAGGACATGAAGACCCTCAGCCACCACCTTCTAGCACTCATATCATAAAAAGTATTGGGCTTGGCATAAGGGCAATAAAGTTTGGGGCAATTATTCTGGTGCTAGGTCTTGACATGACCAGCCGATTGATCGAGGGGGGCCTCTACGACCGTCCGTCTAGCCTAATTAAGGGTCCAAGTGGAGTATTACATGTCATGGACTGCTCATCCACCAGGATTCCATCCTTAAGCATCACGGGTAGTCGACCATGGCCAACAGGTGGTCCCATTGGTGGAGGAGGTTACCTTTCCGCAGAGGTGCAGTCAGTGTATTTTAAAGCCCGACCGACAGGGCTTTTTATATTTGTAATTGTGATTGTGTACAATATGTTTATTACTAGCAGGACCTGTGGATATACCACAGTATGATAATTCAATTATTACAACGTTTGATATGTTTACTTGAGAGCTATTGCAAATAGTTCAATATGTAAAAACTATAATAATCTTGATTTAACTCTCTCTCACACTCTTTCTTAAAAGGGAATTTGTAATATTTACATTGATTTCCCGATGAAAATCTGTGGGGTGGCGTTTTAAAACATTGACATTAATTTGCCGACAAAAGAGTGACAAAAACACGACTCAAAAAATATCTAAATAGAGCCGGAAATTTGACTGATGCTGGCTCGCTAAAATATAGCGTAAATTAAGGCAGGGGGCCGGGACGATATAAAATTAAAAATTACCAAAATATATTTCGTAATTCACAATTTCAACATTACAAATAAAACAAACATGTATGTAACTTCTTTTTTTTTAATTCATTTTAAGTTTATGTTGAGCATTTAAGCGCCATTTGGAATGTTTTCATTTTTAAGATTGGGTGAAATAAAATGGAACAAATAAGAAATCTGCAATTAAGCGACACCAGATAATCTACATTTACATTTTTGCATTACATCTTTGATGATTTGGACGGTCTCATTTTTAACCAGAGGGTGTTTGCTGCAGGATGATAACGGACGGAAGATCTAGGAACACCAGATATTTGTTTATATAGATAATGGAAATTAGGTGTTTGTCTGTCTGTAACCGAAACTACGTCACTGCTTAAGTCACAGTACCTCAGGAAAGGCCTAAGTTTATTAATGAGTATTCAATTTATTGTCAAAATCATTAATATGCATTCGTAGAATAAATATTATTCATTAACGAACTCCCTAGAAAAATTTGAGTTAGATTTCCCTTAAAACAGCCCATATTATTAGAATATTTACCTCGCATTCCACGTCTGTGGTATGACACAAAGTCTTTTAATTCGGGACCACCCACGAGCCGAAGATCATGGGATGGCGGTGCAAAAATGCGTTGATCATATCAGCATTGCCCCTCAAGGGGGCGCTCAGGCACTGGGCAATAAACCCAGCACTGCCCCTTTAAATCATAGTCCAGTGGCCGAAGCCATCGGACCTCCGCCCCAAAGGACGATTTGTTAGGGTATTTGCCTCTCATCCCACTTATGAGGGCATGACACAAGGACACTTTTATGTGGGCCCACCCACAAGCTGAAGCTCATGGGTGGTTTACACAAAAATGCGGTCGATCCCGTCGACATTCCCCCTCAAGGAAAAAATAATTACCTGGTGTAATTGATCTCTGATATTATTTTATTCTTCAATGTATTAAAATCAATCCTATGAATGATTTTATATAGAAACCAATTAAAATATAATTAAAATAAATGTAATCTTTTTATATGTGTTCATATCTAATTTTGTTAATCTTTCTAATTTAATATATTTCATTGTACTAAAACTTAGATACTTATGCCGGAGGGCGCATATTCTTGCTAATTACTGTAATTGTGATTATGTGCAATATACAGGTAAGTACACAGAACCATGGTTGTTTTTTGATAATTAGTTAGGGTGATGAAAACTTTTTTTATTTTGTTGATATTTCTTTAGCTTCCATATTAATACTTAGATAGATAGATAGATAGATAGATAGATAGATAGTGCCTAAATAATGAGAATGGAATCGTTTGTTTTTCCTATAAATAATATCTGTTGAAATCTCGGAAAAGAGAAACAACGAGATCTCACAGGACTTGTTAATTCACTCGAGCAATTGTTAATTACTATGTTCACATTTGATTAGTAAACTCTTTCTTTTAGTGTTTCTTCCTATTATTTTTCAGTTGGAAATGGGTTGGGGGTAACTCAAGTCAGTTTTTAAAAAACATCCATCACCGTTTAAACAACAATTTCTTTTTCCTTCCTATTGTATTGTCCTGGTGAAGGTTTAATATAAACTGAAACGTTTAAATATCGACGTCAACATCAAAATAAAGTCATCTTTTTTGGAATACAATGTTTTTCTAATTTCAACATATTGTCGGAACCATTTCATATTTTACTCCCATAAATAGATTGATAGATAGATAGATAGATAGATAGATAGATAGATAAGAATAGAATGAGATAAATAGCAAAGAATGAGATAGATAAAAAGATAGATAGATAGATAAATAGATAGTACTTAAATAATGAGAATGGAATCGTCTGATTTTATTTTTTTTATATATATATATTAACTTTCAAAGAAAGGAAAACAAACCGTCATCCCGATATAATTTTTATTTCGACCAGAAACTCAGAAAATGGATCTAGCCTCATCAGACAGGTTTTACAAATACAGGGAATCTCAAATATTTTTTAAAAAATTGAGATTCGCTGTATTTGTAATTTTTATTTTATTTTTTGATTACCTGCATTTGTAATTTTTTTTTTTTTTTTTTTGAATCCCTGTATTTGTAAAACTCGTCTGATGAGACTCATTTTTTAGTTTCTGGTCGAAACAAAAATATAACCGGATAACGGTTTGTTAAGTTCTTTCTTTGAAAGTTGAATATTGTTTCAATATATAATTTGATTTATTGATTATTATACATTGAGCTCTTTCTAGGGATTCATAAAAATCCTTGTATGAGTATATATGTTTGCACCTACAAGAGTATACAGTATGGTTGCACAGTGAGATTTCGATGATCCCAAATAGAATCATCCCTTACTTACCAGTCATTTGGATTACCTTATATATATATATATATATATATAATATATATATATATATATATTATATATATATATATATATATATAATACCTATAAAAACGAAGTGATTATTTATGTAATTTTTTTTTAATTCTACGTTAGCCAATACGCCACGAGGACTCTTTGTTCAAGTATCAAAATATACTGGAAAGTTCTCGATTATTTATTTCAATATATATCATACAGACAAAAAAACAATTATTGTTTCGAAAAGGACAAAATTGAATGCTTCCTCAAGAATGAATAACAATAACAAAAGAGAGACGTACAGATATTATGGAATTCATATTTTTATGTATTACGTGCTGCGTTCACTTTTGGACTGATACCTTTGTGAAAGGTGCAAACCCCAATCATCTACCCGAATATAGGTTAAATAGTACTAATACCGTTTTTTCTACAAGGATGGATTTAGCATCAAATAACCCACGAAGAGTGATGTGCCATCAAAATAAATAAACCAAACCAAACCTAAGTAATTATTTTCGATCATCACGTAAGTAAAGTAAGAATAAGTTTAATTTAATTGGTGGCAGATGATATCACCCGGAGAAAGCATAGTTCTTTTTTGATGGGTGCTATCTGAAGACCGGAAATTCGAAGAGCAAACAGATACTTAACTCTGATACAAGTTGAAAGGACAGGAAGCGGAAGTCTGGTTTTGGACACTAAAACGAGGCCAATACTTTGATCTTAGGATGCGTGCACTTCCCCATGGCATCTCTGCTGTTGCATGATTATGTATGGGTTCATATTTATAAAAGCAGCACAAGTTATGCTCAGATTAACAAAGAAACAAACAGAAAATGTCACACGGTTCATATGTGTGTTGTGTGTGTGTGTGT